>JAPMOR010024201.1:91984-133272 GCA_026543865.1 Argiope aurantia
CGTGATGTCTCAGTTAAAAAATAATCAGTTCATATTTTAATCTTTTTAGAAAAAAAAATAGTTTTAAGGGGACAGGAATTTTAGCGAATTAAAATACTTCAAAAGATTGGCAGCAATTAATTATAAGGTTGATAGTGCAATTTCCTAAGATATTAAAATACCTTCTTTATTTCTGAAAGCTTTTTATCATAACACGGGCTGATATATTTTAATTATTTCTATCAAAGATGACAGGCCTTGGCTTATTATAATTTTGAGCTTAATTAAATGGATATTGTGAAACATAAAAATATCAAACAAGTCTCTTAGGTTTACATGCATTTATTTAAAAGGATAAAAATAAATAAAACAAAAACAAAAAATATGCCAAGCAAAAATTAGCGAATTTTTGTAAATATAATTAAAGAGCGAAATTAATCTTTGTTTCTAAAAAGATTAAAATTAATTGTTCTCATCAAATGATTATAATTAATGTTATCTTTAATTTCGAAATATTTTTGACAAATTACAAGTGACCAATTAAATATTTATGTTCTCATAATTTATTTAACGATTTTTTTTAAAAATCCTTAAATATAATTATCAATAGATTGATTATACTTGTAACTATTATGCTTTGATAAAATATACTCATTGAATATTTTTGATTGATTTTTTTTTGTTTAAAATGTTTTCTTATTATGAATTGTTTACATTACTTTATTCTACTGACGAAAATTTATATTCTAGAAATTTTATACCGCAACATTAAAAAATATATATTATTTCTTTTATTAAAATTAATAATTCATACTGGAAACTATCAACTAATACATCTAGAATATCATCTTAATTTTCATCTTTAGATTTTAATGCTATTATTTTTAGAGAAAAAAAAGCTATTTTTTTGAATGAATATTCTTGTTCATAAAATTTATGCATATTCTATGAAAAATGCAACTGAAGGGTTAAAAAAATAAATGTGATTCAGTATCTTTCATGGCAGGGAAATGGCATAAAACATTACAATCACCACTAAAAGAAAATCGACAAACAACAACCAACATTTTAATTTTATCAGGCACATCTAAAAAAAAGTAACAACTCATAAAATATTCATGCATCTCTTATCATGCATATAAATTTACAACAGGAATACTCTTTAATTAAAAGAGCACATTTTAGTGACAGTTTGAAAAAAAAGTTGTTTTCATTTTGAGTGCAAATAATTATCACAAAATTTCACATGTAGCATTTCAGTTAGACAGTATAAGCATGAAAAAATAAATTAGTAGAGGAATACAAGGATTCTTAAATTTTATTCTTGCATGAAAGCAAAAAAAATTAGCATAAACATAATAGAATGGAAAAAAATTTAAAAACAAATTAATGAAATACAGAAAAAAATGAACATGCCCTTTCTTTTTTGAAGATAATATTTGGGAATGCTTTATTTATTTTAAATATTTAACAATATTTGTATCAAAATTGTATCAAAAATAAGAAACTTTTTTTAATTGTTTATAATCTTTGTTATGATATTCTGATTTAAAAATATCTTCGATTTCTGTTTAATAATCATAAAACTTAATAGAAAAGGACGAATATGTTTCTTTTTTTTTCTTTTACCTAGTTGTGTAGCCGACAAAACATTCCAATTATATATTATGAGGTGGTAATTTTTACTGTACCCTAAATTCAAATCTTCAGTTTTATGAAGATTAACACGTTAAAAGAATTATTACTTCAAACAGTATATAAGTTCAAGAGCATTTCAAAATGTACAAAGGCAATTACCAAAAGTTATACTGTTCAAAAAATTTCATAACAAAATATCATCATTTAAGATAATTTCAGAATTACTAACAATTTAGATTCATTTCACTGTAATATTAAAAGACTGTGCAAATTTGCAATATTCTCTGTATAGAACAATTTCTTCAGATCATCCAAATGCAAACTTACCAGTAAAAGTAATGTATAATATAAAAAAATTGTTGCTCAGTGATAAAAGTTTTAAACAAATGTTCAAAGATTATTATTTAAGTGAATTGGATATAAAAGAAACACAAAATGAAACTTCTAAATGTTGAAGAGCACAAGATATATAAAATGAGGCAGCTGAAAGCAAGTCGGACAATGGATACGTTTTGAGATATGGATAAGTTGAATCTTTAATCTAATGAGATTTCTGACAGTAAATGGTGTTATAAATATGTGCTTTCCAATATTATTTCTAAAAAAATAAAATTATAATAGAAATATTATTTCTAAAAAATAATTTCTTTAACCAACACTGTTAAACTGAATAAGATCCGAATAACGTTTCTTTGAAATATCCGGAATTCAGAATCATTCAATGACTTTGTAACAGTAAATAAATTTCAACGAAATATTAAAGAACTAGTGAAATAATGGAATGTTTTATTATATGAAAAAATAATCTGTTACAAACATTAAATAGGAGCAAATTTAAAATTCAGAAACCTTTTTAAAGTATGATTGAACAACACAAATCTCAAAGCTTAAAGCATTTCAATCTATATATCTCATTCATTACACTAAAGTTTGAAGAATAATTTACGGTAAAATCAGATTTTTTAATCAAATAATAACAACGTTTAATAATACTTATTTTAATAATAAATGATCTATAGAAAATGTATATATTAAGATGAAAAGATTGAATACAATTTAAATTACTTCAAATCTTAAAACCTAAAAGACTAAGATTTGAAGCATAGGGAATAAACAGATAAGAAATTTAATTATTTTTTCGCTTGATGTTTTTGTATATTTGATGTCTGCTTTGTTTATTTATATAAATAAAGAATTAAACTGGATTACTTGAAAATTATAATGAAATACAATTTTAATAATATTTTCCTGCTTTTAATTTATCGTAAAGCAATGAATTATATGAATATTTGATAATGAGCCGCAATTTTTCCGTAGTAAGTAGATATGAATTCCGAAAAGAAACCTCAGCTTTTTAGTTTATTCTAATACATATGAAACATAAAGTGACTAACTAGCTATTTAATATTTGTTATAAAAATTATAATTTGCATTAAAAAATTTGAAATTCAGACTATGATGATTAATATAATAAAATGAGCATTTCTGTGGAAGATCTTGATGTATATCAACCATTATAGGAAGCGTTTTCTTTATATACACAGGGATCTGTGCATGACTTTATTTTTTTAAAAATTAAAACGCCCCTTTATGCTTATATTAATGATTTCCGAAAAATTAAAATTCATTTTTTAGGATAGCAACTAAATGTACACTGATGTGTGTTTTAATAGGTATTCCTAAACATTTTTTTATAATTGTTACATTTATGTTAAGATTTTCTATGTTTATTTACTCGAAGAAATCTTTTAGCAAGTACAAAAATATTTAAAAAAATTATGTTTCAACTAGTTGTTTCAATTTGTCATTTTGCTTGATTTTGTTTTCCCTTTTGAAAAGTTCTCTCTTAATTTATACATCAAATTATTATTTTAAATATGAATTTAACATAGCACTATATATTTAACTAGCATTTCCTATTTCAAAATTGAATAAAAATATCGTTAACTTTTATATGATATTTATCGGAGTTTCTAATTTTCAAAAAACATGCACAGAGCATTAAAGAAAATTTATTAAAAAAGCTGAATAAAAGGAAAAAGCAGTCAAAAATATCAACTTTCTAGTCTTACTGTGAACTGACATTCTAGATATCGAAAACCTTGTATTCGATACCATTTTTACCATTTTTTCAGCATAACATGTAAAATTAGGAAATCCAAAAAATTAATTTTTTTTCGTTTAATTCCCTAATATATTTATTTTGAAAGGATAAGAGTACAGAAAATGGCTGTTAATATTGTTCATGTATTACTTTTTTCATAAAATACAATACATTTTTTTAAAGTACTCATTTAAATTGTCAAATTCTCTTTAATGAATTTCTTTCTTGCCGAAAAAAAGAAAACTATTATTAAGTATTTTAACACCATAACTAAGCATTATTTGAGTTCCATTCATAACATTTCGGATTATAAATGTTCTTACGCAGCCATTTATCCTAAAATTTTGTGCAGAGTTTATTAATTATAAATTTTGAAATGAAAATGTATTAAAATAATACAAATTATTCTTTCATGCAGAAAACTTTGAAATGAAATAAAACATACATTGAAAGACACAGCAAGAAATACAAAAATCAAAATTATGGTGATGTCATATCATGCAAAATGATGAATTAAAAAAAAAAGAAGCAAGGATAAAAAAAATGTGTTTGAAAGATCTTCGATCTCATATACTTACCAATGGGTCGAATCTCATCCGCAAAATCATCAAAAAGATCTGAAAAGAAAAAAAAAATATATAAAATAAATTTCAAAATCACACAAAAAATTTGAAAAACAAAACAAAAAAAAATGCTATAGAATCATTTTCAAAAACGCAGGAGATGTAATGTCATTAATGTAACATATTTCAACCAAAGAAAGTTTTTTGGGTCTTTCTACTACATTTCAAATGGGTACATTTTATAAATATTTGATTTGAAAATGAATATAATACCTGAATGGAAAAAAAATTTACTTGCATCTTAGAAGACAATTGTACATGTGTGTAAAAATATTTCTAACTTTTAAGATCAACAAATTTTTGCAAATGTGAAGAAAAAAGAAAAAACAGCGTAATGATATTTCAGACATTTAGTTTATAGACACTTAAGTTCAGTTTCAGTGTTCATACAATGGAATAAATTCATAATCAGATGATCTACAAGACGTTCGTTCTAATCGAGATCCAATAACTAATTTCTAAACCTCTAGATATTCGCATACGCTTTCAATTGAAACAATCCTTAAATGATGCACTTTATTTTGTTTGAATCAATAAATATACTACTGAAAAATTACGAAATTCTTAATCCTCTAGTGTAGTTGATCAGATTTGATAAATTATTCAAAGCGCACACTATATTAAACAAACAAACAAAAAAATGTTGCACACTTTTGCATCTAAAGCGGACTAAATTATGAAACCTTGATATTGCCATTGTAAGCCATTTCATGAACACCCAGAGAAAGATTCGATAATCAACGTGCACAAATTCGTCGAAGCTGTCGTTGATTGACTTAAAATAATAACATTCAAAGCTTCATCACTCTGCAGCAGTACAGAGGAATTTTTATTTGTTTAAAATAATGATTCGTCAAAATATTTTATTAAATATGACTAATATAATCTGAAAAGGATTTGTATAGAAATTTAGAAACTGTAGATATTAGTATGTTTATTGACACAAGAAGTTTAATATTAATAATTAGCTTAAAATATAATCAATTAGCTCCTTTACCACCTTTTCCCAGTTTGGAATATGTGTGTGTGTGTGTCTTTAATGTTTTATTGCCATTAATTTATGTAATTAATGCCTTATTATTATGTCCTATTATTTCGTCATGCAATTATCTATTGCCAGAATTAGAGTTGGTATTCTATATATTGAATGCACTTTAATAATTTAAATTTCGGACTTATTATGTTTTTTTTTACTTTATAATTAATTGTTATTGAAAATAATTGTTATTTCCAATTATTCTAATTCTTATTAATAGTATAATAATATTTTTTATTTAGTATTTTCTTTGGTAATATTAGTTGATAATTATTTTAGAAAGTTAACATATTAAAGACTTAAAAATATTTTTAATTTGATAATAAATTTGATTTATCAATAAAAAAATAATTGCAATTACAAAAAGAAAAGTTTATTTATGTAAAATTGTAAAAATATGTCTATTGTTTGAAAAAAAATCATGTAAAATCCTTTATAATTTCAAAGAAATGAAATTTTATCTCATTTCTTACCAGATTCAAATCGAAATAAATCAAACGCGGAAATCAATAATCTTTTATTCTTGAGAAACGCAGAGAAAGTTTGAAGTAATATATGGTAGGACGATAGTTTGGGAGAAACTAGGAATAAAAATATGGCCCTGAATTCTTAGGCTATTTGTCATGGCTGTTAGGAAGAGGATATCTTCACACTTTTCTCTTTCTTACGCATTTCCTACAGTTTTATTTCTTTCGCATATATATCTCATTTCCTTTGGGAAGCTTTGTAAAATTCTTCTTTAAAATTTTAATATAAATCTATCATAGTTTTTTTTTCTGTAGAGAGAAGAATACAGAAGAATGAATTTCATGAGTCACAGAGACGTCAAAGGTACATTATAAATTGAACTATACATATCTTCCGACACAACACTGCAAATTTCATGTATTGTACAGTGACGTTCTTTTCTTTATTTTCTTTTGAAATTCAGAACGAATTCCGAAATTAAATTAGTAACGAAAACATGGCATGCATCATGTGAGAGTACAGAGTAATAAAAAAGGGTCCAATTTGATTTGAAACTTAAAACAGTGAAATCGCTTTAGTACATGCTTTTCGTCAGTACGTCATTTCGTCCTGATGACAGGTAAATAGCATAAGTATTCGATTCTTCAAGTATTCAGAAAGAATTCCAAAATTAAATGCGTAAATTAGTAATATACAAATGACATACATCATGTGAGAATGATGTGCATCATGTGTAATAAAAAATGGAGACCAATCAGATTTGAAACTTAACATATTAAAATCACTTTAGTAAATGGTTTTACACAGTTCGTCATTTTGTTCTGCTGACAGGTATATACTACAAGTATAATTATTTTTTTATTTTATTTTTTTTTTCTAAATTTAAATTGCCTATTTTCGGTAAATTTTATTATTTACAAATTATGTTTCAATGATGCTGTTGGAATATTATGTAGATTCTTCTGCTTGGGCTATTTAGACCTCCTCACTTTTTCTTTTTTATGCCTACTCTTTTTTTCTTTTTTTTTCCTTTGGCTGTTTTAGTTTCTAGTACACAAAATAGCTATTCCTTTGATAGCTATTTAAATTCTATTTTTTAAAAATTTTATTTATGAGCTTTTACCGGTATAACGCCACTTTTAGCACACACCTAATCATCATCAGAATACTACAAGTATTCGATAGCCTGTTGCGTAAAATCGTTAATGAAAAATACTTTCAGGAAAAAAATTCAATTCGCAGTTATTTAATTAAACTTCAAAATCAGAAATGATAAAAAAGAAACTTATTTAAAAAAATAAATTTAAATTTTGTCTTTTTATTGACAACAGACACATTTTATTTTTTCAATTAATTGATTCTTTCTTTATTTCTTTTACACATCACCTATAGAAAATTCTAAAATTTTATCAACGAATCAGACAGAATGGATTAACTTAGAAAAGCAAGAAAAGTGGCACGGGAGATGAGATAAAAAAAATCACCAGAAATTTGTTATTGTTTCAAGGGAAGCTTAAAATATCCTTATTTATAAAAGACCACAAAGTACGTGCGTAAATATTTTGGATCTAAGCATTTTTAGAAACAGATGAGTCAAAAACGTTCTGCAGAAAAATAAACTTTACATTTAACGTATGTGATCTTGTATTTATAGAGTGTATGGATAAGCAATTCGTGATTTAGGATATCTTTATTTCTAGCACATTAATAAAATATATCTAATAAATTAATTACAGTACAGTGTAAGATTTTGAGAATGGGAACATTTTCTTATTTTCTCATATATAAAGCATACAAACAAAAACTATCGTATTAGTGAAAAAATTCGATATCGAGATTGTGAACTATTTCCATAATTCAGACCTTCTTGAGTATTAAAAGCATAATTATGGAATTATATCTGTTTGTCTGTGAACAGATAACTAAAAAATACTTTTGGCTAGACAAATGAAATTTGGTATGTGGTCTTTATGTCTGATTTGTAGAAATTTTCCCTACTCAAGAAGTTTGAGCAGGATAAATCATAAAATGCATTCAAATTTGATACACAGTTCAAGCCTCTGAAATGTAGATAAGCAACAATTTCTGAACTAAAACTTTCAGTGAATTGATATCTGTTTATTTATACGTTCTCATGCGTTTTAATGCGATAACTCATAAACGTAACGACATAGATAAATGAATCGAACAGCACTGCATATTTTTTTACTATATATGCAATATGTCAAAATGTATTATTGTTATTCAAATTCATTATTATTCAAATGCAATTTCCTTTAAAATACCAGAAAGTACAAAATGCTCATGTCTGGAGCTCTGAATATATATACTTGAGCAATCGTGACATTCTGAACCTATTATAAGGTCTACAAAATTATGAGGGAGAGGGGGGAGGGAATATTACCTTTTTTAGGAGACAAGTGAGATTGTTTCGAAAAATATCACTCTCGCTGGATTTAAGCACAAGGATATAGTGAATATTCACAGATATACTAAAGACTAAAAGAGCTTCAATACATCAAATAATGATTACAAAAACAGTAAAATTATTTTAATGTTTTAAAGACAGATATCGAAATATGTTTTTAGATTGAACAATTCTGCTAGAAAGCAGTTTAAATAGAGAAACTACAATACAGTATATAATTTTCCTTGTAATGATGCTTTAGTGCTCCTTCAGAAGGTCACAAGCATCTTAAAACAGCAAATCGATCCCAATGCAGAATCTAAACCAGTATCTCAACCAAAAACGTACTCCATTAACGATACTTTCCAAAAGTATCCACCAAATTTTTTCCATCTGAGAGAGAGGTGTTAATGGGTTTCTTCCCAGCAAAACAAAAACCACAACCATAAACTCATAAAGTTCTTCAATTTCGATTATTTCTTAGCACATTTTCGCTTAATGCTTTACCAGCAAAGAGCAAGTCCGCAAAAAGCTGTCACTGCAAATGTTGTGAAATAGAGCAATTTCACAACTCAGTGCCGATCTGAAACCCATCAGGGACCGACGAAGAAAAACGGTCAGTGGATAACAATAGCATTTTCCCGTCCAGGCTCTGGCACAAAGTGCATCAGAGGTTGCTGGTGGGCAGGCTTTGCTCCCCCCTCTCTTTTGGGGCCTTTTCTTCTCCTCCTCTAATTGCCAAGATCGTTCTCTGTCCTACACCCCCCGCCCCCTAGATGGATGGGTCTTCTGTTGTCCCGGCCATCGGAAGCTCCACCACTTTAGCAGATCTTGGTTATCTGCCAAGATCCATCCGTCTCTCTTCTAGCGCACACTTTGGATGACACTTTATTCCTTTGTTCCGTAGATTTCTTCTTCTTCTTTCTTTTTCTCTCTGTCTTCTTTCCTTTTTTTTACAGATCCTAATTATGGGTTGGCCGTTATTTGTATCGCATCGTATTACATCAATCTTAATCACTCAATATCGCGCTCCTAATGGGAAAAATTTTGTCGAATCCATTTGACAATAACCTCTGGCAGTTAAATGCTCTTTGCTAGTTAAGACTCCGAGAAAGAGTCATTTCTTTCTTCTAGAGAAGCTTTGGAGAAGTTTTGTTTTAATTTAGAGTCTTTGGAAGCATTGTAGTTGAGCTACATATAATGAATGAAAACGACATATTTTTAAGTCATAATAATAAATTTGATACTATTTATAAAAACTATTATTTATACACATATACTAAAGAAAGTCAAAAAGTACAGGGACATTTGAGAAAAGTTGTATTTATTTCAATGGTAGAAAACTGAAACATACATTATTTTTCTACATAACCACTTGGACTTTAACGCACTTTTCTCAATGTTTCCCAAATTCTTTTTGATTTCAACAGGGAAAAAATGTTTCAGTTGTATCTGTAGCTTAGCATCAATGATTTCTCATCTGGCTGCTAATCTTCTTTTCCTTAGAGTTTTATTCAATGGTCCAAAGATATGAAAATTGCCTGGAGCCAAGTCTGAACTGTATGACGGGTATTCCAGCACTTCGAATTCCAACTCCTTTATTCGTTTGGCAGTCCGCTCGGCAGAATGTGACCGAGTGTTATTTTGATGCAGGGTGACACTTTTTCATACTATGTAAAATATTGGCGATTTCGTATACTATCACTCGTCTGTTTTCCATCACTATATCTTCAACAACTTTCAAATTATCCTCAACGGTTCACATTGATGGCTTACCCTATCCTTCGTCGTCACATAAAGAAGTTCTTCCCTCTTTAAAGTTCTCTATGCAATCGTAGATCGCGAAAAACATCTGTCACCATACTGCGCTTGCATTCGACGAATAATTTCCGAAGGTTTAATATCTTCAGTAAACAAAAAGCGATTTTCTTCCCTGATTTCCTTCTCGGTGCAGATGGGCAATGGAGCTGCCACATTTAAGGTCTGCTACACTCCAAAGACTTACACGGGATTAAGAGTGACATATTGCATAGAAGTATTGCCGACTACACCACTACAGTTATGGATACTAGCAATGCTATCAAATCATGGGAAGAGAAATTGCAAAAGTCCCTATACTTTTTGACTTTCCCTCGTATTAATTGTAAATATATTGAAATGCCATATTTGCTTTTATGAATATAAAGGAAACCGTGGTAGTAGTAAAAATCTTCAACGGTAAGATTTAAATTGATTTCCACATTTTAGACGTCTCCTGAGTTCAATTAGCTTAGTATTAGAATCATGAGTATCTGTTCAAATGAAAGTGAGCATGATATTCAAAAATAGATAGGTAAAATTCAGCATACGGTTTTATTACCAAAACTTAAGATCTGCACCAGATTTTAGGCCAAATTTGTCGCTATGTTGATTGTCCATCTATATGTTAAATTATAATTTGTATATTCGAAAATTCAAATGTTATGAGCTAGATGTATGGATTACCAAATATGCATGAATCTGCATCAAAATTGTGGATTAACTGTCAAATTTCAGATGAAACTCGATTCAGTTAGCTACACAGTAAAGTTAAGACCAAAAGGTGTAGGACATTACATTGTAAATATGTAAGGAGAAATCAAAGTGGGAGGGTGACAGTCTCGCTTGTTAAAAAAAGATTTTATTCTGGAACCTCTTTTAATATAGTGTTTTATCAATTTTACAGCGTCGAGTATGCATTGTATTATCATTTAACCTTCTCATTTCTAAGATCATTTGAAATCAAATATCTCAGAATACTAGAACAATCGAGTTTCTCTTTCAAAAATAAGAAAAATTCTCTGGCCGCTCAAAAACCGCCATTATAGCTCGTCTTCTTAAGGAACTGATATATAGAGGATTTAGTTTATCTCGGGTATCTTTTTGAGGCTTCCCAGAAATCCTCTCGGTCCATCAAACCCCTGTGAATACTGCTTCGTTCAGTGGTGGCGAAGTGGTCGGCTGTCCCGCAAACGCATCTGGATGATCATATTTAATGAACAAAACATATGTCTCAGGAATTAAATCAAAAACAATACAACGATAATGACGAAAGAGGAAAGAATTTTGTAATAATATCTAGGCATCTTAGATCCCATCGTCATTTAGCTCGAGGGAAGTTTTCCGCTTATCAGTATAAATAGAGTTTAATTTAACAGTACAGGTAAAGTTACACAATCACATCGTGTGAAAATTTAAATAGTCCTGAATATAATCTAAATGTATTTCAAAGGAATTAAATATTCGAATACAACTTGTTCTAAACTCCAAAACTAAACGCATTCTACTTTATTTTTTCCCGACATTCAGTTAATTTTTTTGTGTGTACTTGAAGCGAAAATTTTATGGGTATCCCTTCTTTGTATAATAAGCCACCTCCCTTTTCACTGACGACTGAGATATTATATTTAGGTTGACGCAAAAACATGAAAAAACGACGTTAATTTAATCAATTTTCAATTAATCAATGTTATTGTAGTAAATATAAGATTTTCTGCAAACTTCCATTTAGAGAATATAACCAATGCAAATAACAAAGGTACTGGAAAAATTTTATCAAGGAAAATGAGGCTGTTAAAATGCTCATATTAACATTTATTCCTAATAATCCAGTGTTTAATACCATAAACACTCGCCAAGGTTAAAATGAATTTGGATTTCAACGTTATACCACTTCTAAAATTGACATTGGCACGATTATCTAGATTATAGAAACCACTCAAAGTTTATTGGGAATAAAAGCAAGCTGGAGATAAAAACTAATGATGTGACTCAAGATGCTATGACGCATTATACGGATTTATGCATTTATCATCTTGAAGTAGGCCGTTCCACTGCCGATATCGTATTCCAGAATGGACCATTAGGTGTAATGGTCAATTTATTTTTATGTCCCCTCTCCATGTTTAGAAAATGGACTACAGCTTTACTTCACGACTTACTTTATCATTGTATTTGTCGTGGCTGACAGGAAACTCCATAAAAATCAACTTCGGCATTCATTGGATAGAAGCGAGCTTTTGTTTGGTAACATAACCAGAATAATTTTACAATGCTCCATTTTGTACAGCTGGTTTATACATGCCCTAATTATTTGCGTTTCACAAAATGCTGAAGATACAATGCCGATCATTCGTTTATTCATAATGTTTTACAGATACTGTTTCAAATTGACGTTATTTAAACAGCTTGGACTCGATGGCAATTTAACGTCCATTTAAAATCACCTAGATCAAATTAAATAAAGTTATACTTGGAATTTTCATGGGTGTTTTTTACTCTTTGGTTGACGAAGTATAGAGAGAATTGTAATCATCAAAAAATTCAATTCGATATTTTGACGAATCATCAAAATTTTCAGACCTCTCTAAGTTCGAAAGGTACATTCTGTCTGTCTATTCCACCGCGGGGCACCTCAGAAATGAGGAGGAGAAGCTTCCGCTATGGGGTTCTGTATGCTATGGTGGTGTACAGAAATTGTGGGGATCGGCTTTTTCCTATAGATGACGGGACGTGCTTCCCTTGAGAAGGATTGTAACGTGACCGGTGATGGCCCTTAGATTCAACTATAGTTCCTGTCAGTGGCGGGTTGGAATAGCCGGTTTAGGTTATTAAATGCTGGTAGTTTTGATGCTATGCAGGAACTGGAATAATTTTTAGTTTTATTAATTTTTTTAAAAAAAAGCGTAGACTTTTATGTTAGCAAATCCCTCTTCATTTTTAAGGACATTTTGCTTATAGTCTGTATATCTTGTGAATATTCTTTTAGATTCTATGAACTACTCTTTTTCTATTAGTTGTTTTCCATCTCTAACGCTTACTGCATTATATATTTGAGATTCTAATCCAATATTTGAAGCTTAAAATTTAAAAAAAAGATTCTGTTTCAAAATGTCTAGTTGATTATACTGAACTTTAAAACCATTAACGAAGAAAAATATTAGCGTGACAATAATCAAAACCTAAACTTTCCTATATTTAATTAGAGATTTGTGAAACGAAGGGTTTTTTTCTTTTTTAGTTTACAGTAGTGTTTATTTATTTTATTCTTGTTGTTCATTCATCTTGAGATAAATAATAAGATAGGAGAGTAAAACTATGCACCGATCGATTTAAGAGGAGACACAATAAATCTATTTGGAAAGGGAGTAAATCTTGATTATTTAGTAGTACAGCCTTTCTGACTTATCGTACGTAGATAAAAACTAGTAAAGTATTTATATCCCCTGCAAGAAAAATTTAATTGATATATGCCTCTTAAATACTTAATTTTTTTCGTTTATCTAAATTAAGGAAGAAAAATAAAAAGAAACTTCAAAAGGACTAATTTTGGTATAAATATTTATTAGAAAAGAAATTATTTGTAGAAGAGGGAAATTGAATTCCAAGAATGCAGATTTGATAGTGAAACAAAAGTAGTGAAAATCAAACAATTCTACTTTACTTAATTGTTGGAAAAGCTCATGAATGTACAAGTAATGCAAAACGTTTGATTAACAGCAATGTTATCAGACGAGAAAAGATCTGTTTGCCTATCCCTCATGGAATTCAACACAGCCTGAATTTGAATAAATAATGGGCGGCGCTTTTCCCAATGCTTTCAAAGAGTTGAATTGGTAATTATTTGAGGAGAAGCTCTGAGTTCCTTTCAGCGTATAATTCAATAGTTAAATCAACATTAAATGATTATTTTACTTCCATTAAAATCTGCATTTCATGCAAGATGTGAAAGTAGAGAGGAATTTATTATTATTTATATTCATCCTTTTATATTAATTATATGATTAATCTGAATTACAAATTTGTGAGAGGCTAAGTTCACTAAAAATTATATTCGAACACTTAAATATTATTTTGGCTATGCTGCTTAAGCTGATAATGAATATTGATAGTGAAAAACCGGTTTGTTCCATTTATCTAGATTAACATTCAACATATAATTCAGATACATCTAATTTTCTAAATTGAAAGTTGGACTTTTAATGGAAAGCTTAATCAATTAATGTAGATTTATCACAATTAATATCCAGTGATATCATGGTAATCCACAACGCAGGAAATTCGACTGGATATTGAAATAAAGGGTGTCAAAAAATTAACGCAAGATGTGAATTTACCACCATTTGTGCAGTAAAGTGTTGGAAACGCTATTAAATTGAATCATTTGACAACTGATAGTTTAGAGATAGTAAAAACAGATCTATGGAGTTAAATGGAGCACGATAGAACAACGTGTTTACATTGTTGAACAAAAAATTCAAAAATAATGAGAATATGACGGCCACAGTTCGAAAATTTGAAATTGGCCCCTTATATCGTGTGATTTAACACCATTAGATATCTTTTTATGAGATTATTTGAAGCCATAGTCTATGTCAATAAGCCCACAAGTATGCGTACATTGAAGGAAAAAAATTAGAAAATGCATCAACAAAATTTAGCCACATTTATGAAAAATGACCATGGAAAATTTCGACAAAAAAGTGCATATGTGCCAGCAAAGCCCAGGAAGCCATTTGCCCTATGCGTTATTCCATACATAACCCCATTCTGTGAACTTTACGATTCAATAAAATTATAGAAATTTAAAGAAAAAAAACTGTGTTTTTTATTTAATTCAAATCTTGTGTTAACATGTTGTTCTCCATAGCCATAACCATAAACTATCATCTGTCAAGTGGTTTTTTAATATGGTTTCCAACACTTTAATCGTAACATCGTAAAGAGGAAATAGAAATAAAGTAATGATTGAATCAACAATGGCAAATAATATGTTGAAAAATATGAATTCGATTGAATCAAAAATAAAGGAAGAATTAATTACTGGAGGATTGACATCAGTCCTCCGAGGCTCGAAAGAAAATAGATAATAGAAAATCTGTTTTCCAGAAGAAGAATTCTAATTTCACAATATCTATATTTATGTTCCATTGATAGCTGATAACAGGACTTAGGGGAATCTTCTCTATTTTCTTATCTTAGGGGACATATATCCAGGTCTCTCAAACTCGATGCTCCCACTTTTATTTCAAGACGGAATTGCTTAGAAGATTGTTAAAGTTAATTTTTGCTTCAAATTTAGAGATATAAATTTGCTTTATTATCAATAAATAATAATTTAAGTCTTGTATTTTTTTAATTTTTAAACTCAATAATTATAAAATTCTTTTAAAAATTCCATGCTTCAATTTTTTAAAATGCGGAATATTAAATATGATATTTATGTGAAAAATTTCGTTTATAATTTTTTTCAGTAGCATAAATTTAATTTTCTTGAGGTTTTGTTAAGAAATAAATTCTCAAGAGCTGCGATGTCTGATGAACATCCTAAAAAAAGTAGAAAACCATCTTCGCGAGTTATATTTGGAAAAACATCAGTTTCTAAGAGTTTGATAAAAGTTTGAATTTTTACAATGCAGTATAAATTACCAATGTTAGAAGGCATCTGTCAGAGAGTTAATTGATAAAATGAAAGAAATTCATTTAATGAGAAGCAAATAAGGAAAAAAGGAAAGCCAGTTTTTCGGAAATAATCATAGCATATACGAATTATATCAAAGAAATATTAAATAAAATCGCAGAAAAAATTTCTATGTTTCCTATAATTGCGCAAACTATGAATACTATTTTATTAAGTAAAAAATGTTTTGATGGTGAAAATTAAAAAGCAAAACTCAGATTTTACTCATTTTATTCTCATTCTTTTGTTTTAAGGTAATTTTTTTGTATATAAATTCATTAAAAATCCAGCTCTATTTTTAGTTTATCTGGATGGCTTTCATAGCACAAAGAATGAATCTGTTTATATTGCAGCAAACACTGATGTTTACTATAAGAATAAATAAAATAGTTAAAAATGCATCTTAAATTTAAAATTTTAAATCCTGTAAATATGCTTTAAAAATGGAAATATGTATATGAATAAGGATTGTCTATTAAAATTGCATTTGAAATCATATTAAACTTTCAAAATGAAATTTGCCGTTGAATAGCGAAATTTTTTCATTCACATTAGAAATGCTTCACGTATTGTCAAAATATAATTACATTTATCACATAATTGCAATTTCTTCAAATGTAATAATTCAGAAGAAATAAAGATTATTTTTCCTTTGCATGTTTCGAAGCACTGCTTTACAAAGGACATATGCACTATTATACATTCGCCCTTCGTAAAGCAAACATGCAAAGTAAGATAATTTTTACTTAAAAATATAGAAAGGATAATAGAGATATAAATCGATAAAATACAACGGAAAGAAATATTCGACTCTAAAATAGAAAAAAGCAACATGTGGTTTTTATTCTAATTTTATAATACTTTATAAAGAATTTTCTTTAGGGAACTCAACAAAATTTTGGAAGAAAGATCTAAGAATACGTAAGCTGTTTTCTATGTATCGTCTAGACTCCCAAGACATCGAGATCTAGAGATAAAATAGAACCTGAACTATCGATCCTGCTGATAAAGCACATTGGGTGCTTCAAAGAAGAGTAAAAGAAAAGAAAAAGGCTGTTCTAGAGAGAGCATCGAATCTAAAGGAGCAAATGGAACTACTATGTATTTGAAGATAGTCAATGATCTACTTCCTTTCACACGTCGTTCGATTTGTAGAGCAACTTTTTTACTAGTTTAGAAAAAAAGTCTGGCATCAGAAAAAGTTCAAATCTTTTCTGCTTTTATTTGTATCCTCTTTCCAAAATTTATCCGGCCAGTTTTGTCTGAAATCTTTATGTTTGTTTTTCTTTTATTCAGAAATTGATGTATATTTTTAGTATTTTTTCTTGCAATGCAAGGCATTTTGTTTGAATTTGTGGCAACACTTTAATTGATGAAAAGTTTCATTTCTTGTCTTGGTTATGTTAATTTACTATGGTTGGCCTCATTTGTTTAATTTTATAATTTTCAATAGTTTGTTCCTTCATCGTACCAATATATTTATAAATATACATTTATGGTACAGTAACGAGCAGCTCAATGTTGAATTGCACTCAATTCAAGTTATTGCACTTCGGTATGGCTATGTGAAACTAATCAACGGATTCAGCTATCATCAATATGCTCTTTCAAGTGCTTAACTAGCAAAGTGTTATCAGTATTGCATTCCATTAAATGGGGGATTTAGTTACTTCTATTCTATATAATTTGGTTTCTGTCAGTTTTCGCCCATTTTTCACGTTTGTGCATTTGTAGTGACACATTTTAATTTCTGGTTTTAAAAATAATTATTAGTTGGATCTCTGAATTTTTATTTTGAAATTCAAAATTAAAGTCTTTAAAATTATTATACTAATTTAATCTTAAAAGGAAATTAACATAGACAATGCCTCTTGTCTAATGAAAATAAATCTAGATTAAGGATTTACAGTTTTTTCAAAAGTATTCTCACTATATTATAATAAAGGTACATGTAAAAAAAATCGACATTTGTTCGTGCATTTATCGAGAGAAAGTCTAGGAGACTCAATAACAGATATCGAAGCTTTGTTTTACATGGAAATACATCAACAAAACACAATCGAAGTGTGCAGAAGAACAGCACTTGCACTAAAACGTAGCAAACAGTAAATCATTAGTTAATAAATGTAATGTTATAAAGGAAATTTGTTGGAGATCAATACTCCTAAAAGAGATTTCACTCAACTCTTTGTGCTCAACTAAACCACTACTACTCATTACTGCTCCTTTGCTTTTTATACGTCCTATGGCAGAGCCTCAAATGTTTAAGAACAGACGTTTGAATACGAGTCCTAATGGAGTTATTGACAATATTCTCGAATATTCTGGCTCCTTTATTTTTGTTGCTGAATGAGTGTCAATTTTGTCGCCAAGACCGGGGAGGGAGGTGTCATTGACTTTGCATACATTCTTTGCTCTTACTATATCTGTAAAACTACTTTCCTCACCAAGAGATTTACTGCACAAGGAAGCAATATTACAAATTAGAGATAATACCATTAATGTAATTTGAATTATTTTAGGGATTCTGTAATTAATTAATTCATGTAAAATCTTATAATCACAAATACTTTAATGGAATTCTAATAGATTTAATAATTATTATTTAATATACATTGACGTCATGTAACATTAACAAGAGTTTTAATTTTATAAGCTTCCATAAAATAATTAAATTTGCTTTTATTTGAATACCGAAAGAATCTAAGTTATGGGTACATTTATAATACTTAGACAAGAAACCAATTAATTGTATTTCTCTAAATGCGTATTTTATGCTGGGACAATAATCATTATAATAAACAGATTTATTTGGACATTTTTAAAGTAACAGTAAAGAAATAATAACTTTGTAATATTATTTGTAGAAATAAAAAAATCATCTGTTTATGTAGTGTATAAGATTCATTTACACTTTAAAAAAGTTTCAGAATGTACAGTCTTTGTAAATGAATATCATGAAATTCTGAAACAAAAAGATATTTTGATATTAAAAAAATCATTTGCGGATTGAAATTCGAAAAAAACCCCAATAATTTGCTTGAAGCTGATGATATTTATAAGGATCAGATTCATAATAATCTCAAATGCTAAAAGTAACATTTTTGATATTTTTAAAACTTGAGGTAGAATGCAATGAATTGCCGTTATCTGGCCATCTTAGAATATCAACCATACGGTGATAAACATTACATCATTAATTCACTTCAGTTTTGGAGATAATGTAAAATATGAACGTGAGACAGATTACACAGCATGATTGGGAGAAGGTAGTGTATGGAGCTACAGTAAATTGGAAAATGCACATGGCTGATGAATAAATGGAAGGAGAAGAATTCGAGTTAGAAAATGTTTAAGCAAATTCTACTATCAAGATCTTGAACAAGATTTTCTTTATCGTTATTGGCTAGAAAAAAACAATTCACTCTAACAAAAACTTTGAAAGTTGTAAGTGCAATCTATATAAAAGTGCAATTTATATAAAAAAAAGACCAAAGAAAACCAAATATTAAAGACAATCCAGAGGCTTGGCAAGCAAATATTTGAAAATTTGTTTTGACAATAAAAATAATTGTTCAAAGATTTTCAATAATTTCGCTAGTAACAAAATTTATGTATTGTATAAATGAAGAAAAATTGCAAAATAAGAAATTTGAGAAATTATTATTTTATATATTATTAATATTATTTTATATATAGTTCTTGTATAGATTGTTTTTCAACAGTTTCCTTGATGCTTTGTAAAACATAGGATTGTTTATTAACAACTATTAAAGCTAAATAAGTTAATAAAACATTTCCTTTTAAGGTTTAAGAGAAAGAATAAAAATATCTTTTTCAGCTTCCGATAATATTTTAACAAATCCATTTGAAAAACATTTATTTGAGTTTCTATTTTCACTTTTGAAAAAAAAGAAGCGTCTAGAGTTTGTCCCACAATCCATCAGTTCATTCAAACGATGAATAATCTAAGATTTTATTTATCGTATTTGTTGTTCAGCAAGAATTAAAATTGATAGGAAGCAAGACATGAATTATGGAATGTTTAATCAAGAATGGATATTGCTCATGATAATTATAAAAGAAATATTGTGACATGTATATTATAGTTGAGAAAAAAGTTTTTTTTTTCTTTTGAAAATTTAAAGATTTACTAATTAAGAACAATTAAAAGATTTTTAAGATCTACGAATAGATTATAATTGTATGAACAATATTGTAATTTTTTAAAAATCTTTCTTATATACAAAGAAAATATTGTAATTTTCAAAAACTTCGACTGAGATTTAGATAAATCTTTTAAGATTTAATCCTTCATGAATTCTTAAAACTCATTTTGGGAATTTTGTTTACTTCTCTGTTAATACTTTAACTCAGTATGGATAAGAGGATTAAAATTTATTGCATAGTTTTATCACTAAAACTGTAAATTTGCATCGAATTTCCCGCGAAATTTATGAATGTAAGTTTGTGTTATCATCCGTATGGAATTGAAAAAGATAGCATTGTGTTTCGGTCCGTGAAGTCTGCGCTTCCATCCGTATGAATTTCCAAAAGCGCAACGAGCTAGATATATCAAACTTCCCGTATATTTTATTAAATTACACATAATTGTAATTTTGCAATGTTTGAATTAAATCTATCAAATGATTGAATGTCTTCCGAATCTATTCATGAGAATTTAAATGTAATAATTCAACATTTCAAGTCAGACGAATGAATTTTATTATGCGTTTTAAACCGAAATTTCAGGTCTGTAACACATTTTGATCCAGATTTGTTGATGGATAAATAAACTGTCCTTCTGCTATGTCTGTACCGTGTATATAAGAAAACCTAAAATCAAAAGCACAACTATTAATTGGAAGTAGATATAGAATCTAGAAATCAAAATTCTAAAAGTGTACCAAATTTGGAACCAACTGATGTATTGGAAGATATTCAAAATACATGGTCTTATTTTTTCATTAAAGATGAAATTAAACACAAACGTCATATTTTGGAAATGAATATATAAGACAATTTAGAAGATACGTATTCCGTAATATTTTAATTGCAAATTCTTAAAGTACTCTATATTGAATGAGTATTTTATGGTTTTTCTAGAGACTTTTATTTACTTATCTATTTGACCACTCAATTTTCTAAATTTTCACGCGTTCGAACCTCTATCAACTGTCCTATAGTTTGTATAGTGTGAAATATTAGAAGAAGCAAATTTTTGGAAATAATTGAGGTCATTGCCATGGTATCTTCAATTTCTGTAGGAGATAAGAATATCATAAAATATTTCTAAAAACAAATAACAACATTCACAACAAATAACAATATTTTTTAACTATTGCTGTCAATTCAAGCGTTGTATTTGTGATCTTATTCAAAGTCCCTGATTTTCATGTTAGAGGAAGAGGAAATACATCTTTATACAGAAAAGTTACAAGAAAGTTTTGGTTAATATTCTCAGCTGTTACTCATGGAAAATAATTATTTCCATGAGTAACAGCCGAGTTACTTTTTAATTATAAAAATTTTAATAATCATCTTAAAGAAATCGTCCGGACATTCACGGAAATAATATGCACATTCTCTCCCTCCAAAATATATTTGTGTGAAATTTTGTAACTCTATATATACCAACATGTCCAATAGAGTTTCGCTAGAACGTGTACAAACACATTCTCTTTCTGTATTATTAACTGCTTTTTATTTGCAAAATATAAGAAAAAATACATATGCAAACGTCTTATACATACTTCATTATTTCAACCTCCAATGTTAATTTTAAATCAAACCAGTTTCCCTCGTAATTTAAGTACTTTAAAGTTTTCCGGAAACTTTTCAAACCTTACTCTCATTAGCATAACCCATTCGCTCATTAGCATTTGTACATCTTTATTGTTGAGAGTGAGTGGTACAAAAAGCAAAAGAAAACAAACTAACGCCCAACATTGTATAAAGATCAAACTTCTGACAAACACAGAGGAAAATGAATTTTCTTTTAAAATTTTTGTATAGAAGCACGTCGACAGGATAAAATTTTGTCCACTTATGCCAAGGTTGTGCAATACGCTTAACACGAAGACAAGTATTTGTTTAATGTTAATCAGATCTTTTAGAAAAATTTTGCTCGTAACAAGCTTTGAACGAATTTATTCTTTTTAAGAAACAGGTAAAAAAGTAAACAGTTTTCGCTTGAGAAGGTGGAGTGTAATTAAGAATTAAACGGCTGTTTCCCTGGTTTCAAATAATCATCTAATTAGTCGCCACTTAAATAAAGATACAATTTCTAAATTTCAGATACTTTTGGTATCTACAATTTTTATTCGAATTTCGTAAGCCATAATGGAAGTTAAAAAATTACATGTGAAAGCCATTCAAAGATTTATTCATACAATTAAATGTATTCATTGTATTTATTTAATTCCAAAAATGCGAAATTTGCTGTCTTAACAAAAAGGTACTTTCTATTGGGTTTTCTCTTACACTTTTTGTTCAAAAAAGTTGCTTAGAGTTAAAATAATTTAATACTTATTAGGTAAAACTTATATTGTTAAAATTTATTTTATGTATAAGTAGTTCAATAAAAATTTGTTTTATGCTTAAGCAGATAAAAAAAATATTATACCTTTCAGACAAACATATGTAAATTTACATAACTGTTATAAAAAGAAGAAAAAATCAATCAATAGAAGCTTAAAAACAAAAGATGTTTTGGCTTCCAACATGTAAAAATTTTAATACATTAATATTGATTCATTCATTAGACTGTAATTTATAAAAGGTCTAATGGAAAATAAAAACTGATAACGCTCACAAAATGGAAAATAAAAACTAAAAACGCTCTAAAATTGCAAATCTAATATTTTTTTTATTAGAATAGATTCTTGTTGAAGCAAATAAAAATAATAATGAAATAAAAGAGCTCTTCTAGAATAATTCGTAAAAGAGTGGTCAAGGAAAGGAAAAAAATGCACTCAAAAACTTATCTATGCAATTAAATGTATTCAATTTATCTAAGCAGCTTTAATCCAAAAATAAAGACTTTGCTATCTTACGTTAAAAGTATTTACTATAAGTTCTTTTCTTACATTTTTTGATAAAGAAAAGTTGCTTTTAAATAATATAATGCTTATTATTGTAAAATTTAAAATTTAAAATGCCAAAATTTATTTTATGTATAGGCAGTTTAATAGAACTATAAATTATTTGAATCGCCTGAAATGTTTCAATGAAATCTTTTTTATTACTTATTGTTTTTAATTTGTTAAAATCTAAAATTCTGCAAAAAGAATTTTAATTATAATTTCAAAAAAATATATACAAATTTGCACAACTACTTTAAAAAGAAAAAAAATCAATCAATAGAAGATTTAAAACATAAGATTGATTTCTTTCAAACATGTAAAAATTATAATATGTTAATATTGATTCATTCATCAGACTGTAACACTAGAATAAAATAAATCTAACGAAGAATAAAAACTGATAACGCAAACTTTAGATAAAAAAATTCAAGTCAAATTTCTTTTATTAGAATAGATTCTTGCGGAGAAGCAAATAAAAATAATAATGAAGTAAAAGAGTTTTTCAACAATAATTAATAAAAGAATGGATTAAGGGTTTCCTCTCTTACTATTGTATTAATATTTTCATTGCTGAAGGATATTTAAAAGCTAAAAATAATTAAACTTTAGTTTTTTTGTACAGTTAGAGAATGTATGTAATTTTCTTTTTACTTCAAATATTAAAAATGCTTACAGTGTACTACTTATCAGTGTATTTAAAAGCAGTTTTTCTTATCAAAAATCTGAAAAATAACTTACGAGATGCATGTAAAAATGTTCTAAATAAGTGTGATTTTCTGTAATGGATGTTTAATGTATTTTTTAAAAAGTTTAATCTTAATTATTTTTAGCTTTGATTATTTAACATAAGGAGAAATATTTTGATTTTTAAATTTTCAGAGTATTTTTAATTTTTAGAAAGAAATGTTCTAAATTTTTCTTTGTAACTTTATTCTTTCCTAAAAGATCTTTTATTACTTTTTGTACCTTAAAAATCTGATGTTTCAGCAAAAGATTATGAATGCTTTTTGCTCTGTCCAAATACCTTAAAGTTGCTGTTGAAATGATTCTGAATAGACCAGTTGCTCTTTTCAATTACTAATAATTGAAATTTAAATACAGACGGTTGAAGGAATTCTGAAATTATAAATATTTTGCACCGTATTTTGGAAGGTACAACTGTAAATATAAATATCAGTATTCTAGTACATTAAGAAATAAGTGAAAAATCAATTACAAACTTTTATTATAATAAATACAATAGAAACCAAAATAAATAAATTCGTGCAAAAATAATTTCTCACAAGAAAAGTTGGAAACAAATTCGAAACCATAAAACTTAATAATAATTTAAATATTACGGCTGAAAAAAACATATATCAAATTTTAAGACTATATCAAAAAACAGCTAAACAGCAAAACAAACTTATCCCATGAGCTATTTAACAGAAATTTATATTTCATATTTGCTTAACACAAAAGTTATGCAAACATCCTTTATTTTTCTTTACTCGTAACGAAATTAATAATCTAAATTTAATTCATTCATCAAGCTAAAGCACCAAAAATAGAAAGCAAAAAGGCTAGCTTCGCAAACAAAACATGAGGAAAAAATTCTCAGACTAAATTTCTTTCTTTAGAGCAACTGCCTGCACGTCATCATAAGAAGAAAAAATGTTGATGTAAAAGAGCTTGTCTCGAGTAATTCATAGAAGTGAGGATTAAGGATTCATTCTGAATCCATTTAATGTGAGGGTCATAAGGAGAATAAAAAGCGGGTGTAGCTGTAAAAATAAAAATAGATGATGCCAGGGTGATCATCGTTTCAAAAGATTCCCCCCTTCATTAGAGGAGAATAAGTAGGTTAATGAATCAGCAGCTTGTTGGGAGAGTAATTAGGACCGAATGGAAAATGCTCTTACATCGTTTTCTATCTTAAGGATGAGTTGCGTGATTTTTCTGATTTTTCGAGAGTTGTTTCACTTTAGAAAGATCGTTGATTTGAGACTCCTTCAAAAAATTTTCATATTTAATGCTCGAAAATATCCGTGAAGTGAATGTCAAAGTTGAAATCTTTAGCTTTAAAGTATAATTTGAATACTCTGAGTTATTGAATGTTTAAAATAGATATTAATAAATAAGTTTATTATGTACTTTCTATTTTGAGTACTATTCTTTTAAAATTTCCAAATATAGAATCACTCAAACATATTTTGAAAGTCTATTTTTCCTTTTTTTTTTGGCAACTATTCGCATTTAGGCAAAGAACGGACACATGAGCCTCACGAGCCCACTTGTCGCCTAAACTGATATAAGACAGCTTATTATATACTTATTTTGAATATATTTTGCTTTAAATTATTAATTGCTTACTAATATTCAAACGGTTTAATCCTAATAAAAAACAATCTTACTGATACTCAATCTTGACAAAATCAGTCCTACATCAAATATGTAATACAGATGTATAATACTTACCCATTTTTATAGCACTACAATTAAATTTTATGAGCCGAATAATATGAAATGAACTCTTACACTGTGAATCGAGGGTACAAATTTTTTATTTGCAACAAAAATAATAATTTAGAAGGACTTTTTAGCTCACTTTTTTATGATTACTTTTATATAAGGTAATAAGGTCGTACATAGAATGAAGTATACATATTTACAAAATGGGAGACTCAAATATTTCCGACTTCTATAAAAATTAGGAAGATTATATTCCCAATTTCATTCATTTTGTTTATTTGGATTTTAAATTATAAGAATGACATAAAAACATTCAAAGTGTCTCAAACACCTCTAAAATATTGGTATTCAACAAAATGTTGGAAATCGGTTGTGATGCTTTCACTTTATATAATTTATCCTTCCTACTTTATTTTTTCCCGAACTGAAATCTAAATTCGGAAACTCAAAAGATCAACATACGGAAGTATATGATATATATGCAGGCTGACTATAAGAAAAAATCCTGATATACGAGACCGAAACTATCATACCATTTACAAAATTTTAGTTCAAGGTATTTTGAGGCATGCGCTAAAGAATCATATGAAAAACAAGTGTTAAGCTATAACAGGTACGGTTTACAGAGATAAAATTTTCAGATAGCAACACCAATTTTTTTAATAATTGAAATGTGTTCTCCATAGCAAAAAACAATACATGGCTTTGAAACAGTAGTTGCAGAACAAGAATCACTAGCATTAGATATACTAACAAGAAACGAGAGAGAAAAAAAAGAACTGTGGTCTGCCTAACAGGGATGTGAAGTTCAACAGATTTCTTTCGGCATGGCACGTGCTTTGGTTCTAGGCACCATCTCCGCATGCAAATTATCATCGTGGTTGAAGTAAGTCAAATAGAAAATTTGTGTGACACAGAATGTTTTTTGCTGTTGTTTCTCAGATGTTATTGGTTATTTTCTCTTTTCTTAGTCTGTCTAGCGCTGCTGATTTCTGTGCTACAAGTACCGCTCCAATGTTATTTAATGTTTTTTGGTATGGAGAACACATTTCAATAAAAAGTGTTGACATTGCCATTTAAAAATTTTGAAATTTTATCACTGTAGACCTTAACTGTTAACTGTTGTGAATGGTATGATAGTTACCGTCTCAAATATAGAGAAGGTTTTTTTTTTTAATCACCCTTTATATATATCATGTAATTCCGCTTGCTTATCTTTTGGGTTTCCGAATTTAGAATTTAGTTGAGACAAAATAAATTTAATGAGACTTTCATAGGTTAGTTCGGAAATAGAAATCTAGAATTTTCTCTTAATATTTGTTACGTAGAACTGTGCAGAATCATTTAGAATTTTATCTTCTTAAAGATTCGTTCATTTGAATTTATCGATACTAAGCTATGATGTGACGAGAAATAAATGATTCTCAATTAAAGATAAGACGATAAACTAAACTAAATGAATCTACTTCGTAAGATATATTTACAAAGAATGATAACAGAAACTAGAACAAATCGATACAAATAATCTTAATAATAAACATCTGATAATGAAAAGACCCAACAATCGATTTCTATTTTAACTAAAACGCAGCAATACATTTCTCTAAAGCTTAGTTTTGAAAACGAAAAATGGCATCGAAATAGTTATTTAAACAAGCTTCGAAGCAATTCCAATAATTACTTTTCCAAACAATAGCTATAATATTCTTCTTCTATTATCACTATTACTTTTTCTGAAACCGTCGAAATGCTAGATTACTTTTTCTGGGCTGCTTTTAATACATGGCATAAATAATGGAGATTCTCTGTTCTTTATTACTTAAAGTAATAAGTAAAGAAGAAAAGTAATGGAACATTTCTGAATCTTTCTTCTCTTGGATTCTTAACTTTTTTAATCAAACAAGATTTCGTTAATTTGATAAAATTTCAGGAATTCCAAAGATTTCCATTTACTGATTAACCAATTTTTTTTTATAAATAACAGGATATAATAAAATAAACTCGGTTTTAAAGCAATGAAGAAAATTGTGTCCAATCTTAATTAAGAACTCTGTGACATTTAATAAGAATTGTGGTATTGTTATAAAGCTTCAGCAAAACAAGTTATCATCCGATAAAGTATTTTTATAAGACCTAAATCGTTTGACCTAAATGACAGCAAACATAGAACACTAATTAGTTGACCTAATTTGATTACTGAGAAGATTTAAAAGCTAAAGTTTGGGAATTGCATCCCAATAAACTTTATGTTTTTTCAGAATGCATTACAATTGTTCTAAAAATCGAAAGCCATTTTCTTTTTAAACTGAAATGAACAAAGTACAAGGAGAAAAATTAAATACGTTAAATTCTGCATTTAAATTGTGCTTTTACATAATTTTTGGAAATTTATTTTATTACAATTTGTATAGTTTATGCGATATTTTAAAATATTTCAATTAATGTGTTATTAATTCCTATGTATATCAGTATAAAATGAATTAAATATTGGAATCCATTTTAATTATTTTTGATACTATAATTAACGTTAATTCCCTTAAATATTAAAATTAATGTTTTAAAAGGTATAAAGTTTAAAAGGTATTTAGTTCTACCACACTAAATTAGGTAACATTCAACTCAGTAATTAAAAGAAAAAATATTGCCCTGCTTATCTACAAAATAGATCAGTTAATTTAATTACTTACAGATTCTGCAATAACCTGAAAAAACATTTAATCAGATTTTTTGTTCATATCTGAAATACAAAGAATCAAAGAGAATGTTATCTGCAAATTATAAATCCGACTTATGAAATTTTGATTTTAAAGATAACAGAGAAAAAAAACTATAACCCATCCGAAATAACACTTTTATGCACTGACGTAAGATGTTCATCTTTAAAAGATAAATATCGTCTCTCGCAGTCCAAAATGTCGTATATCACATTCCATTTGTTTGAAATCAATCATTAGTATCACTTTAAATCGACAAATTATTTCAAGTCGCCAATGAAACGAAGCAAGATGGCTGCTACGATTAACAATGGAATGAAGCTAACATAGTTAGAAATTGACAGCTAAATTTTATGAAGGGTTACCAACTAATAGATTTCTATGGAAGATTCCATTTAAATTTTAGATTTTAGTTTAGCCATTTGAGCATATCTCAGTGAAAACAATTTTACATATAAATAAAAAATGGCGCGCTTTATTTAATAATTTCATAGCTATCATCATCAAAATAATTCTTATTTAATTCTAACGTAACAAATAACAATTTCCTGAATAATCATTTGAAAAAAAAAGAATACATATAAACAATTTGTAAATGATTTTCTTTTTTTTTCATTCAGAAGATATCTTCTAATGTAATATAGAACACACAATGTATGCAAGCAAAGATAATTCATTTAGACACATTCGCACAAATTAAAAATCGAAGAAATGTATTATGTGTGGAAATAAAAAGAAAAGTAATGCATACTAAAATTTTAAAATTCAAGAACTGACATCAAAATTAGACATTGATACTTCCAAATTCCGTAAATAATCTGAATAAAGCGTTCAAAGTTTCCAAGCAGTATTTTTTTTGGATGCATTCCAAATGTAGATCTACTGAAAAGAATTTCAGTTATCCAATTGAAAAAAAAGGCTTATGTTAGCTGAAACAAATCTATGCTGTGCAACAAATTGTGTTTATGTCAACTATATTTTCATATCATTACTACCATTTCAGTAAGGATTTCCCTAGATAAAAGTAGTATTTTAAATATTTCATTATTATAAATTCAAACGAATAAAAATAATAGAAATTTTGATAAAAACAATGCATTTTATTGATACACAGAGCTAACTTCAAACAAATTCTTTGAAAATTTGGCATCAATAAAAAAAATCACAAAGAAAATTATTTGTTCCCCATTCTTTAAGCTTTAAAGATCTGGTTTTATTTCCTTGTTTATCTGTCGTTGGATTGAAGAAAACTAATTCTGTAAGACGAATCCAGACATGATCGCTCAAGAAGTGAAAGAGTTTGAAAAATTCCCAAAGGAAATCAGTTGAGGCTTAAGTTAAAAATGACTCTTTTGAGCAGGAAAAAAAAGAAGAGGAAAGTCATCGGATGAACTGATATATAAGAATTTTTTTCCCATCCAGCTAGGGAATTCAGAATAAAGAAAAGAATATTGATAGGGATGTCGGGGTTTCTTAACTTTTTCAATGGACAGATTCTGTTTTATTTAAATAAAAGTAAAGAAACCAATTTAACGTTGAAAGAATTCCGATAATTCAGTATCCGATTCCTGGCTAATGCCGCAAGATTCTTTCCGAAGCGGGGAAGTATGCAAATTAGATGCATTTCGTATCACTGAATGGCTGCAACGGTTTTCAGGTCCGATTCTCGGAATATTTCCCGCTACATAAAATTAACCAATGAATCATTTCCTGATATTTCTGCTCATAAGAAATATAAAATATTCTTATTCCACGAATTCTCGGCTGGTATAAGGAATAAAATAATGTAGGGAAATGTGTTTAACTGAAATACTAAATGTAGAAAAAATATAATTCGGCCAAATATTTATTTTTGAAATTTATTGGTAGATTTTGTTTATTATTTTTTACTCTTCTAAGAATCCGAAAATAATTTTTGATCTTTTAATGAATGCAGCTTATATGCATCTTTTCATATAAATGGCATATAATTTAAAATTTACATTATTCTAAGATATTATGCACTTTTTCATTAAGTTTTTATAGCTTTTTTTCTTAATAAATGATGTAGTTTTCAGGCAAAAATTCTACTATATAAGCAGATATTTTATTGTTATCATGTGCAAGTCTTGCATTTACAAGTTAATAAACAAATATATTTATTAGTGAAATATTCCATACAACACAGAAGAAATTAAAATAAATTTTTAAAGTTTATAATTTATATTTGCATATGATTGATATTTATATGCTCATTAGCTGCATAAATAAATCATAAATATTTCAAACATATTCATAGAAGTTTCAAATTATTTTGTATAAAATAATAGAAGTTAATATTATTAATTTTTAAGTTTTATTTATTTTTTATTTTTAAATATGTTATTGGCTATCGTATGCAATTGATACGTGAAAAGTCTTCAAATATGCAAATAGATGATGTACTATTTTTAGAAAAATATGCAAAACATTATAAAATTATTTATGAATTTGTCTCTATTTTTACTTATTTGCATCCTTTTATATTATTTCAATTTCAAAAATCTCTGCTTTTAGAATTAGATTCAATAATGCTGAACTAATAATATTCGACCCATTTGTGTTTGAGTATTTTCCATGTTCCATCTCATACTATTCACTAAATAACTGGAAGCAAAAAATAAGTAAATAAAAAAAGTTGTAGTAAACCATTACTTTTACAATAAATTTTCAATAACCCATTAGGCCACTATTAGATAAAATTTCTTTATTAGATAAATTTCACATAAGATATGTTTCGAAATAACCAGAAATTCTTGAAATCCTCATGGTATTCTTGCAAGACCACTTTTCAGTAGTAAACTAGTAAAAAATCAATACACATTCGCTATCTTTTTCTTTCTACCCAATGCTATTTTATTTCGTTTTTTTTATTGTAAAATATATTTTCTATATTGAAAACTTATTTGCACTGAAATGATATTTATGTCTTTCGAAAGTTCTTTTATATATTTGGTACGCGTTAAATGCGTTTTTGAGATTCAAGATAGAACATTTTCCACGACATTCCGTGACTGTATAATCACAGTTTGAAAAAGGAATTTTAGGTCATTGCACTAAGAATTTTCACCTTTTTTTTGATTACTTGAGCGTGATTATTCATTTATGTGGCCCTCGTCTCTAATAATAATAAAAGTGCTTGTGTGTTTCCGTAATCGAGACACCAAATTTGGAACAAACAAATTTTTATGGCAGAGAATAGATAGTAGATACTTCTAAAGTATTTTAATTTGAATTTATAAAAAAATGTAGGGATATTGTTTTCCTACAACAACATCCGAAATTTTTACCACAGAAACTACTTTTTAATACCATATTAAAATTCAAAGTATTAACTTCACCGATTTCAATTTATTTGCACATTTTTTTCAATTTTAACAATTTCTTAAATTATATCTAAGTACATAATAAAAATATATTAAGCAGGAAGAAAAATAGAGAAAGATTCGAAACATCTTTGATTGTTGCATTTAGTTGCAATTAGTATCACTTAGACTTTTATAAAAAAAGAATCCAAGTTTGAAAGAAAATACAAAAGATATTTAGGCAAATAATGATTGCAATGATCAAAATAAGCACAATGTTTTGAAATTAGCATGGCTAATGGATAAGCTGACTGTATAAAACGACTTAATTTCGCAATAAGGAAAAAACACTGTAGCCTGGAATTGAATTCGAATATAAAATCAAGTATTTTCCCATATCCAGTACTTTTTTCATGTAATTTTGAAAAGATGGTCAATTTTGTACTATTTTATTATTTTTTAATAAAATTGAAAACGCAAGAAGGCAGAAATAAAACTCGCCATAAAAGTGATTGCACTTTTAGGATCAATTCATAATTCAAGTGATGAGTCGCCACTTTTTTCATTTTTTTCTCTTTGTTGACATTTTAAAAATCATTTGGATTTAATCTTTTTTGCTTGCTTGCTTCTTTGCGTTGTATTTGATATTTTCAAATGACTCTTAGTCGTAAGAAAGAATAAACAGCATTCGAAAAGTTATGAATTGTCAACATAGTAGCGATAAATCAGCTGGATATATTGCTAAATTTATTCCATTCTATGCAGCAGTATATGATAAGACGCTTAAAAGAAGAAAATAGAATTGAAAACAAGGTAAAAAAAGTCCTCCATAAAAGTTAACCCAATGTTATAAAATAATTATTGTTAAATAAAGGGAAAATACCATGTTTGAGTGCAATAAAGATTTCTATGAAGTTCACCAAAAAGTTTTTTACTTAAGTTTTACCTGAAACTATTTGATGAAGGCTCAAATCAGCTGGGTTATATTACATTTTGGTCGAAAGAAAACCCTTTTGCTAGCGCAAAAAGTAGAAATTTTAGACTCCTTCTTGAAATCAATAATAAATAACTCCGAAATGTTTAGGAATCATCTCATATTTGTAGATGAAAGCAAGTTTGAGCAATTTTCACGCTGATGGATGTGTAATTGTATGAAAAAGAAAAAAATGTAGAACTTAAAAAAAACTTAGTTGGAATAGACAAGCATGGCGGTGAAAGTGCTCTTGCGAGTGGGAACATGCCAGCATCAGGATTAGGTAGTTTGGTTCAATCAAATACTTTATTGAAATATTTTAAAAGATAATTTAAAATTATGTGCCCAGATTTAACGCATTGAAAATAATGTTTTTTTTTTATTTTATGTTATTTATTTTACTTTTTTTTTCACTTTTGGATAATAATTTTATCCACACTGCACTCATCGTTCGCCTCTAATGTTTCTTACCATACAAAAAATCTGAAAATATCATTTCCGTCACCGAAATTATAACCAATAGAACAACGCATTTGGGGAGAGCTAGAGTACAGTATTAATACGGAAATCAAACTAAGAACAGTATTTTTGAAAACACAATGATACGGAAATAACAAAACGAAATAATACACTCTATGCCCAGACGTCTGAAAGTTTTTGTGGATGATACAAGACATCCTATTAAATATTAATTGATCAAAATATCACAATACTTTTCAGTATATAAAGATTTCTTTAAAATGTACGAAGATTATTATAAGCAATTTTTAAGATTTCTTTTTAATTAACAATTTTTTAAAAAAGTTTCTATTAAGAGTATATTTTTAAGACATTTAATAAAGTTTTGTTAAGATAACGGATACAGATATTATTAAAATTTACCATTCTGATGTACTAATTTTTAGTAACGAATTGATCAGTATTTCATTAAAATTTTTAAGTGTGCAAACATTTTCCAGAGCCATCGTCCTACATTAGTAAGAGAATAAAATTTGGAAATAAACTTCAAGCAAAAATTAAAGAGCTTCTTGCGAATTAGTTCTGTATGGAAATTAAACCTTGATGCTTCAGTGGCTCAATTTATGCAAGATCTTAAACAGAGGTGAAAAATATCTTATTCTTTGGCTTTTCTGTCATAAGAAAGCTTAAGGTTAAAGTTAATAAACATACTTAAGGTTAATCTACCAACAACACCTCTCATAATGAGAAATATCCCCTAATTAATTAATTTTCAATGTTTCTAATGCCACTCTTGTTCCATCTCACGATGTTTGTATAGGAGCAGAATCAAAATGAGATGAAAGAGAATAAATCAACCTGAATTATACAAATTCATCAAAGTGTATTGAGAATACAGAAATGCTAAATGTAGCAGCTTGAATCTTCCACCGAATTTCCTAACTTATCCAGCTACAAGCATTATTGTTAAGTATTCTGCCACTGAAATATGAATGCTCAATTTATTTTGATCAACAGCATTTCCAATAACCCATATATCATCGATCGCTGAATTCTCATTATTAATTATCAAATAACTCCAAACCACATTCCACAAAGAAATTTTCTTAAATTCTTCTTGTCATTATCGCACAACCGCTTTCCGCTAATAAGCCTTCAGGTAAAGTAGTCACAGTTTAATTACGTCCTAGTCTAATATATTCTTAAGTAGAAAATCAATACATACCAGCTCTTTTCTTGGACTTTTTTTCAACTCTTAAATTTTTTTTATTGTTTAGAGTCGCGGCTAGACGGGGGAAACCATAATTTACGCTATCTCATATGCATATCACCATTAATCTAATGGTTCATTTTTATACTTTCAAATTTATCGAATAACTTCGTTTTCTTATCATTCTTCTGGCGATGGCAACACGTCGAAGGCCTTACCCACAATTCCTTTGTGCTATCTTTTAAAAGTAGAGTTCTTCAGACATCAAAGGCAGAGGCAGTCGATTGGAATAAAACGGGTCTTTTCGGACATTTCTCGACGCAGGTTTATGTCGATATATATAAAAGGCTCCTCGTAATCGAATTCTACCAAGTATCGAATTTCATCACATGATTCTGAAGGACCCTCTTTTTAGCCGATGATAGATTTTCGAAATGTTAAATCATGTGAAACATCTGCGAGTTCGAGAATTCATTTATCTATTTCACTTAAAAGAAATACTCTAAATTTGAGTTGGGTGACATCGAGTAAGTTATGATTAAAATTTACGACCAAGTGAATTTAATTAATTCCTTAAATAATATTAATCGGTTGCTGACAAGAGCTTATTAGTTAATGCAATGTTTAGCAGTTAACAATTGACTCTTGTGGTAATAATTAATTAAAAGTTTAATTTATTATACAGTATTAACCGCATAACTGTTCCTCGTGATGTACCTTTTATTCCAGAATGCGCCTACATTTCACTGGTCTTGTAGTATGTATTATCCAATGTACTATTAACCACCATTTACACTTTCATAAAATGTAAATGGAGGAAGGATAACACTACATTAGATATACCACTTAATACTTCCATTAGAAATTCTATTAGATATTCCATAATACATTACACTAGATTGCAAGAAAATGGGAAATTAAATTTATATGAACTTGGTGACATAAAGAAGACAAATCTAGCATTTTCCCATACATTTGTACCACAATACGATAAATGTAATTCTTTCTTAAATTACTGAAAATATAATTTTTTTCAAAAAAGGAATGAAGATGAAGCAGTTTAAGTTTAATTACTGAACCCATCATTTTCAGTTTCTTTTTTGTTTGCTTTCTTTATTTTCAAAAAATGCTTTAAAAAAAATTAACAATAATGTTCAACATTAATGTATTTATTGTATATCATACAAAAACATTTTAATAACATTTGATTTGTATAGAAGTTGTTATGCATATTTTAAACTTTTGAATGATATATAATACACTAATGTTGAATCTACCATTAATTAAAAAAAACAATTTTTGAAATTGTTGAGTTCAGTTATTAAAATTGAAAATGATGGTTTCAGTTATTAAACTTAAACTGCTTAATTTCCATTCTTTTTTTTAATTTGTTTTTTCCGGAATTTAAGAAAGGTTTGCATTTGACGTACTGTGGTACAAAAATATGAAAAAAGATGGCATTTTCCTCTTTATATCACCAAGAGGATTTAAATAAATACCCGATATATTTGCAGTTATAGTGTAATTTTTAAATAATGGAATATCTAATGAATTTTTATCTTCCATTTACCCCTTTTTAGTTTAAAGTTAATTATTTATGGCTACTACATTCTGATAACTATTTTATTAATTTATACAGACTATAATAAGTAAAATAATGAAAGTGCATATTTATTTATATTGTACTTTTTGATATTATAACTGTTGCGGGAAAATAGAAGGCAATGTATTTTGAAAAAAAATTCAAATTTAAATTTACACTTAATAAATAATAATAATAAATATTAATAATTATTATGAAACATTATTAGAATTTCTTTTAATATTCAAAATCTTCAAAATACTCATTATTACTTTAAATCGCATTTTATACTCAAAGCTAATTTGAATCGGTAAGTTAATAAGAAATCTTAAAAATTGATTTTTTTTTCGTTGCCTGAATACTTGTTGTAAATTTATATTTTAAGTTGAAATTCCTCATCTTAAGCAATATAAAGGACAATATTAATTAGGAATTTTATTTTGAATTAAAAATTAGAATTAAAAATTTAATAAATAAGAAATTATAAATGTAGAATATTTAATAATTTAAATTTATATTTATAAATATTAATTTCCATGAAAGGAACTGCGCCGAATAATGTGAATAAATTTCATAGAAAAGCAAATACTTATTGTATAGCATTTAACATTTATAATTAATAATATTTAAAAATGTATAAAAAATATATATTACATATAACAGTTTATTTAATTTATTGATGAAAAAACAAATATATCAAATATTAGCATTAATAATGGCAACATTATTAGTGCTTAATCAAAAAGATTCTTACGAATTTATACTTGCAATTTTTCAAAACTCTTTCGTAGAATAAAAAAAATTAAGTAGAATCTTGAATATTAAATGCTAACTAACACCTCCCTCAGATGAAATGTAGAACCTAGAAAATTTCTTTCAGAACTTTTGCATCATTTACCGTAAAAACTTAAATAGTCATTAAATGTTGTAAATATTTCCGTCATACAACCTATATAACCCTGTTTTTTTATACAGAAACTGTCATAATAATGCAAATAATAATAATAATAAAATCTTAAAGAGGTTTTTTTTTATCATTATATTAAAAAAGAGTATTTTTAATCAAAATTCTGGGTCAATTTAAAGAACACAAAATTATGTAACGCAGACAGATATGCTTTAAAGAAATTGAAATTGTAAAAAATTAATATTGAATTTTTATTTGTTTATAATAAATGTTCGAGATTTTTTCTTGTGGGTTTCTTATGCTCATTTTGTTCTTAGGTCTTCTTCTTATTGCCTTTTTACCTCACAGCGTTTACGCTTTTTATCTTGAAATTTTATATATTTGGATAATTTTTTTCAAAACTGTATTTAGAAAATTTGCAATATAATCATACAAAACTTCCACCTATTTATGAAACGAAAAGTTCTGAGATGAAAGTATTTTATCTTAAAAGTGAAAATAGTATTTTATACTTTTTAGATCTTATTACATTTTAAATTACCTCCCATCGATGACGGGAAGTATTTCCCTCGGAAGGGATGTACTGTAGCCGGTGATGGCATTTAGAACTCAATCATAGATCCCGCAGTGTTGCTATTGCGGTGTTCCGGTCATTCAGTTTTTTTTCCCTTGTCCCTTAGTTCGGGTCGGTGTGGTCAATTTGTGATTATTTTTTAGATTCTATTTATTAATTGATTGAATCGAAAATCTGACACATTCTACAATTTTAATAATAGGATTATAAACCTATTTCACGTATTGAGCTTAGTGCTACATTTACATACAACAAGATGTATCGGCAGATAGTCAAATATTTTATTTTTTGATCTGAGCTTCGAAACAGATTAACAGTTGTAGTGTTACAATTATATTCCAATTGCATCCTGTTGAGTTTAACTGTTATTATATTCATGCGCCCATGCATAGAATGACAGCCTTCTTTGCGGCACAGTAAAACAATATTGATGCATATCATGGTACAAAAATATTGATGTATACCACATATTAAATTTAATTCATATAACCCATTTCGTTTACTAGATGTCGTGTTCACAGATAGATATTTGTTTTCCCTTTTTTTTCTTCATGTTGCGATTTGGAGAAGTTTGAAACAAAATCTCTAGACGGATCTCTTCTCTCTTCCCCACCTTTCATATATGAAAAAATGGAAAATTTATATCATGCAGAAACATAAGCACTCAAACTTATTTTATTTAGTTCCGATGCCAGCCTTTCCTCCCATTTCTATTTTCGTGTTTTATTGATATTTTATTTTTTGTACAACTCAAGAAACTAGATGGCGATATTCTTGTTTAAAAAGGACTTTCACTTCAATCTCAGAGCTTTGAAAAAGTTGTTGTTTGTTTAAAAATCTTTCGTCGTTGGAGCGGATAAAGCAATCGATACACAGCAAAATTTTCTGGCGGCATTTTCTGAAACTCCTATGTAGATAGATGCGAGTTGGTAATCGATTCGATGCCCAACATCCGGGCTGGATACGTGAGAGTTTTACTAGTTCCTGTCTTGTGTTGAACAAATGGGTTGTGAGCAACATTGAAAATCTTTGGAGCAATTCTTTCTATCAAGTGAGGAGTCAGTCTGGAATTTCAAGTGGAAGCGATGGTCAAATATTTAGAATAATAATAGATCTTAGTTTGTCTATTTAAGTTCTTTCAATTTTTAGAAATACTTTTTTCTAGCCCAAGAAAAAATTAAATTGACGTAAAGGCTTGCATTTACGTTTTTCCTCATACTTTATTTTATTTTCATCAATTATAATTTTTTTATTGTTTTATATTGGAAAATGGTTTACATTGGAAATATAAACCATATTGGAACATTGGTTTATATTGTTTTTTTTATTGGAAAATGGTTTTAGAAATAATCTTCTTATTCTACATTTCCTTTTTTATGCATAATTTTTAATTTTTCAAAATAATATCATCGTTATAAAAATTAATTAAAATTATATTGCTAAATAAATTTTTTCTGAGATGATTCTTTAAACTTTACATAAACTTTAAACAATACAAAAGTATGACTTAAAAAGTATTTTACTAATATAACGAAAAATGTATAAGGTATATTATTTTTTTTTCCAAACTTCAGGATTTTCAATACAGAAGTTATCAAAGAGTACCTCTTATGACTATAATCAATTCCTTTTCCATAATAATCATTATATCATATGATAAAATAACTAATGAAACCACGCATGTTATATAATAACTTATTAGGCATTTTCTCTTTCTATGTTATTATGTCTGATCCTCTCTTCTTTGAATATGGAGAAAAGTTTCCGAAATTAAATTGGAATAATACATTGGCGTATGTTTCTGAAACATGATTTGGCTTAATTCTTTCTTTTAATGTGTATTGTTATTTATGGAGAACTAAAAAGACATTACTTCTTGTTTAATACTCATAATGCCAACACAGTAAGTTTTGATAACTTATCCGCGGACAATTAAAAAAAATCAAAAATTAAATTCAGAAAATTAAACTTTTAGAAATTATCAATAATATTTACAAGCTATTAAATTTATAATTTTATTACTGTTGAAACATACTGTTAGCCAACCACCTGCAGACGGTAAAAAAACATTTGTTTTTTTCAGATGCGGTTGAATTGGAAGTTGACCGGTGAAGTTGGTAGCATGCATTTCAAAAGTCAGCGGAAGGATTCTGGGATTGCTCCAGTTTTTTATGAACTGTATTTGGTAACAGGACGTTAATTTCTCAAATGCATGATAGTGAAGAAATTGGCAAGATGATATCGAGAATAGATTAAGGAGAGAGATTATCTTTAATCCCCGTGTACGATTATCCTTATCTTCAAAATTTTAAATAACATTCGAGTATAGATTGTAAATAACTATGTAATCTGAATTTACTATCGCTGATAGTACTTCAAGGTATTAAGAAAGACACTGTGCTTCACGTCCAAAGACAAAATAAAATGGTCCCTATATAACGGGACTCTTTGGTTATCTGGGCTCTGCAATAATTGTTTTTAGAAATATAAGTGAAGAATAAGAATGGTATGATGTAAACAATAAGCTGCTACTCAATTTTTATTTAATATATGACGTAGAATTTTGTAATAATTTGAATGTTACATAGAATTTGTTATTAAAACTAATTTTTAAAGTACTTTTGTTGACTCGTCACCTTTCTGATGTAACATCTACCTGATTGCAGAAAGGGTACCTAAAATTTCGTATTCTTTTAATATTTTTTTTTTACACTTAAAGCGTTTAATGTTATATTATCAAAATCCTCTTGTTCCGAAAAGATGTATTCAAATAATAAAAAAATATTTGTTTAGTATCGTTTAATTTATCAGTTTTGAACTGACCTATCCTTCATTTTCAAGGAGTGCTAATGATTGACATTCATGAAATCTTTTGTTCTAATAGTAAAAAACTATCTCGGAATACTTTTCCCCATGAACTGGGATTCATATTCTTTTGTCTGAACTAGAGCGGTATGGTTTGGTATAACCTAAAAGCTACACAACCAAATTTGACTTAAAATCTGTTGAATAAACACAAACCTGTATTTGACGAACTCATTTGAGTTTTAAAAGTGTGGCTAGTATGAATCAACGTAACTCTGCGATAAAAATAAAAATTTCAGTCTCTCCTTAGCAAAATTTTGAAACATTCTGAGCTTTTATTGAGCAAAAACCAAGTAATAAACGTTCAATATTCTGAGGGGCACAAATATGTTGAAGAAAAACCAGTGAAAAACATCCCAAATAATATTTTGAAACCCGACATGCTGCATCGTACATGAACTTGAAAAAAAACCCAATATAAATACAGATAATATATAAGTGAAATGTTAAAGAATAATTGTCGGCAAACAAGAATTAATGATTTTTTAAAATTATTATTTTAAAAATAAATTATAGAAGCCCTATGGCAAGTAATTTTTTTCCCTTATTCTTTTACCTTAGTATGGCAACAACGTACCTTTAATTGATGCAATTCTTTTATTGTTATCAATCGGATAATATTACCAAAATTTGTAAGTCTCGAAATGGTCACATTAAACAATAACTACTGTATTTTGGCTGTGTCGAATTGCATTTTTTTTCTACAAGGAACAAATCGATCATTTCGTAATTAAGGGGACATAAAGATTAAAAAGACGCATTGCGACTTGATGAAGTGAACAGAAATATTATCTCCACTTTAGAAACGATGGATTTTTTTAATTTTATTTTTTAACTCATTAGTGAAGACTTTATGATTTTAAAAATCTGTGCCATATTTCCTCTTATATATTAATAAATATGCATTTAATTTTGAATTTTAAACTTTCCTTTGTCAAATGCTTTCAAACTTAAAAAGCGAATTAGTGCTAGGAAAAAGGAATTAAAGCCTTTTCATAATAAAAATTTAATGATGATATAATTAATAACCAAGCACTTTTTAAAATACAGATGGCAAATTGATGGATAAAAATATGATTGAAATATTGGGTCCAATTACTGCTTCCTAATGCTTTTTTTAATTACACACTACAATTTAAGGCTTCATTAAACGCGTGTTAAAACAGTTTAATTATTTTTAAATCAATAATTAAACTGTTTCACACGCTTCATATTAGAGAAGTCTCCTCAAGGGATAGAATATTAAAATTTCTTCAAATGTATAGCTTAAAAATTAATTTTTTTAATACATGAAATCATAAAATAAGTAGTAAGCTCAAATACGAATAGCAGCAGTATAATAGTTTAAAATATTTCATACGAGTATAAAAACAAAATTTCTTATATTATTTCATTTCCATTTATGAAATAAAT
>JAPMOR010024201.1:139932-276159 GCA_026543865.1 Argiope aurantia
ATAGTACTTGGAAGACCGAGGTTCGCTCAACATTTGTTTATTTATTAACTTTTTTTCTAAAATCATAAATAAAATCCTATTCTATAGCTCATTTGAAGTTATAAGCGAAATGAATCTATGGAAGTCTAAAAAGTCTAAGCGTAAGGAATGAAATCTAATTGAACTGCAAATGGACATGAGAAAAATGCATGGGATTCCGAACCCCTAATTACTACTCCATTTATGATATGCTTAATAGTCACATGGAAATATTTAGTTATAAAAAATGTTTTTTCAATGTAAAATCGCTTCTTTTCAGTAAATATACTTATATAGATAAATTTAAAAAGCAAAATCTTATTTAAATATAATATTTGATTCAAATCGTGATAGTCGTTTCTGAGATACAAGAAATAATATATATAAGAATTGCTCGTTTAAAGTTATTAGATTTATATAGAAATACTTATTGCGCAATGAAAATTTATGCTCAATATCCTCTCACACAAATTAAGAATTAGATTTAATAGAATGTGCATAACAGCTGAACTTATAAAATTACTGTACTATAAAGATTTTATACAATTCATTATACTATTAAAGATATAATGTAATACTCAGATAAAATTACAAGAAATATATTTTGAATAAGAAATAAATTGAGACTGAAATTCTTATAAAACATTAGTCCACATTTCACGTTTTTATTCTAAATTTATAGCTGTAATAGAAGGAAAAAATCATTTTCTTTTATCCAAATTTATAAGACGAAGCCGGCATGAAAAGGTTGCCTGAATGGAATTGCCCTTTTTAATAAAATGAAAACTAAAGTAATTCGTTAGTAATTCAAAATTAACGATGCTCACATTCAGTTAAAATCTAAGAAAATGCTTTATTGAAAGTGAAAAAATCGTTTAAAATCTAAAAATGCTTTTAAACTCTTTCATTGAATGAAGCGTGAAGCATCTATTATCTTTCCTCTTTTAGATATACAAATCGAAATCCATTATACTTATTTCTCATTTCCCAAAAGATTTGTTTTTTCATAAATGGCATTTTTAACATTTTTCAGAAAGTGTTTGAAGTAAAACAATGATGGATTATGATAAGCGACAGTAGTTTTCTTTTATTTACATTACCTTTAATTCTTTATTTTTGGATTTCAGCAAATTCTTTAAAAGTATTGTTTTTATTCCTAGTTGTTTTCTTTAAGAAATAAAATAATCTGTCATTGTAAGTTCTCTTTCTTAGATGATTTATTAAGTGAAAATTCTGTTTTTTGAGTGAATAGTATAGAATCAGAAAATGTTGTTTAATTTAATGCCTTTTAATGTTTTATTCAGTGCAAAAAGCCTATTTGTTTTTCTTAATATGACAAACAAAATATTTTATACGATAATCCTTTTTTTTTGTAAGAAAAGCAATATAAATTACAAAGGATGTCCAGTGTCTATTCATCTTATATTTAATTTTTCTCCTTAGCTAAGAGAAACTGTTATTTTCATAATTCTTTTCATACATTATTATTTTTATTTAGTTTCACATTGAATGAAAATATATTGTAGTCATAGAGACCTAAATGCTTTTAGTTTCTTAGTGGAATGATTCAGTACAACATTTTGTGTTTTATTAGAATGAATCCACATACTGCTATGAGATACAATGAGTATGTAAATTTATATATTCAAATTACAATGTTCTTATTTTTACACTTCGATTCACAAAATCTCATTAAATTCTTGCGAGAGAAAGAAAAAAAAGAGCAATGTCATTTAAATTACAGAGTGTTTAAAGAATGTTATTTTATTGGCGGATTATTATTCGAATTTGAAATAATATACATATTCACTCTATCTTTAAATTCTATTATATATTTAGTCAATTACCGAGAGACAAGAAAGGGATAGGTAGTTTTAAAATATTAGTAGCAGACCTAGAATTCCGCCCACTGTGCAGATAGTTGTTGATGTAATAATATTGTATCGTTCAAATTAAAACTTTTTTGTTTGAGTACCTACAAGTGATATATTCACATAAGTATTGACTACTCATTATACTGCTACAGAAACACAGACTCAGATGACCAAGAAATTGGATTACCCTGAACTTCGAACAACTCTTCAAAATTCCAGTTATTGAATCTTCTATTAAGAATATTTTGTCAAAATTCTTAGCTTTAGTTCTCTCCTAATCTAAAAAAGATAACGCTCATTTAATGTATTTTATGTATTTACAATGTTTCACAATTTAATATGTAATGCAAAATATAATGTTTTTTTATGTTCTTTTTTTTCTGGACCAATATATATTCTCTCTAGAAGGTCCGAAACATCCGAAAAAGCTGTTTTCGACCATTATCGCGTGTCTGGAAGTACACAGAAATCATTTAAGGAATATGAAATCCCAAATAAGATATTTCAAGACAACTGTCGAAAATATATATGAAGTAAAGTTAGTGTAACGTTTGAAAAACTAGAATCTTTATTAATGCTTTTATACAAAAAAGAATCTTATATAAAATAAAGTTTGAGTGTGACCTTGTAGAATATTGAAATTTATTAAATAAATTTAAAAAGCACACACGTACGGTAGGTACAAAGTTTTATGCAAGTTTAATAAAAACCTTGACCTTGTAGAATATTTACCTCGTAGAATCCTTGACCTTGTAGAATATTGAAATTTATTACATAAATTTAAAATGCACACACGTAAGGTAGGTACAAAGTTTTATGCAAGTTTAATAAAAACTTAACCAGAATTGACTTATAAAGAGCCTCAATAGACAAGTTAATTTAAGTCAAAATAAGGAATTCAAGAAACCACAAGTTGGGCGATTTTTAAAATAATTATTTAGCACTTAACTATTTCAATTACTGTAAATTAAATTAAATTATACTAATAATATTAAGTTAACGATGAAAATATGTGAAAATTTATTTCTAATACTAAAATTCTCCTAAGAAATCGAAATATTTCCATATTTATTTGTTTTCCAAAGTTATTTGTTTATAAATAAAATATTATGCATTTTTAGGTTGGCCTTAACTATAAGATATCTAAATTTTTTGTAAAATGATGATTTGAAATTTAGATATCTTCTGTAATTTAAAAATTTTAACAAATTTGCTTGATATAGTCTACATGAAGAAAAGAACAAAAAGTTGTTGGTAAATAAATATTTTTATCATTTTAAGAGACAATATAAATTTTGCAAGTAATTTTCCTTGTGGCCCGTATCATCCACTCTTCTCCTATACCGAGCCATTAAAATGGACGGAAGAAAAAGAATATCAACCAAGTTTTGCTAAAATGTATCCAGCTGATAAATGTTATTCAGTGAGTTCAGTTAGATATATCAACCTAATATGGGATGAATTAGATTCATGTACCATTACAGTTTAGCAGTTTTCGCTTTATCATTAAGAAGCGTGTAAGCTAGGTTTCATTAAAATCACTCCAATCACTCTGAGTAATGTTTCTAGATGCTTTAAGATAATTAACATGTACAGGATTGATTAAAGGAAATTATCTCCATTGTATTTCCATTTTAACATTTTGGAATATGCCAATCAAATTTCCCGCTATTGAATCTAATTAATTGCTTTATTTCAAAAGCCCACACCCACTCCGCCCTATCCTACCTAGAAGACCGGGATTGATGTTGATTTAACTCCACAATAGTTTAAGTCGCCTAATCAGAAAACTGTAGATCAGGTTTCATTAAAATAATTTCAGCTGTTCTTTTCACATAACTCTGCTAGCTTTGGGGGCGTATATCATCTTCAGATGTTCATGAGTGAAGATTTTACTCTAGCACAGTTTTAGTTTGGAACATGGAAGCATATCAGTCAGGGAATTTATTAAAGGCATTAAACAAAATTTTCCTTGTCCTCCTTTTTCAAAGGGGGTATGTTTAAGTTGATTTACATTAAACAAATTGCATCAGAACTCACCCAGCTGCTCTACACTGATACTAAAACAAAAGCACATCAAGCAGACACATTTTTAACGTATATATAAATAGATAGATTTCAATTTAAATTTTTACGTAGCGTAAACATTCTGTAAGACGAGTTAAAAGACAAATTTTTCGTAGACAAACTTTAAAAATAGAATCAAGAATAAAGAAACAGTCACTTTTACTATAATACATGACGGACGCAAAAGTGAAGAGTAACCATTAAAAGGAATCCATTACCCGTGAATAGATTTTTAAAAAATGCAACAGATAAAATAAACATTATAAGAATAAAACTTTATAGTAGTACAACAGACAGTTGCAAGAAATAATCAAATGACAAGCCATAAGCAGATTTATACTTATTACGGAAATCGAATGCATTATCAACATCAGGTTGTACAACATTGCAGTTGCATGAAACAGCCAAATGAGAAGCTATAAGCAGCTTGATGCCTATTACGGCAAATAGAATGCATTATCAACAACCTGTGGTACAACAGTACAGTTACACCGTATGACATAACCACATGGCAAGTGGTAAGCATAAGCAATTGATATTTATTCCGGCAAACAGAATGCATTATCAACATCAACAACAGCTTTGGGATAATTGAAGCAAGTTTTTCAAAAGGCTTGCCTTTCGGAGCATTATATTTTTTCTCATGTGGTTACGCTTGCAACTATGTTGATGTGCTTTTATGTGATTAAACCAGTGTTATGTGATTAAACCAGTGTTATCCCTTTTCCCTGTTGCCTTCATTCATTCATTTCTTTCTTTCCTTTACTTAATCCACTAACAATGAAAAACAGTCACCAATGGATTAAATAATTGATTTGACCGATGCGGAAAAATGACTCCCTAGAGATTATGCAGAATGATACTTTAGCAATATTCAACGACCATTAAAAATAACATCTTTCTGTGATTAAATTACAAGAAATAAAATTCAACATCATTGTTGTTCAACATCATTTACTCAAATGGCTTCATAAATATTCATTTCAATGCTTTATTGAATCTAAATTATGATTGATGCTTTAATTATGAAGAAATAAATTATTGCGTAAAATATTATTCAACCAATAAACATAAAATAATAAGGAAATTTAGTGTTAATTATTAGCAATCAGATGAGCGCCATTAAAACTGTCAAATATTTTATGATTAAACTTCCAAGTATAAAATTTAGTATTAACCCATCTATCTTTAAGCAATAATTAGCTGAATAATTAGTCTAGGAAGGACAAAGATAGTTAATTTATTCGTGAAAATTGCGAGAGACAGTTACTTTCTTTTTCTTGAAATTAATTTGTAGTTTCTCTGTTAATTTGGCCAAAGAACGATATATTTGTAAATATTGATGCACACAAAAAAATGTCAATGTTTTGGTCCTAAGGTCATTTAATGCAGTTGTATTTTCCTTAAATTTAGTTTACAAATCAAAAGAAGTATAATAGACTTTTTTTCTGGAAATATGCTATTTTATTCATACTAGTCACATGATAATTTTAAGATTGTTAATTTAACAATATATGTAAAAATTTGCATTTTCATCTCTATTATTTTGAAGTACTTGATTGTGAACAATCAAAATAAATTTACCTCCGACTTAAAAAAATATTTAACAAATATCAAGATAATATATTTTTTTTATTTCAAATGTATTTCTTTTATTGAATCTTCAACAAATCCTTAGATTTTAATAAATATTAAGATAAAATTTAGACAATATTATTAAGGAAACAATTGAAAACTGTATTATTCTTCAGCTTGACTTAGGTTAATATAATGATTATTTTAACAAATAATTTAATCATACATGACATGATAACTTGATCATAAGATTTTAGTAAATTTTCAAATGATTCCTATTCTTCTTATCGTTTCTTTTTGAGGGTCTATGAAATTGAAACTTTAAATTAATAAACTCGTATCAGTATGAGTAATTTATAACATTTATTTAACAAGAATATTCCTTAAATTATTGACATTATCAAAAGTCTTAAACTTGATTTCGTCTGAAAAAATACAGGATTTTCTAAATTTTTACGTGAAGTATATTCACAAAATTAAATAGTTAAGGTTCTCAAAGAAAATTTCATAAACAGCAAAGTAATATCTGCAATATTTCAGAATTAGAAACGAATGTTTAATTTAATTAAGACAATCAATAACGGTGGAAGTCAGGATTTGTAATATATTTATTTTAATTCAGTATTATATATTGCATTTTCGATTCTATTTTAATAATAAAGTTTGAAGTTGAATAAAATTTTTTTTTAGTAATTCATCCATTTTTAACAATCAATCTATTCATTACATTACAAACTCTTATATACATACATATAATTTAAATTTTATTTTTTAAACTTATATTTTAATTAAGCCCATATTAATTTCATTTTAAAATGTACTTTTATTTCCTGATCCATTTCCGTATTTTTTTTATTTAATTATTTCTAACACACGCTAAACAAAATTGCTCATTCCGTGGTTCTTAAACTAGGAACGGAAGGGAAAAAATCCTCAACACTTACAAATATTTTTCAAAGATACCTAAGATTCTCATGCCTATGGCGATATGTGATCAAGAAATCCCTATCAAAATCTTATAATAAGATGACTGAAGGGAAAAACTTCTGTCATTTTGCTATTGTGTCACAATGTAAACAGACGTCAATTTATCTTCGCTTCTTTCTTGTACAAATTATGGTCCCTTGGTGAAATAAATCAACTTTAAAATTTCAGAAGTGTCTCCTTTTCGCCCACGCATCTTCAAAATTATGTTTTTATATATATAATACTTCTGCATATCAGATGAAAGTATATTATTGATTTTTTTTATTATATGTTTCGGTGTAAATACTTCTTTTTTAAATATCAAACATTTTTAATTTTTAAAAATTTATTTTATCTTTATAAAATATTATCACCAACAATATTTGATAATTTATTGAATACTAGCTGCCTTTGGCGACCAGCCGGTTCACCAATATTAATGTTCGTTTAAATTTTAATAATTAAATATTTTACGCAATTCCTACTTTAATAGATTCTTCATAAAAATATTTTAAAACTTCAAATTTTGATAGTCATATAATTCACTCATAATATTATAAAGGCCTTCAGTCATAACGTAATATGCATCTCTCTAATTTTCTGTTACCTCTCGTAGAATTTATGCTTTAAATTAAAGTGGAAAGAATTAATCTGCAATTAATATAATAATATTCATCTTGAACAGATCGATTAATTAACAATGTTTAATTTTAAATGCAAACACTAAGAAAATAAAATGAATTATTTAAAATAATCGGTCGAAATCAGGTTTAAAAAAACTACTTAAAAAACGATGTACTTAAAAGTATAAGCATATACAAAAAATATATAACTAACATAAATACAATTTAATTACAAAAGCATGCAACTGACCTAAAAATAATTTAAATCATTCGTTGATAATGGTTGTCATGTCAACAAGCAGAACACATTGCGCATGCGTGAATTTTCAACGCCAGTTACGGTAACGCAAATGCGTGAATTTTTCTACGCCAGTTGGGGAAACGCTATGCAGATTAGAAATTTTTAATTTCCTTTATTCTGTGTTATTTTAATTCAAAAGTACTTCAGAATGTTAATTAATCCATCTTTTAGATTCAATGTTTAATTTTAAATGCACAAAACATTAAGAAAATAAACAGATTCGTTTGAAATAATCGGCCGAAAAATGTTAACCCTAGCCTCATTACTGTTGGGAAAAGAAACTGAAGCCTTACTCATTTGGCGGTGGGAAAAGTGAAAGATTTTTTTTTGGCGGAAAAGTTAGTTTTTAATTAATAATTAAAATTCTAATTAAAAATTCAAAAAAGGGATCCCAGGTGCACATTCCCTACCTCTAAGGTATACATGTACCAAATTTGGTAGCTGTAGGTCAAATGACCTGGCCTGTAGAGCGCCAACACACACACATTGAGCTTTATTTATAAGTATATATATAGATAAATATCTTATAGTTGGTCGCTGCAAATAAAATTATGCTAATGCACACAAATCTGGAAAATTCTCTATTTCTTTCTTTTGTTATAAAACTGAGCCAATTTTGAGCTGTAAAACTCAAAAAATAAATCATCTCTTCTACATGATTAATGAGTCTGGCATTTTCAGTAACTCGTTTCTCGTTCCGAGCTGTCAATCCCAGACATAGATTTCCAGAAGGAAGCTGAAAGTCTTTTCTAGAGAAAATTTATTTCTACCTTATAATCAATCCGAAGTTTCTGGAAAACTTTGAACTCCTAAAGAGCTTCTGAAATAAATGAATCATAAAGTGAATCTACAGGAGTTTTAAAGGAAATAATTCTGTGGCGTATAACGCTCCACCTTTTTAAAACCATGAAAAGTGTTCTAACTCAAAAATTCATCATCCATTAAAATATCAGGAAAGATCTAATTTATCACTTCAAATTTGATAAGCATTTTATGATTAAAAAAACATATCAAAATTAATTTCTTACAGAAAATTGAAATGGATTTTTTTTTACTGTAAATCATGAAATGCTAAAATAAATGTAATTTTTTTTAACAGAGCAACAAATTACTTATCTTCAGTGATTGGCAATAAAATGAACTGCAACTTTTAACTTAAAAATTTGTTTGAGAAGATAGTAAACACAAAAAAGGGACAAACTCATATAGGATTGCGTAGCAGAAATGCTAATCAGAAGATATTGTAATTTTAACCGTAGGCATTTAAGAATCTGACTTTAGTACGAAACACTTATAGTAATCCTGAGATGGTGGATTTAAGTACTTTGCAAGTCTAGGTCAGTACGCATTGTGTAACCTTCTTTTAATTTTTAAAATAAACAGGATAATTCAGTTTCACTTTTCAACAAATCTTTATCTTAATCATTTTTGGAATTTGATTTTAGGAAGATCTTTCATTTTACTAATTTTGAAAAAAATGTATATTTTTACATATTTGCATATTATGATTAGTAATTACGAGACATCTACTTAAAAGCTCCACTTTTGTTCACAATATTAGTGAAGCAAACGTTTAATATTTTTAAATACTGTAATAATAAAGTGAACTTAATAATACAGATAAGATTCTGATCAATTGGCCAAATGTTAATATTATTTTAATATTTCATAATACACATATTTCTTGTTTCTTTTCCTTTCTTTTCTTTTCTTTTTTTTTTTTTTACAAATTCATCAGTTTGGCAACATCGTAATAGCATTCCATTAATCAATCTGTTTATTCTCCCTCAACGTTTCAATTCTGAGACCCTAGGCAGCTACAGAAATCAGATACAAGTAGCAAGATTTTCCAGCGTCCCTTCAATTTCGGCGATTCGCCCGTTCATTGGATATTTTACTCTCAATCTTGCGTATTTGTAAATAGCAATAAATAGTTTTTGTGATAGTGGACAAATACTTGTACTACTTAAAAGTAAAATATCTTCATCGAATGGATTTTTATTAATCAATGACTAGTCATGTCTACAGCTTCAAATATTCTTTGACGCATCCTGGCGGTATTTCTGGTCACTTATTCTGCAAGATTCTGGCTTTTTTTTTATAGTTTTTCTATATCCTTAAAACTTTTGGATACCATAGTATAATGCGCTCACATTTTTACATTTTATAAATCCACTTAATTTTATTTTCTGATTTTAAATCTTAATTTATGATCTTATGATAAGTATGATTTATATTATATATATATATATATATATATATATATATATATATATATTGCTATGATCATTTCCGTAAATACTTTCAAAGTGTCTGTTTCTGAACATGCTGGACTTGATTGAATTTCATTTTAAACAAACAAACAAACTAATGGAATATTGCCAACATATGGTATTTACATGTTAAATGAACAGCGTTTACACAAGAGGAATCGTTTGTAATTGTTTTTTTATTCCCAGTCGTGAAATAAAGCTATTTCAAGATCATACAGTAAGCATTAAATGTATCACACCAATTTAATTTTGAGATTCATTGCGTATCTTGAAGTACAAAAACGAACGTGACGTCGCAAAACAAAGCAAGACAACGCATGCGCAATCACGTGATGGCAATGCCACGAATATTGATTTCAGTACAGAATATTCATGATCTTAAATCTGATTAACAATTACCATTTCCGAAAAAATTCCAAAGTCTTTTTTAATAAGAACTTTTCTTTATTAGTCATTCACCCTTTCATAAAATTTTTTAAAAACCCGATTTCTCTTTTTGCAGAAGATTACAACATTTAGAGTAAGTTTTCTTTTTTTATCTGAGCAGTTTTCTTAAAAGCCAAAGAAAGATAAATTAGACGACTAAAGACATTTACGAGAGCGAAAAGAGAAACGTTTACTAATAAAAACATCGCCAACCGAAGAACATTCCAGTCGTAGAAGTCATTTAAGTTACAAATAGTCTACCATTAGCATCAGTAGTTTTTTGTCAGAATTTACAAAAGCGAAATCGTTGCTTTGTATTTGTATTTTTTATATCGTTGCTACATGTTTTTGAAGTATTTTTATATTTCGAATAATTTAATTATATTTTTGATTTCTAGATTTGTAAGAAATATATCATATACTTCTATGTATACATATATCTGATAATAATTAATTTTCATTTTACAATCATTCCTCAAAGTAAATAAATTTTAAGATTATAATGTTTATTAGCTGCTATATTGTCTGTAAACAGCAAAATGTTTGATTAAAAAGTAATTGTGTAAAATGCTATACAAATAGACCACTGAACTTTAGAACTAAAAAATTTGGAAGACAGTTACTTCTTGGTTGATAAGAGAAGAGTTTTCAAAATTTTGATTAATTTTTAAATAAAAATACAATTTAACTTTTTCAATTTTTTATATGTAATTTCGAAGCCTGTTATTGCACCAAAATCATTTTCCTATCAATTTAAAATTAAAATAGGCTCCTCAATGCTGTCAACAATATTTCCGTGTAATGTTTCCTTTTAGTTTTCATACGTTTAAAAAATTATTTTTCAAGGCATTTTATAGCAATAATTTTCAATGTTTACTAGATTTAGATTCGCGCGCATCATGACTATAATGAGGCATTATTTTTGTGGTCACATTATTATTGATACATAATACAGAAAATTATTTTTAAGTGAAATGAATTATAGAGCTTATAATACTCTCATGTTACAGTGTTTGGAAATGGGATGTTTGAATTTGATTTAAATTTCGTCAATACAAATTGAAGTTTACAATAACCCCACCCTTATTTTACATATGAGTATATTGTTGACCTCCTGTTTATGACAGAGCGAAACGAAATAGCATATTAGCTCTTCATCTGTAACTTTATCTGGTAAGAAATCTCAAAACGATTCTATTAATTCCAGAAGTAATGCAAAATAAAGATATCATAGCTCGATAATAATAATAATAAATGTGAATAAAGAGAAATGAAAACAGAATTTTCTTCTTTCGCGACCTTTATCCTTCCGAATCGTTGCATAGCATCAATTTGTTTATATAAAAATGACGTACGCTTTAATAATTATTTAACTTACTAATATTAAAAACTTTTTTTTTTATCATCTTACAGTTTTAGTCATCACATTTCGAAATTTCATTGTAAAACAATAAACGTCTAATTTATACCACCAGAAGCAAAAAAATGCCTTCTCTTTAATTTCGTTGAAACAATCAATTAGTATTTATAAAATAGCAAAAATAAGAAACTAGCATAGAGATGACACAAACAATCATTTCTGCGAATATTATGAAAAATTGTGTCCTGCCTTAGAATAAGCTTATTTAATTGAAAATGCGAACTAAATAAATTCTGAATATTTCTGTAATCTATTGTTATATTATCTAAGATAAATTGTTTAAAATCTAGTAAGAATGGTAATGATGCACTTATGATCAACTGCAATATAGGAATGAGATTTTAGTACATCAGTTCTTGATTTATTATTTATTCTACTTTCGAGTTTCGTTTCAGATTATTATGCTCCATACATTTCAAGTGCTTATTTGAAAGTAAATACCATATGTAATGATATCTCTTAATCTAATTTAAATCTCAATTAATTTCATAATTTTTATCTTGATTTAGCCCATATTAACTTCATTCTAAAATGTTTTTTTTAATTTCTGATCCAATTCCCACTTTTTATTTAATTATTTTTAACATGAGCTCTAGAAAACTGACGACTTTAGTATTTTCTTATATTCAGAAATATCGTAGTAAAATAGCTGAAAGGGGAAATTTTGCTCTCTTTTGCTTTGTGTTTCGTTGTAGGCTAACGCATTTTTTATGATCGTTTTTTTTTTGTACACATTATGCCTCCCGGGATGAAATAAAGCGAGGTTAAAACATCAAAAGTCTCTTCTTATCGGCCAAACATCTGTTAAAACATGTTTATATTATGTTATATATATAAATGATGATAAAGCAATTTTCACATTTTTCTGTGTTTTGTCATGATACAAACTTCCAGAAGAAAGAAAACCAATCAAGAATATATAAATTACAAAGGTAAAGTAACAGTTCTTCAAAATTTTGCAATTTATTTCAGTGAGATTCATTTTAATCTAATAATTGTATTTCTATCATGTTTCTCTTTTTACAGAAGGAAAAATATTAAAACATCACCCTTTATTAAAGTAGGGTCAATTATCTTTAATTATTATTTACGTAAACAAAATTTAAGTTTTAATTTCTTAAAAAAAATTCACTTCCACTTCGAAATTACATTTTGGACATGGTTCTTCAGAAGAAAGAAAGCCACTACAACATCAATCAAATTGCTCCCACTAAAATAAAGAAAGAAAATCTTTCTTCACATTTTGAAACTACACAAATAAGACAGTGTAAAATTAAAATTGTATTTTTGATGCATGTTCTCAAAACAAGAGTGACACTGCAGATATCTATTCAAAATTGTTTCCACTGAAAGCACTTTCTTCAAACTTTACAGCTGAACAAACTTTGTCGTGAAATAACGACACGTTTCTCAACGTTTATATTTGAAGTGTTATTTATTTGTAAAACGACTATCGCTAATAAGAAAGCAAAACTAACGTTTGTTTAAAAAATAAAGCCAAAACTCTCCACCGGACTCGTTTTGACGAATGTACGCTAGACAAAACACAAATAAATGGCAGTATCTTTCTATGGCTGCCATGCTTTTTCAACTCGCCTTTTCCCTAATAGAAAAATTATTCCCCTTCGCTTTCTTTGTGATTTGTTTGCAGGGCTGTGCAAACCACCCACTCCTTTATGATAATGCAACTTCGCTTCTCACCCAGCAAAGTAAGAAATTCTCTTTTCTAAGGCTAAGAGAAAAGTTGGGCTGCAAGCAGATCGATGGTAAACAGAGATTTTCGTCCAAACCTGCAAGAATGAACCACCTGCAACGTGAAGTTTTCATTTTAACGCTTTTAGAATTCTATTCTGGAACTTGTAGCCGCCTTGAACTTGACGGCTTAGGAGTTGACTTCGTTGTTTTGACAAAAGATTAGAAAAGAACTTTATTCTTTTTATATCGAAGGGTAGATTCGGGAAGACTTTTTTGGGAAATAAGTTTAGATAGCAGTCTTAGAATGTTGAACAAAACGGGATTTACCGGGCAAAAACATTAAATTAATTGATTAGATACTGGAAAGAAGTTAAATATATATGTATTTAATCCTTTCTAAGACTGCCAGAAGTATATTTACCACTAAATTAATCAATTTTTAAATGCCCATATTTAATCAGTTCTAAGAACAGTTGCTATCTGTTGTTAATCTAAGAAACCATAAACATATTAGTGTAAAACTTTTTCATATATTTTAACAACAAAATTAATTAGGATAATAATGAGTCATCAATGAGTCAATAATGAGTCAAAAGCTTAATTTGTTAATGGTAGAAATAAGATTTTAGAAATTCTAAAAGCCTTTTATCTAAATATATATATATGAAAGCTTTTTATTGATTTATTTTTATCTTAATTTGAAATTAATTCCGTTTTGGTTCTCAACCTGCGATTGAAAACAAAAAAAAAAAACAAAGTAAATTTCAATATTGGATAGAAATAAAAATAATATTCAATGGTTTACTATGTATAATGCTACGATATCATTTCAGAAATTTGTTCTTCTTAATAGAAATAGATGCTAGTTTTTAAAGATTTGTTTTCTTTTTATTGTTTTCAATTCTTTAATCATTAGCATGTCTTATAATTCATAATTATAAATAGTGTATTTTTTATGTATATAATTCATAATTATAAATATTGTTATTATATCAATAATAGCTATAATATCAATATTTATATTATTGATATAGTTCATAATTATAAATAATAGTATTTATAACCAGTATTTCTCAAATATAATATGAGGTAACGCCTGCTACATGAAATAAAATATAAAATTATAATATTTCTCTGATTGTATAAAATTTCAAAACCATAGTCCGTAAACGAGGGAAAAAAATCGATTATAAAATTCCATATTTATTATTATCAAAAATCTTATATTAAATAAAAGCATGTTATATAATAAAATTCATACAAACATGATAATAACATGCAAAATCTCTCATTAACCAGTTAATTGCTTCCACCTCTTGGAGAAAAGCGTTTTTAAATTGTGTCGCAAAAATTGAGCGATGACGAGCATACTCGTCAAGCACAGAGTATGTTTAATATGAAATTATGTCTTTATGAAATGACTTATTTTTTTTAATTCAATTATCGTATATATTTATTTACTTAAACTAACATACATTTTTTTGAATATAATTGAAAAGAATTATTAAAAAAATTGTTATTTTAATTTGCTGTTAGAGAATGGCATTGAGCAAAGCGTGGTACAACGCATAATAATTTTTTATTTGTTCCTTTGATTTCGACGTGTCCTCACATTATTTTAAATTGTAGTTCAAACTGCAAATTGCCACTACTTATTACTCCTGACGAATAAACTCGTCATAATGCAAAACTTTTCCTTGACGAGCATACTAATCAAAAACAGTGAAAGAGTTGAATAAAATAAGTCAACTTGATTAAAAGCAGAAACAATATTTATAAAATAAAGGTTGCTATTGATGTCTTGAAGATAAGAAATTGAACATATTTTAAAATATCTAAGTAAAAGCAAAACTGATAATCAAGCAAAGAATTTCAACTTCAAGCTACTGCAAAATGCCTAGCCTTGAAAGACCCAGTAAATTAATAGAAACCCGAAGAAAACAAATAGGATATCCTGGGATCGATACTAATGATGAGAAGACGGTGTTTCCAATCTTTTACACTGAGCCAAAATAAATTGAGGCAACATCCGGAAAAAAATACGAATAAATTTTGATGCCAAAACTTTAAAATCTCAACCACACAACCATCGCATATTATCAAGGGCCCATCAAGATTCAAAGCTGGTGGTTTTATGCATTAAAGAGGTTTTAAAAATCTTTGATATCAAAAGAGCAACCTTGGGAAAAGGAAGGAGATTCTTAGTTTAATGCTGAGATATTTTATCGTGTAAATAAGGATAGAAGTGAAGCTTACTAATCAATATAAGATTCGACCTAATTGTAGAACGTAATGGCTTCCTTTAATGTTAGTAATTAGCTGGAAAGTTGAAGTGATTAGAAACAACTTGCGCTTGAGGAAAAGTTTCCACCAGGGTCGATCGATAATACACCCTTCAAAGAAAAAGAAATATTGGAATTTCCGTGTATTGTCTGCCATTAATTTAGGGTATTATTTATTTTTGAGCATGCGGTATCTCTCTGTTTCAAGAATTTTTGGAAAAATATCAACTGCATTTTTTTAATTCGATAGAATATAATATAAATATTTTGTGCACAAAAATGTATGTTTTTAAATATATAAAATATGCCTATAAATGTTAAGCATTTTATAAGAAAGACTACATGGAAGAAAAATACAAGCGGGTGAATTGATACATAGAAATATATATCGTAATGACGTTTCTTTATATAGATCATGATATTTTTTTTTATAATGCCAGAGTGCTAAAATAGAAAGATACAATTTATTTTTTCATAAAATTTCGGTTAATCTAAATCTTTTATGTTCATTTTTTTAAATTAAATATTTCTTTTAATGGTGATATTTAAATTGAATTAACATTTAAATTGCTTATAGTTTATTCTATTTAAATGGAATAACTATGCACTTATGCAGTTGAGAAGCATCCCCAAAGTAAACAACTTTAAATATCGCCTTTTTTCCAAAAAATATGATAAAAAATTATATAATATTTTTACAAAATTTATAAGTGCTTTACAAGATATCTTCTATGCAATAGGTTGTAATTCATTTAATTCTTCACTTCAAATTCTACTTACTTAAATGAAGTTGAAAATGGAAAATCCGAAATTCATAATATGGTAATTAGTTCTCAACGTCGTTATAAGTTCCAATTTAAATTGTTTATAATTAATTACAATGAAATTGCAATTTATTTTAAGGAATCACTATTCATATTTCATACATTATTTTATTAAAAATTTTTGATTACTTTTTCATGACTATTCCTTATTGTTCTTTACTGCAATTAAAATTGTATATTAATAACTTTTAATTGCATTAAAAACAACTAAAAGCTTTTTTTTATAACTGTATCACTCCAATTTTCTTTTCAGTAGATGCGTCTTCATTGCCATCATTGAGTAAGTGATATGAAGCCGGATCTGGCAGACTTTGTTTAAGGTCCTTTCCATAATGTTTCAAAATACACCCTCTGATATTTCATAATACTCACGTCATATCCTCTAACTCGTCAGAGCCAAGCTATACCATCACTTATACCACACGTCACGTAATTCAGATAAATTCCACTTCTAAAAATTATGAAGTTAATTCTTCTTATATTATTTATTATTTCATTTTCCGCAAGTCACCTTCTGTCAGTGAATGTTTGATTCATTCAACGATTCCTTTAAAAAACAGAAGAAATCTTTGTGATATACGTATTAAACAATAAAAAGAACTATATGATTTTTAGAGGTTGGAGAAATATGTTATTTATTCCGAAATACTTTCATATCTGTAAATTTACAGCTCTCTATATATTCGATAAATGTCAGCGAAAGACAGTGGTCCGTGACAAAGAGATATTTCACGCAATGCAAAGAAATAATTTATGTATGCATCATTTCGATTTTATTTGTTTCTCATTTACGCCAGGTAAAATTTATTGTGATAAACACGCGAAGTCTGAAATAAAAAAAAGTTAACAAAATAAAATTCTGCATTGCAGTGAACTTATTTATTCTAAAGGATCCATTGCTTGTTTACTGTCCAAATTTTTGTAACTTTTTCGATATTTTTTTCCCCTTTAGCGTTTTATAAAATCAAACTATAGCTTTTTTAAAAAAAATTTTTGCACTTGCTTAGAATTTTAAAGATTTGGCTTTAGTAAATTTTGTTTAAAATTTAATTCCCTGTTGATTCAATTACTTTGACCTAAATTATAAAATAAAAATTAAACCTAAATGAAAAATTTTTTGATGATTATTCTGACCTTTCTAATCTAAAGAAAGAATTATCAAAATAATTTTTCATTTATTTTTAACTAGAAGGTTTTGGCGACCAGCCGGTTCGCCAGTATTACCGCTCGCTACAATTTTCAATTAAATATTTTAAATAACTGGTCTCTTAAGAGATTCTCAAACAAAACATTTTTAATTTTCAAATTTTGATAGTCATACCAAACTTATACTGTTGTTTAGATCGTATCGTTCAATTTCGTATATATATTTTGCTAATTTGTTGCCATTTCCGATAAAACTTCAACTTTAATTTAAAGTGGAAATGATGAAATTGCAATGAATGTAAAAATATTCTTTAATAAAACCAAGCGTTTTATTTTATTTATCATCTTTATTGTTATTTATTTATTATTATTATTATTGAATATGAGTATTGCAAACAGAATCGCTCGGTAATTAAGTCTTATGAGAACTACAAAATATTTTTCATAATTTATGTAATATCTCAAAGAATAATTCAACAAAAACTTCCCAGATTCAGCATAAAATTCAGTTTTTAGTTTTGCTTTCAAAAGGATTGAAATGAAATCAATAATAATATTTTGTTCCGGCCTATAGATATATTTCAAAAATTGTGAAGTCTAAGTTTAATGCAGTAAGGTATATTCTGAGAAATATTCTGGACACACCAAATTTTAAATAAATGAATGAATGTTTCTATTTTCCACGATCAACTAAGACTTATTTATGAAGTTTTGAATGTTAAAAATTTAGAAAAACTCAACATTTTCATAATATTAGGCCAATTAATCTTGAGAAACCTGCGCGCTGATTGGCGTATTTTCTTTGAAACGATCGATGGAAAATCTAAAATTATCCTTTTTTTATTGAATAGTGATATTCAAATTTTCATAAATCAGCCAGTTTAAGTGATTAATTTAGTTGATTGGAAATTAACTCTTTTTATTTAAAATATTAGTGTTTCAAGAACATTTTGTTAATCGTGATTTCCACAGCAGAAGCTGTTGAAAAATATAGTTAAAATATTTATTTAAAAATTCATCAAAAATAGAAGTTTAATTTTAAAGTTAAAACATTGATATCATTTAAAAGATAAACGTTTGATCTTTAACTTGATGTAAAAATCTTTTTTGTGGGGTACTATTTTCGGAAGTTATAGCAGAAACACGCCAAACTTTCGCTTAATTTTTAAATAAATAAAATTCTAATTAAAAATCCAAAAAAATAACCCCCAAGTGCACATTCCCGGCCTCCAAGGTATACACGTGCCAAATGTGGTAGCTGTAAGTTGAATGGTCTGGCCTATAGAGCGCTATCACACACACACACACACACACACACACACACACTGAGCGCTTTATTATAAGTATAGATAGATTAATTGTTTCCTGACGAGTTCAAAGAATTTTCTTGCTGATCCGCAGTAGAAACGAGGATCCGATGATGGTAAATTGTTAATTCTTCACTGATTTGGCAGGGACCCAAAATGAGAAATTAAATATCGAGGAAATTATTTTCATGCAATTTAAATTTTAATAATATCGTTTGCAACACACTTACTAATTTCTCTCTCTTTTTTTAGAGCGCCTTCATTTTTAACTTTCATTTCGATTTTTATCGTCTGCAGCTGGCTGGGTGATATTATGATTACCTTAAAGAAAAATAAACAGGTAAAAATTATTTCTTTAACTTCGTTTTCATAATTGTATTTCCAATATTACGGTTTTGATTTTGTTGAGATTTATCATATCACGAGCAGTACCGAACGGATTCTGTTAATTGTTTTACAAATGTTACAATCTTTTTAAAATTTTAAATCGACGTTATTTTCTCGTTAAAATTTGCTTCCTTTTGTTCAACTTTCCTTATGCTAATAATAATATCGAATTAATTATAATTAGTGCTAGGTCAAACCTTGATCAAGCGTTTAATTAATAAATATTAAGTACCTTCTAATATTTTAAAAAGCAATAGAAGCCTGTTTTTTACAAATACAGATAATGAATTGAGTTTACATCATTTTAATAATATCTCATACATATTTATCTCTTCTTTAGTTTTCTTCTGCTAAAATATTAAGCTAGGTTGGAATTCACACTATAATCTGTATTCAAAAGCGTTTGATAATTAAGAGGTTTAGAGAGGAGGATAAGGCATTCTGACAAGCTTTGAATCGGATCGAAACATTGGCTTGTTGGTTGGCTGAATTTGGTTTACCGGCACAAACATGGATTTGGCTTCGTTGCCCAAACAGAGTGTAAGGAGTCTGATAGTGACATTTGAAATTAATGACTCCGAGTTTTGACGCTGACCGTGACTGCTGGTGATTAATAATTCAGTTATATCGATTCAATCTATTTAGCACTGACTAGGCCACTGTAACGATTAACAAATAACTTCGAGTAAAAATAAATGCAAGAATTTCAATATTTAATAATTTTGCATTTTATATAACTCATAAAAATGTTTTGAAAAATTAAAAAAAGAACAATAAAAATTCAATAAAGATAAAAAAAATGAGATTATTTCGATCATAGATGCACATTTATGTTTCGTTTAAGAAACAAACTTTTCAGGAGACTTGTTAATTAAATAACGGATAAGTCGGAAGTTAACTTTTAAAATCAGCTATTCATAAATAAATATAGATAAATAAATCTATGCTTAAAAAATTAGAATTAAACAGATTGCAAAGCTTACAGTTTAAGCCACCAGATAGTTCTGCATTGTCAATGTTATATGATGCATAGGATAAGCTATTGGTCTAAGTGATGTCTTGGAAATGTTCAATGTATCATTATCCATTTCAGAGCTCAAACTTTGGAAAAGAAATCTTCCTTTTCAAAACAGAACAAAATATTTCTTTTATTGTGCCATATCATCAAAAACGGTATTTAATTTTTGGCCAAAACATGTTTTCCTGGTTTTGATAGCGGTATTCCTGAAATTAAGGCGATCCAATGAACATTTGCAAGCTATTATTCCATTCATTATCTTATTCTATTTATTACCATTTGTTCCACCAGTTTCAGAATCATCTAATGAATAGAAATTGTAAACAATTCAACCAACAAATTATAATTTCATGACAAAATATATCAGCTTCCTTATCTATCCATTCTGTTCAACTACATCATTTTATATTCATCCCATGGGGTTTTTAGTGGTTCTTAAAGTTGATCCAGATTTTTATATCACCCAGTATATATGTTGCCGTTAAAGCTTGAAATCCGTTAATGTGCAGATTGCTTGGCTAATCTGCAGATTATTTGACTGATACGTTAAAGTGTGGAATCGAGTGGAATTTCCTTTTGTAAAAACATCTTTACGTCAAACAGCAATAAAACAATCCCTTGCTACCGGCAGGCTTTCAAAAAAATGTGACTGCAAATCTAAATGTACTACAAATATGTGTTCTTGCCTCAAAAACCAATTTCTATGCTATTCAAAGTGTCGCCGATCTTTATATTGCATAATAATTAAGCATAATTTTATCATATGTTTCGCAGATTCATTTCCTTAATTGTAATAATATATTAAACTGTTTGACTCTTTGTATTATAGTTTTCCAATTGATTGATGATTGATTCTATCAACGAAGTTGTTGTTTGCTTGATTATATAAATGTGATTCTTTAGATACCGAAAAATAAATAAGTAACTTTACGTTAATTTCCTTAATTGCAATAATATTATTAACTTTTTGATGTTTTTGTATTGAAATTTTCCAATTGATTGCTCTATCAACTAATGTATTGATTGTTCGATTGTATTAATTTGATTTTTTAGTTATAAAAAAATAAACATTTGATTTAAGCGTACAGAAACGTTGCTGTTGTTCCAGCAAACATCTTATTTTCATTTTAACGAGTGCCTAGTAATAAATGTACAGATTATCTAGGTAATTTGAGAAATGAAACAATTTTCCACACTTTAACGGATCACCCTAGTTAATGTGCAGATTAGCGAGCTAACCTGCAAATTAATCTATTTCTGAACTTTAGTGGTAATATATAGTATACGTAGTATTATATCATGGTTCCCATTTAGACAAGATAACAGCTTCACTTACTCTTTAATTTGATCATCAACATAAGTGTCTCCAGGTACTAAATTTATTCACTCCTTTCTTGAACAAAATTTTTACAAAGATAGTTGGCAAGAACATTTTCCTGAAAATGCTCCATTATATTCTTTAACAAGCTCTCCTCTTCAGAAGAATATAATAGCTTATTCCAGAAACGTGTTTAAAATATTAACTTATGGGGGGGGCTATTTCCTGTTCAACAATAACGCGCCAAACTAATGCCAGTTTTACTCTGAAAGTTATTTTGCAGGTAAAATATGTAAACAATAGAATTCATTTGGGTTCCAGGAAATAACATTTTTATTCTCCTGGGAGAGTGGTTGGAATTAAGCGCATAAAATAAAAATAAAAATCCGTTTTGTTCCTTCTGTGATGCATGAAATGGCTCTTCCCTTGTCGCTTTTAAACTATAACCAGACATTTTAAAAGTGCTTCAAGACTCTTTTTGGAGAATTATTAGGGGCTTCCGAGTTGCGCAATTTTTTTTCCGTTTGAAACCTGGATGAAAGGTAAATTATGTATCTTCTTTGCTTTGTTGCAGTGGTCCGGGGGAAATGTTCGTTGGGTTCCCAAACAAAATACCAAGGAATAATCTTTAATATAGAATTAAAATATTCTATAATCCCTTGATCCTTTCACATTAAAAAGCAACAAGAATAAATAACTTTTGGGCAATTGATTACAAATTCTATTATGATAAGAATCTAATAATCACGAATTATTTAGTGATTGCCAGCTAAAGAGCTAAGAGCTGAAACTTTTTTCATTCTATGAAGAATTATTTCATTAATGCGATAAATGTTGATTTATATTCGAAACTTATTTTTTATCAGTTGGTGATATTTTAAAAAATATTAAAACGCATGATATGTGACTTTTTTGGCGTATTTTATTTTGCTTAAATCCAAAATTAAACCTTCCATGTAGTAAATATTTTGTAAAGACTCCGTAAATCCATTGTAAAATACTTTGTAAAGTAAGTCACGAAATACCAACCAAAATAAAACCGTAAGGAACATTGCTCATTGATAATATAAACACACAGAACTCGAAAAAAAGTAGCTACATTTAAAATCGAAGGGAATAGTCTCCCAAAATTTTCTCGCTTACTCTGTCATAAAGGTGTCCTCTCTGAGAACTCACATGGCGTTGGCGTACAACAGTTATGAAGTATTGACTTTTGGAGTGAATTTAGCGATTTGAAGGAATTTTTCGTGTCATTCTTGGCGAGTGTTTTGAAGAATGATCCCTAGCATGCGGTTAATAGTATCCAAAACCCCAAATTACGTTTTATATACATTTTTCACCCACCGATTGAAATCAAAATTTCACACAAAAATTCACATTCACCCAAACAAAATTTGATATATTTAAATCATTGCGTTTTTGAGTTATCGCATTTACATGTTTCTGAATGTACAGACCAATTCCTCGTTGGATTTGGCACAAAATTTGATAAGTGCCTACACTATAGATGTTCATTCTGTGAATCTAATTTTATCTATTTAATTCATTTCATTTTGTAATTATCATATTAACTTATATTCAAACAGATGGACTTCCTCTGAACAGATTTTTACTCACAACTTGAGAGAAATCTGCAAATTTGGAGGAAAAACCGTATACCTTATTTCAACCTTCAAGATCAAACGTTTTGAAATCATTTTTGTCACAAACACAGACACAGACAAAGTAGCGGATGTTTTCCAAAAAATGCATTTTTTTAACTTGGAGAGGTCAAAAACGTGGAGTTTCGCCATAATCTCGAGTTCGAATTTTTCGACGATTACTATACTTTCTCTATACTACGTATACGAGAAAGTAAAAAATTGAATTCAAATTATATTGAACAACAAATAATAATTACATATTTTTTTATGGCCAAGATACTGAAATAAATAAAAGTATAAATAGAATATATTTATAAAAGCAGAATACGAGGAAAACATATTATTGAAGATCTTATTATTTATTAAAGCAATCCTTGTTGGACAAAAAAGGCTTACATTTTAAAAAGAGCACTTTGCAAGTCATAGAAATAAGGAAGCTAATGTGAAGTATAATAAAGCATTATCAAACAGATTTTTTTTTCTTTTACGTCCTTCATTTTTGAAAATGTTGGGAAGTTTAGAATGTACATGATAATTATTGTTTTATCATATCACAAGATCTAGAAATATTACTAGAAATGCATCTTAAAATTAACTTTTTCCCATCTCATTTGGTTCTTAGTTTAATAGAATGGGTAAAAGCAAACAATTGTGGATGAAAGAATAAGATTTGAATGAAAAAAAATAATCATAAAAGTTCTGCTAATGCTGCAATTTCAGGAAATTTAATAAGAACAGTAAAAACTTTAAGAACTTTTAATTAATGGCCTTTTAATAGTTTTTTAATGAATGAAGTTTAATTATGTAGAAAGTGAAAGAAAACTGTAACGTTGTTATAAAAACTAGAAAATAAATTCCCACTCATTAATTAGTATTAAGAATCGCAAAATCTTTGGTGGATTTCCGCAAATTGTTACATAAAACCAATTATTCATGTAAAAAAATATAAATAAAATATTATAGCAAAATATCTCTGATTATTAAATATTTGTGAAAAGTTTTTCAAGATGGGATAGTTACGTTTCAAGATATTCATACTTCTAAAAATACATATCAACATTCATATTCCTTTAAATGGGATATTATGCGATTCAGTAGGGATCCTATTTTTGATTAATTTCAGCTTTGAGTTAAATATAGAGGATTGACTTAATTTTTTTATTGCAAATAATCCATGCAACAAGATAGAAAGAAAATTCTTTGAAGAAAAGAAAGTATTTTTGTAGGGATTATTTAGAACTACGTACATTTTTGGTGAAAAACTGTTAAGGTATTAAAGATAAAATTTTATATAAAACTATATCAAAAGCAGATATACAAATAACCATGTTTAAAAAAATGTTGAAAAGAGGAAATTTAACTTTTGCTCTTCAAACTGCAGTTGAATTTGTATTTGCGATAAATATAAAAGAAATAAATTCAAAACAATAAACTACGGTGTCATTAAAACGCTTAAGAAGGAGCGATTCTGCTAAACTGGAAACAGTAGTAAAAGCTTTTCCAAATGAGAGCTGCGCTATTCTGATGTCGCATAAAACTGGTCTATATGGACTAAATTTACGTTTCAATATTTACAGACCTGATAATGGATTATGATTGTCAGTCCTTCTTCGTTCTTTGTGGGAGGAAAAAAATTAGTCTAACATTACCGCTTCCCTTAAACAATGTATAAATAAACTTGGTTTTAATTGTATTTATAGTCTTTGTTTTCACACAAGAAAGTTTTTACACTTTCATGTAAAATTGTTCTTCGGTATGAGATTCGAAGCTACTCTGTCAATCGCATTCAAACTGGCATTCCAAAATTTCTCACAGCGCTTCTCTTATAGAAAAGGAATCTCCACAAAAGGAAACAACGACTTCCATAATACAGGTTGTTTCATAAAGAAGTATACAATTTCCAGATGCTGTAAAACAGTGACAGTCAAAGACACGAATCACCCTAACGAATCGTAAGGTAGATGTACTCTTCAAGTTTGTGTCTCGCCCTTGACAGAAGTCATATAGGCAGTAACATGTATGTAATGAGTCTAGTCAGTAGTGGAGAAAGCTTTTTGTGTTCTTAAATTTAGTAAAACGGAGGCTGCAACTGTTGTGCAATGGCATTTTCGATCACGATTCGGAAAAGAAGTTCCAATTAGAATCAATTGCAAGAAAAGTTTTAAACTACGGGCTGTTTGTGCAAAGATATAAGTCCTGGACGACTGATTGTATCGCAAGCAGCTATCGGCATTCAATTAAGCTAAAAAATTCAACGCAGAGGGCGAGTCGTGAAGTGTAGATTTCTCAGCCCACCATCTGAAGAATTTTGAAAAGAAAGCTGAAAATTATTCCATACGAAGCGCAGGTGCTGCAAAATCTGAATGACTTTTACAAACAAAAGTGAATTGAATTTTGTGTCTATATGCAGCTCCGATTTGAAAATGATTATTTTGCAGTTAACTTAAGTTCATTGATGAAGCAACATTTCATGTCAATGAGAAGGTACACAAAACAGAACGTTCCTTCTTGGAGAAGAGGAAATCACAAATTCACAATGCAACGCATACGAGATTCTCCTAAGATAAATTTGTTCTGTGCGCCGTCCCTTCTAAGGGGTCACACATAAAACATCTGCGACCGTCTCTAACAAAATTTAAAATAACCACATACAGTTCTGTTACAGGTGACATATAATATCTTACATTGTTCTTGATTTATTGCACATTGAAAATGTCTTCTTTAGAATAACCTTGTAAAACGTGTTGGAAAGATTCTTGAAGTTGAACATTCAGTAGATCAATGGATTTCAAGAATTAGTAAGAACAAAATAATATTTTTTGTGATCTTGATTTCTGTTTAATAATTTACTAACACCTTTAAATAAAATTGTTTATTGTTAATTTTCATACGGAATTGGCTTAACTATTAGAAAGTTTAATTATTCTACATCGTCTTATTCGCAGAGTATCACAATTAATTGAAACCGGCTTTATTAATAATGACTTAGAATATTTAATTTTACTGGTTAATATATGAATAGAAATATTTAATTATACTGGACCAATCAATACAAGCAGCACTTATATTGATTGGAATTTTTATTTTACTTAATTTAGTTTACCATGTTTATTACAAAAAAATTATAAAACAATTTATCGGAATGGTAACCTTCCTTTTTTTCTTATCATCAGATGTGCCATTTAAACAAATATGTGCACTAAAAATTCCAGTAGGCGAATCTGCAGAAAGCAGCGCCGGCCAAAATGACACTAGAAGCAGACTTTTAGAAGCCACTCGTCTGGCAGAAACCACTCTTTCTTCGTTTCGATGAATATTCATATTCCAAGAATTCTTCTCTCTCTTACATTTTCGTCCCATCGTTAAAGAATTTGTAGAAGACACATTATGACGACAGAGTTCTTGGAAAGTTTATCATCAAGGGCGGATTTAGGTATTTGATGACCTTAGAGAGGACATTTTATGAGTCTTTCTTTTAATGTGATGGTAAATGTATGATAGTTTCATATTTAAAATCATTTTTGAATGTTAATGATTTATTATAGGCTAACCTTTATTTTTCTTTTATTAAATTTTTGAATAGATATTTGTTTTTATTTATCAATTATAATCCCACACCATGCCAGTCAGTCATGCTTTTACTCAATATTATTAAAGCAAAAATTTTATTTTTACAAATGTTCCAATAATTGAGTGAACATAGTGAAACATACAGGAATCTGTCCGATTATATTTGATAAAATGTTTTTATTATCCAAATATTTTACAACGTCAGAATTGAGAAAACTTATTTATTTAGCAAATAGGAAAATAACGTTTTTTAATTAACCTTATTGTGGTTTCTTCATTGCCTATGTAGCTTCCTAGTCTGCATAGTTGGAAATCCTCTATTATTTTCCATGATTATAATTACCTAAATAACTACTGAGTGGTGTAGGGGTTGAATGTATGACACAGAGAACCTCATCAATTTCTCTTTTGATTTTGATTTTTGAAATATTTGGCTCGATAGCATTTTGTATGATTTAGCTTTAAAATTTACAACATATTAGTTATGAAATTTTTGCAAAGAAAGCACAAAATAAATTGATGTGTTTTTATAGAACATTAACTATTCGTATCTTTAATTTACAAAAATAGAGAAAAATGAAAAGTACTGATTCTACCTAGAATAAAGCAACAACAATGATTAGAGAGATGATAAGTGCATTACTTTTTAATTCTCTCCCTCTTTTGTTAAAACATATTAAAATTTATTCAGATAACTAATCATAGAAATGTACCAAAACATATCTAACTAGTTTCTAACGCTATGCCTTGTCATTAAAACAGTATGCAATTTCACAAGAAAAAGGGCAATCCTCATGTTGTGGTAACGATTATTGAAAGAATTAAAAAAGGCAATGAAATTTACTGCCATAATTGGTAATTAATTTCCAAAATGGAATTTAAATAAAAGTTAAAGCAAAAAATTTCATTTGCTACATTTGCACAAAAAGGATTCTCAGATTTCTCTAAAAGGAATCTCAAATTTCTCTACATTTTTATTTGTCTATTTCTTTCATATAATTATTTCTAACGCAATCGTATCAAATGCCGAAAAACTGCATTTTGATAACGTTCACAAATCAGGCAATAGGTTGGTTCGCAAATATATCTTTATAAAAATATTAATTAGGTACCAAGTATTTCTACTTTATGGGGCGATTAATCCAATCCATAAAAAATTGAATTAAACTTTTATATCATTTGACTTTAAAGCAGCTTCAAAAAGTCGTTTTTATTAGTAAATAAATTAAATATTTAAAAAAGTAATTTAATAAAATAATAATTTAATTAGGTAATAATATAAGTAATTAGTAATTTAAATATTTAAAATAAAGCTTTTAGTATCTTTTGAAGAACTGCATTATTTTTTCAATTTTCTTTTTTTCTTATCGTTGCTTTGACTTACTTCATTTTACTCTCCAACAATAAAGCATGCATTTTATACAGTAGATATCAGATTCTTTAATTTTTTTTTTGAAAATCAGTAATTTGTAATTTACAAGACCTTAATGTATGATTATTTAAAAGAAAATTTATAAATGCGATATATCTAACATCCATAAAAGAATCGGGTAGCCCTTCTGAACCATAAAAGTAACAGCCCGAATCCTCAATGCTCCGACCATCAAAATTTCAACAGACATCTTACTAACTTTATACTGTAAAGCGATATTCCCCATCAAAATCCTTATGGAAAACAACAAAAATGATGACATTGTTCCGTGGACTTTACTGTCTTCTTGCTGGCTTTAACCTCTTTCTTATGTTCTGAATACTAACATTCTATTGGATCTTTCCCTCGAAAACAACGAAAAGGGAAATAAACCAAACAATCTATGGATCACAAATTTCGTTCGCGGTCGGTAAAACTGATTCGCAAAGTGGAAGAGATCATCCCCTTTCATCCAGGTACTTCCTTGATGTTGGAAACAAGCGAAACATAAAATTAAATTTAAGGCAGTTGCCAAGGATTTCCATTTCTCTTTTTTGCTTCCTTTCTGGAACTCTTCTTGCAGTATTTTTTCCTTTCCTTTCCTAGTCATCGCTCTTTGCTTGGCTCTCGTCTCTCAATGCTCTGCAATTCATTGATTTCTCTTCTTCACAGTTGGCACAAGTCCCAACGCAAGTAAAGAAAGGAAAAGAAGAGCAAAAAAAGCAGCAAAAATTGGCCAGAAAAAAAAAGGCACAGAAATGCTGTTTAGTTAGAAAAGATTGTCGAAGAGAAATGAAAAAAAGAACTTACATGTATTAATTTCGCATCAAGTCCCCTTGAACAAAAATCAAAGATGTAAAAGAAAGAATGGAAGGGAAGAAAATCTAAGAATATGTAGTTAATTTCATGTTCGAAGCATCTAAGAAGTTTTAATGCATAAGGAAAAAAATAGGAAAAATAAGGAAAAAAATAGAAGAATCACAAAAACGAATAGTAATCATACAAGGGTGGTCTGACAAAAAAAAATCCCGCAATCAGTCTAGCTTTTCTGTGGGGTATTTGGAGTAATAGAATTGGAATAAGAGGAAGCCAATGAAATGATAGAAATGCCTAAACGATGTGCCGTTACTTTTTTTATGTGTTTGATATTATATTTCTTCACGAAAGAACGAAATAATACAAACATTGCTAAATTGGAAATACCTGTTTGCCCTAACTCTTTTTCCCAGACAAATTCACTAGAATAACACATAGCATTCCAAGAATGGAATACATGGATAATATGACATCCAAGATTGAAAATATAATTGGATTTATCGGTTCTATTTCACTCTATTAAGAAATTCTTCTCCAAGAGACTGTACGATTTCGGATCTGTGTTGCTAAATTACGAAATGCGATAGTGAATCAAAATTTTCTTTCAGAAAGGTTCGAGAATCAATTCACAAGAATTGGGGAGATTTTCTTTCACTTTTGTTTAGTTTGAGGTTCAGTAGATAAATGCATTATACAGCGTTCCAATTTTCAGGCTGAGTAAAAATCATGGTTAAATTGGTTTTTGTCTACAATGGAATAAACTCTAGTTTATTCCATTGAAGTTTGAAAGTTTATAGAAGTTTCAGTAACAATGTATTCACTAATTAGATGGGATATACTGTTATTTCACATTGTAAAGTAATATTATTCAGGCAAATGACTTTACAATGTGAATGGTATAATATTGTATTTTTTGTATTGATATTGTGAATGGTATGGCATGTTTTCACATCAAATACCAGTACACATTATTTTTAACGTTCTATGTTTTTTAAGTGAATATTTAATGTTAATTTGATGATTTAATAATTTTTTTTTCTTTTAAAGAAGCTATTTAGTGACGAAGGAAAAAATTCAAAATAATATCTAAAAAAGATAATAAAATATTATGTACAAGACAATAAAACATTAGATATTTGGTAATACATAAAATATTATGTATTATTAAATATATGTAAGAATGGAGAAAGTTCTGATTTCGAATGAAATTGTTCCAAAAGGGTATAGATGTAAAATAGTGAAGTATACTATAAAAGGGGTATATGTCTGGCATTGCTAAAAAAAATAGATATTTTATTTTTAAAGTTAAAAAAAAGTTGATATTTCAGATTTTATCATAATGTAAAAAACAGAGTAGACACAATTAATGTGTAGACGCAAGCTATTTCTCGAATCAATAAATGGCAGACCACGATTATGGTATAACCAGTAAATAAGTGCGCTAAAACAGTCCCTTTCAATTATATATAGCAATTTTAATGGTGAGTCAATTTGGATGGCTCATTTTTGTTCGCTAATTTAAAAAATACCTTTAATAAGTTAAAAATAATAAATTAAAAAATACCTTTAATAAGTTATTACAAATCACATTTCTTAGAACAAATGGCTTAAAAAAAGATCATTCTTTTTTACTTTAGGTAATTATTATGCATATTTCAATGTAAAGAATTTTTCAGAATTCTCTAACAACCTACAAAGACTATATGACTACAAAAACAAAGAAAAGAAAGACTACAAAGGCTATGAATAATTGTAATAATCTAACATTACCTAGAACTTCTAATTTTATAAATTAATAATTTAATGCTTTAAATGATAATTGCAAGCTAATAATATGAAAAATTAATTAGTTTAATTTTCAGCCATTTCTTTTATAGTTCATTGATACTTGCATATTTTATTAAAGCCCTTAATTAAATAGTAGAAAATACTATTGAAGGACATAATCCTTCATCTTAATGTTTTTAAAAAAATTAACTACTTAATAAAATGATGAAACATTAAAAAAAAACTCACATTTCAATTTTTAAACTCACGTTAAAAAATTGATGATTCAATTTGATTTTGTTTCATTATCATATTATTAATAAAAATCTATAAATTAGAGAAAATAAAAAAACCGAAGTGTTTTATCAGAGAAACTCTAAACTCTATTCTTCGGGAAACGTTTTTATTATTTATTTTATCTTTACATTTTTCATTCAATAATAAATGAAATCGAAAGTTGAAAAGTGTTTCAATTATTCATACTGAATTCAAGTATTCATACTGAAACGTTATACACTCTTTGTAAATAAAGTAATATTTAAATTTTCATTGCGTTATTTCTTCTTAAGATGTTTACTTACTATTTTGTATTTAATTAAAGAAATGTATTTACTTTCGGAGAAATATTTATATTTCCTTGATTCTATTTAGAATTATAAAAGATGAATTTTCAGTGATTATTGTTGGCAATATAAAAAAAATGTACAATTAGCTATATTTCAATAAAGATCGATTTTAAAGTGTTTAGCATGTAGCTTCGCATTTATGAAAACATGAATTTTTTTTATCTAGATGTATTTATTTATTATTTATGATTCAAACATTTAGAAATTATCTGTAAGCTACATTTCTTGTCTTCTTGTTAGTCAGAAATTCTTTTAACTTAATAATCTATGAATTGCGTCATGTGACATGATGATAAAATTGTGAAATTCCAAATCGTGATTCACTGGTCTTAAAACTGTCACCTTCGGCGAATGATTATTTCTTGTGTAGCAGATACTCTATAAAAAAAGGAATTTTTTGAAATTTCAGGTTTCAAACTAAAAATTAATCAATATAATTTCGTAATATAATGCTGCCGAAATAAGCTTTGTAGAACTTTAAAATTCAAAATAATAATAATAAGTTTTCCAATGATATCAATTTTATTAACATAAATATTTTCCTCTAATTTGAATAAGTTTCGAAAAATATTTGAAATACAATATTAGTACACAACAATACTTTTTCATTTTTTAAAATTACTCACACGATTTATGACAAAATCAACTACATTTTTCGTGTGAAAGTCATCGTTTGACAAGAATAAATTCTTTAAATGAAATAAAAATACAAGAATCAAGTTTAAATCATTAACATTTCATTACGTTTCAATAAAGAGATTTGAATATATTTGAATTATTTTTATGAATTATTCTTAAAATTAATTTATTCATTAAAAAAAGACTAAAGTTTTAAAACGATTGTGATTTTTTTTATTTAATTCTGAAAGTGAGCCAAAAAAGAGCATTTTTTTATTTTTATAGCACAAATATAGTACTAAATTTCTTCTTCAGAAAAGCTTTTGTATTTTAAACTCTGAAAGCATTTGCAGGCCGGAAGTATATTTCACTTCTAAAACCATGCCTCCAAGGCTATTCCTTCTCTTTTCAATGGAGATAGTTGCATATAAATCAATTGAAGCATAAAAACTTCAAATGAAGTTATCTAATTTAAATATGAAAAGAGCAGTCGATCGTAATGGCCATGAGCTGACTGAAAAAAAATATTGTTGTCTTTGTTAAAAATGATCTTATCACTGTGAAGAATTTCGGTGAGATAGTAATTGCCAATGGGGCGTTATTATTTTGACAAAGACATTGATCGATGTTTATGATAAAAAATTTATAATGAAATAAAAATTTTATTAAATATTACAGCAGTTCATTTTAAACTTAATTCCCTCCTCAATATTTTTAAATTATTTTTTTAGTTTTCAAATAAAACTTAAAATAAAAAATAAAGATTAAAATTAATTTGTAAATTGATTATAATTTGCAAAATTGATCAAATGTTTGATCATTTTTTTAATCAATAAGTTTATTGATCTTAATTTTTTTCCTTTTAAAGGAATACAGATTGCATAGTTTTAGAGCACAAATTATAACAACCAATTGGATTTCGTTACTAAATAGAGAGATAGTCATAATTAATGTTATAACAGATTTCCCTGCATTAGACTTAATGCAATACTTTAAGATAAAGTAACATTTGCTAATATATATATGTGTTGCTTTTTAAAAGACTTTCTCTTTCGATATTTTACAAATATATTCTTATAAAGAACAGTAATAGCAGCTACATATTAAATTATCCTTTTTAATCTTTTATAAAATATTTTCATGAAACGTGTAATATAATTTTGCAATCTTTCATGTTAACTTTAGCATTTGAAAATAAAATTTAACATATTTTAACAGCTGCATATTTAATACTCTGATTCTGAATTGTTTGAGATTTAAACTTTTATAGTATTCTAATAAATTTATGATAAGAGTAAATTTAAATTCTATAAAACTTTTCTTCAGTTTTAATTAAAAGAATATTGAGTTCATTCTAAATAAAACGTTTGCAAAAATAATTTCAAATTAAGTGTATCTCCGTAGAATTCAACATACCATACACTATTTCAGCCTTTTTATCTCATTTCTGGTGATTATAACCAAATCAGCTAACAAAAAATCAGATTTCAAACTACTGCTCGTTATTCTCAATCTTTCGAGTGCAATCAAATCAGGAAAAAAATCTTACTGTTAAAAAATGCGAATTATATCTGTGTTGATCATTTCTGTATTTTTTAAGCCAAGAATGCATGCTAATTATTCGCTTTCGAATAAGAAAAAAAAATGACTTTTTTTATTATTCCTCTGAAATAATAATGCTCTTCTCTTTATTTGAAACAAATAACAATTTCACAAAGGATTATTTTTATTTTAATATTCTGGCATCGCCGTTTGAAGAACCTTTGTTTATAATAATAATAAAGTTCTCGCTTCATTTTTTTAAAATTTCTCACAGTTTCTATTTGAATTTGAAATTATTTTTTGTAATGAGATATTTGAATGCTCAAAATATGCTTTGAAATTCAATTCGCAGAGGAAATGTTTTTATCGCCATAATAAAAATTCATTTCATTACAATAAAATTCATTTTTCCATTTTAATCTCTTGTGAATAGCACAATACATTTTAATGATCTGTTGTGTTAACTTAAGAAAATATCATATTAGGGGATACAGCATTTATTTCACTCAATATTTTGAGTAAAATAATAAAAATATTTTCTTTTAATTTTAGTTATTAATATGTTTTTATAAGTAATTTTTATCTAAAATACTTTTGAATTAATTTGGGTTGGCGAGATCTTTGAACTATTACAAATATATAATATTGCTTGGTTGTGCAGTGAATTATTTAATAAGGAAAAGAACTTCACACATGTTGTAATGGAAGCTTGAAAGTCGAAACAATGACAGCTGGTCTTGGTGACAATAATGCCCTTGGCGATATACACTGAACATTTTGATAACAACAGTAAAAGTATTTTCTTTTTTTTTAATTTTAGTTAGTAACATCTTTTTTTATAGTTCATAAGTTGCGTTTAGCATACTTTGAATTAATTTAGAGAAATCTTTGTACTATTACAAATATGTAATATTGTAAATAGGGATTGCATTATCGGACCAAAAGTTCAATACCGGTATTCGGTATTCTTTCGATTTTAATACCGGGATAACTGGTTTTGATACCGGTAGAAGAAATTTTAGAAAAAAAAAAAAGAAAACACGTGTGTTTTTTATTTTGTTTTATTTTATTTGCCAGTTTTATTAGAGAGTGTAAATATCAGGAAAATTATTTGTAACCTATAAATTGTAACAGTATATAAAGAATCACAAAAAAGTATACATATCACTATTCAATCTGTGGTACTATTACAAATTTTTTAAATGCGATCTAAAAAAAATAATGCATCAATTATATTGTCATTAAGCCTGGAACGCAATTACCAGCTGTCGAAAACGCTCTTTCGGCATCTACGCTAGTGGGTGGTACTGTTAGCAATGTGCGATATACTTTTTCCAAGTATTTTCCTCTAAATCCCTCATCTTAAAATAAATCGATTTCTCGTCGGATAGCTTTGGTTATAGCTTATTTCTGTTGTTGAAATTTTTTTATTTATCGCTAATTCTAATTTTTGTTCAAGAGACAATTCCTTTTCACTATCGACTATTTCACCTTTTCACTATTGGTGTCATCATAATAGCAGTCGCCCACAACAAATCCTGTCGATACTACTACGTTCAGTGGTGACGGGATGGTCGGCTGTACGCAAGAAGTGTCATCATAATCTTCGATAATTGTAGAGAATTCTTCTAAATGTGGATAGGTTTGTGGATAAAAAATTTGAAAAAAAATTACTATAAACTTGATCAGATTTAAATTGATTAGTCTCTGTCCTTCTTTTCATATTTAAAATCATTATAATTATGTAAATACCTTAAGACATTTTCTGTTTCGGTATGCCTTACTTCTGCGCAATTTTTTGATGTAATATATAACTCCTCAAATAATAATGTGCGCTGTTCTTTCAGTGACTACAACAAGAAATTTATTGTTGCATTAGTTGTTAATAAATAAGAATCTCTCCGACATAATGCCTTAGCAGCCAGTTTTATTTGAAGTAGAGCTGATACAGTTCTGAATATTAAGTCGAATTCACTATCTGAAAAATTAATTTGCAGATTTAAGTCGATTATTGCTTTTTGGATTGGATTTCTCAGTTTCAAAAATCGTTCCATCATTAGGAATAAACTGTTCCAATGTGTTTTAGAATCTAATATTAGCATTTATTTTGTTTTATTTTCAGTTAGTATATATTTTTGTAATATGGCACTTTTTGTTGGGGAACGTTTAAATATCTTAACAATTTTTCGAACTTTATAAATTATAGGTAGCAATTCTTGTGGGGTTAATATTTCATCCTCATTAGCAACATCTTCAACAATTACATTGTCATTATCTTCATTGTCAATATCACTCTCACTCTCTTTGAATCGGAATCCGAAGTTTCTATATCCGTTTCTTCTGTTTTTTTTTTTGTTTTTTTTTGGTATTGTACATTTGTTACTCCTAATTGAATTCAATGAGCATAGCACAATTGCTGATTTGCATCAAGCAACTTCCCAACTTTTTTCATAACTGTTGTTCCATCACTCCTTATGGATATAAATCTTCTTTCAGGGATAATCCATGTTTCACTAATTTAGATTTAAGCATTTCCATTCCATTTTTAGGCAGGTATATATCCAGAGACGTGTGTAAGTCCTATATTTCAATCTTTTTTTCTGAATGAATATTTATATTTAAATAGCGTCTACTTCTTACACTTGTCCATTCATCAAATATGACTAAATTTTTCACCATTTACTTTTAATTGTATTAGCTCATGTTTCAAGGAATTGCGTTTATAACTGTAGTTTATAACAGTTCTTCTTATAGTGTTAATCGGTGTTTGTAGATTTTCGAAACCTCTGGCAGATTGTGATTTTCTTGCTTTAGTAGAAGTGCAAAACACTCGAAATGACAAACCATCAAATGCTGTCATTTTACTTATAATTTCCTCCAAATTATATCTTTTTTCAAAATAATCTAATATATCTGATGACTGGGGCTTAGAAACTGTGCTTAAATTTATTTGTATCTTCATCGCAATTAGATTCTTTCCTCTTTAACAAATTTGTATCATGTTTCGTTTTTAAATGTGTATGGATTTCGCTTGTATTTCCTCCGTTCAATTTAATAACTCTTGAACATTTTTTACATTGTGCCACCATATTCTTTTCATCATAAAAATAATGAAACCATACCGAAGTATTATCAACTGATTTTTTATGTTCTTTAAAGATTTTCGCGTTCATTATTATGGATTATTATTTATGAGTATATACACTGGTATGCAAAACTTAAGCAACTGCTATGTTTTTTGCCATAACTTCACGAGAAATCATCTGAGAGACATGAAATTCAGAAATGAGATACAGCATTTTGTTCTGAAAGAATGACGAAAGCATAGTTGCGCAGAAATGAATACAATGCATACAGTATGGAATCAAACAAAAAAAGGCTTTATTGAACTCATAGTATCGTTACACATGATTGTCTGCCCAAGAGAAAGAACAGCAAGCAGATGCTCCTTAGTATGGGATATGTCCTCCCCTTACTGCAATGGTTGCTTCGCACCGTCTCCCCACACTCAGCACCAGATTGTACAACAGTTCTTGAGGTAAGAGTGCCCACTCCTCAATCAGCATCTGTTTAAGTTGTCGGGTGTTCCCAGGAGTATGTAATCGTGCCGCAAGGTGTCTCCCCAAAGCACCCCACACATGTTCTATCGGATTTAAAGCAGGGGAGCACGCCGGCCAATCCATTCGAGTGATATCTTCACTTTTCAGGAGCTCCTCAACAGCATGAGTCCTGTGTGGCCGTGCATTGTCATCCATAAAAACGAAGTCTGATCCAATGGCACTTCGGAACAGACGCACACGGGGAAGGATCAATAGCGATCTCCAGTTACAGAGCCTCTGTCGAAAACGTGGAGCTCAGTCCGCCCGTTCATCATAATGCCTCCCTAGACGACAACTCCAGGACCACCGAAAAGGTCTCTTTCGGTGATGTTACTGGAATGAAACCGTGTCCCGACCTCTCTCCAAATCAACTGGCGTTGGGAATCGCTTGTAACATCACGGAAAGAGACGAATATCAGACTATGAATCTTGCGCGTGTGTAGTATCATTCGGAGCTTAATATGATAGTTTGACCCACCTCTTTGGATAATTCACATAGTATTTTATCACTTCTCTTGCTTGTACGATGCAACTTTGTATTCACAGTCTAATTTCGCCTGTTCGTTTTTATATTTCCTAAATTTTTTTTAGGAAAACATAAAAGCAAAAACGTATACTATTTTGCTATGTTGGCGATCTCTGAACATATAGTGGAGACAATTAAAAAAAATTCTATTAAATACCGAAAAAATGGTATTTAAACTTTTGAATAATGGTATTACAAAATTGTACAAATGGCTCAAAATACCGTTATTCGGTATCCCGGTATACCGATATTGCAATCCCTAATTGCAAAGTATTGTATCACTACAAATATATAATATTGCTTCCCTGACTTTACAGATACGGTAAGGGAAGCTGAATGAATATCGAAATAATGACCACTGGCCTTAGCGATATTACATCATTCGCTCAACATTTTGAATATAATAATAAAATTATTTCCTTTTTAAAAAGTTTTAGTTTGTAACATCTTTTTTTATTGTTCGTAAGCTGAATCTAAAATACTTTGAATTAATTTAGCGAGATTTTTACACTATTTAAAATATACAATATTGATTCCTTGCACAATAAGTTTCTAAGTAAGGAAGATAATTTTACGGATATGATGAATGAAGGTCGAATCAGTGACCCCTGGGCGTTGGCGACAATAACGACGACCATTTGACGAGTTGCCAATCGAAAAAAGATGTCATATGAAATATCTGAAGAATAAAGTATGGGCATCAAATAAATTTGTTTAATGTATGCTTTTAACCACTATGAAATTCTGACCGAATTCGTAGTCTTCAATTTGACAATGAATGTTTTTATCTGTGCATTGATTGAAGCATTCAATGCAATGTTAGAAATAAATGTAATCATAGGAGATTTTATTTTGACGGTGAATGTTTCTATCAATTATCGTCTTATTAATATAATTCATTTTCTTTGGATACAGACAGCTTTGAATTAATCGTGATACACTAGAAGAAAAATTTATTCATTAATACGAATGAATATCTGGGTCTGTATTCCCTTATTTATCTCTGTTTCGCACTTTCTGAATAGAGTAAAATTTTAAGCAAATTGCATCCAGTAAAGCTGATGTGCAAGGTAATTTAAATGATGAATCTTCTGTAGAAACGTGACAAATCTAGAGTAGGAAAAGAATTTACTACATTGAAAAGAGTGAATTCATTTACATAATGGAGGTTTTATTTCTTGATTCTTAAAAACGAAAGCTTTCTCGCAATTTCTCCATTTTATTTCTTTTTAAAGGGAGAGGTTTTTTCACTTTTATTTTTAAAGCAAAGGAACTGCTCTTTAATACAGATTCTATTACTGTTTTTGCTGTTTCTCTAATGTATTAATTATTGAAATAGCTATTAAAATATTTCATCAGCATGAAAATATTTAATTTTTTTTGTGTGTGTTAATAGGTACTTGATTATAAAATGGATCTATCATGTAATGAATTGCTTTATCATAATAGCTTCTTTATAAAATTTAATTTTCAATATTTATGACAGAAATAATTTAATAATTTTATAACTGAACCTTTATTTTTTAAAAATTATTAACAGTTCAATATTTTCTCTTGTTTAATAAGATGACTTGCTTTGTTTTAAAAGTGGAATGTCGAATGATTCAGCGAGTATAAGAGTACATAAAACGCTTAAGTTGTTAATGGATTCTATACAATATTTGCCCCGAATCATAATATCTGTAACTGTCTTTTACGATATAATTGAAAATGCAATAATTGGTACACAAGAGGTACTTAGTCAAATCTGTATTAAGTGATTAATTCATCGTCGAAAACTGTATAATTATTGTTGATAATAATCTTGTCAAGAGGCAAACAGAAGCACTTGTGTTCAGTGTTAGATTTAATAGTTCCATTATTTAATCAAGCAAATAAATAAAGTATATCTTATTTAGTAAAATAATGAAAGCTTTGAGAAAACGTCTTTTTTTTGTTTTGTTTTTTAATGATAGTAATCAAAAATGACTAATGAAATCAGCATAGTTCAGACAATTCATAAAAATTTACCATTAGCAATAAAAATCTAATAAAACGTGCTTTATTCTCCTAAGTAAATAAACATTGGGCAATATATAAACTTTTTCAAATCAAAAGAGTATTGTTAAATATAATAAATTATAGTTTTTAAAAATTCAAACAGTAAAAAAATATGAGGAAATTTTAAAGAGAATTTTTAGAAAGAAATTCAATAAAACAATGATGAGTTCAGGAAAGAAAAATGGCATCAGTACAAAACTTCTACTGAAATTCCCATGAATATCTATTTTTCTAAAAAAAAATGTTTTTTAATGGCATAGAGACGATATGATTTGAACAAAAATTTGTAAAAGGTTTTCTTTCTTTTCATGTACTGCTCATAAATTTCATTCTTAAATACAAGAGCAACCTAAGCATAATTTTGTAACTTCATATTTAATTATTATTCTTATTTAACTATCATTTTATGCTCAACTTATTACAGATTTCATTCTTATAAATATTAGATTTCAGTAAGATAATTTTTATTTTTATAAACTAATTATAATAAATGGAATATAAAAAGATTAATATTTTATATATTAAGATTAATAATCGAATATAATGAGTTAATAATATAAAATTGTTTAATTATTTAAATATGAGTTAATAATTTTGCTGAAAATGCATGCATTTGTTGTCAAATAAATGCATGTATTTGCGTCAAATCGAGTGTTTCATTATTTGGTTTAACGCTTATTGACTCAATTTATATTTTTTAAACGTTTTTTCGTTAAAAAAATGTTAGGTGGTCTTTGATTTTCAGAAGTATAGGGATTATTTGCCTACTTCAAACCATTTGTATATTATATGATTTACAATAACAGAAATGTGATTTCAAATTTTAAAAAAAGAAATATTTTTTTGTATAATCTCTTTACCTTCAAAATAATGTAAATCATTTTTTTAAGAAACTTACTTTAACTCCTTCAGAAATGTATGTAATCAGGAAAATTTTTGAACCACAAAAGAAATTTCGCACAACCTTATCTTTAAACTATTTTAATAAAATCGCAATAGTTAATTTTAGCCAAACATGTTTCTTCTCTGAGTATATAATAACTTATTTTACTACTTTCTTTAAAAACAGTATAAGAACCATTCTCTTTTTCATAAAAAGTTTCATTGCTAATACCTAAAAACAAGAATTTATTTTCTAACTTCCATCAAGTTATGCTTTTTCTAAACCTAATACCATAAGCCACATTTGAATGCTGCAAAGTGTGCTGAACATTTTACAGTTCAATTATTTAATAAAACTGAAATTAGTAAAATGTCCAATCTTGGCAATCGTCTAAATTTGGTAATTTTTTTCTATCTCAAAATAAATAAACTTTTATACATTATTAAACTAAATTTAATTTCAGAATGTAACAAAAATATTTCGTTGTAAAAATCGAACAATTTTATAATAAATCGATTTTTAATGCTAAAAGGCATGTGTGTTTTTTTCACCATATTTTACTATATATCAAAATTTTATCGAGTATAATCGTATAATCAAATTAAGTTTGGTCGAATATTACATATATATATTTGATAAAACTTGCAAGTGCAAGGCTTCAAAAATATAGAATTTTGCACCAGAAATAAAATTATTATCCGAAATCCCTCAACAGAAATTATATGCATCTACATTAATGAGAATAGTATAATTCATGAAAAGTAATTAAAAATTAATTTTATGCTAATTTTTCATAAAAATTAACGAGTAAAATCTGTTGATTGTTGAATTTAAAATTTTTACCAAAATTTTATTTTAAAATTTTATTTTAAAAATATAATAACTAAATAATTTCCTTATTCGATTATCAACTCATTTAAAATTAAATGAAAGATGCTTGTAAATAAAAATTAAATTATTTTAGCAAACGAAAATAAATAATGCGTGAAAAATTCATTAAAATTTTCATTTTGTAGTATTTTTTATAAAAATTAAGAAACCAAATACTAATTATTGAAATGAAATCTTCTCTAGTAAAATTTTATTTTCTTTAAATTAAATATATAGTGAATAATTAATATTATTATTCCATTTTCAAATCATTCAAAATTAATGGAAAGGATAAAATAATGGAAATATGAAACTCTGTACAATGTAGATTAATTATTCGCCCAGAAATAGATTTTAGACATTTTAACAAGCTAAAACTTCCAGTCTTGTATGCTTGAAACACCCTTCCATTATCTCGTCTTAACATGGAATTCTCAAAGATTAAAAGTCTAAGCTTCATCGTAGGCCAACACGCCACTCAGGCATGGTTAATGAAACACTACGCGTTGCGTTTCTGCAGTTGAAATCGCTTCTAAAGTTTCTGACGTGCGGAATATGTTACGGGTCCTTGATAAACGAACCAAGACTTTTCTAAGTAGAAACGGACCGGTAAAGATTATGAGCGTCAGCGCAGTCGCTCAGAATCCGAAACCTTGGAGCGAAAATTATGTGATAGTGATTGTGACGTTAATGAAGTTTCGTTTCGCGTCAGTTTGGGGGGGGAGAAAACGCAATTCAGCAGTTTTGAAGCAATTTGATCAAAATCGATTTTCAGAAGAGCAGAGTGAATGGAAGGCGAATGTTTCTCAATTTATTGGTTGTCGTCACTAAAGGCTTGAGAAGTGTTTCGCATTGCAATTTTGTTATGAATTACAGGAGAAAGAGCTGTAACGAAGAAATATAAAAATTGATTTCGAATATATCTGTTTTGAAAAGGGTTCTTGTTTTAGGGATCAGATTTCAAGCGAAGGTGATCATTAGCAATATTAGAATGATTCTAATGGAAAAAAGAATTCTTTTTGTATAATTAAAATAATTAATTGCTCCAATCTAAAATATTTGTACGTAATTGCACAGTAAGCTCTAATATGGCATTTTGGGAACAGGTTGCTTTCAAATGTTTACAAACTTTATAAATGGATGAAACGTACCAAAAAAAGATATTTTTACCATAGAACATGTTTTCTGTAAGGGAAATAGATACTGTACAGAGGGAGATTTGCCATTAAATTAAGTAAATGCAAACGACACACTCCGGTAGCACAGCCTGTTTCAAAATATTCTACTATATTGTGAGAAATTATATATTAATTAATGTTCCGCTATATTATACAATATTTATCAGTGTCATACAATATTGTACACTATTTGTGTGCTCCTAGAACATCAAATAAAATATGCAACGCATGCAAACTTAAAATTGTTCAATGAATTCATAATGAATTATAGTAAGTAAAGTATATTCAGATTGCACATCCTACACTTAAAATAATTCAAAAATTTGTTAATATGTCGAATAGCATTCTACATGCCATTTTATCATTCTTTATGCATGCTACATGTAAAGTTGCAATTTAAAAAATTGTGTGGTTGCAATTTTGTTTTTAACACTAAACCTACCGGCATTTCACCGATACATTGGAATTGCCATTGGAAGCGGGTCAAATGACCCGCTCGTGGTAGCTTTAGTGTTAATTAAACAAAAACTCATGCATTTTTTTAAATATAATTCACTGACAAATAAAACAGCCCTTAGTAACAGTCACTCTTCGTATTTACATGTTCGTAAACGATAAATTCTGCGGAAACTCTCTGAATAAAATTTTTCATATGAATTTCTTTATCTTTAATTACTGTTTTATAGGTAACCTGTTACAATGCGTTGCTCTCGAATCAATTGTTAACAAAAATTTACACGCAGTTTTGTACAATTTCCAGTTTTGAATCAAAAATTAATAAAATTGTAATCGTCATAAACTATCTAATTGCACCCATTTTCTTTTTAAATTTAAAAAAAGACACTTTCATTTTATTTTAAGAGATATGTTTACAGTTATATTTATCGAAAACTTAACTAATAAGAGAATGCCATTTAATAAAACTAGGTTCAATAATATTATAAAAAGTTTTTGTACAAATTTTTTAAAAATAAAATGTTTTGCATTAATTTAGAATTAATATTTTTACGATAAGTTATTTTGCAAGCATTGCGTATTACGAAATAGCGTCGTCTTTCCAACAAGCAAAAACGCGGTAGCGCTGTAAAGCCACTTTTACATAGTAAATTTTCTTGTTAGCATTATCGACGATAAAAAAATTTGACCCACCAAAGAATTGATATCTACATATTATCTATACGTATATATACATGTCTTATAAAGCATATTTTATTACATAATTATTATTGAGATATCTTACCTCTAGAAAAAAAATTATCGTAAATAATAATATGTTTTGAGTTAAAGCTATTTGAAAAATAATAAACAAAGTAAAGCCTGTGAACAATAAAGCGTTTTATCAGCAAGTGGAACAAACAGGTTTATAGCATTTTAAACCAAGGCACATATAAATTTATATACACTCCAAGTTAAATTTCAATTCGAAAAGTTTTTTAAACAAAATTTATTAGCGATGCAATATAACTTATTTTTGTTAACATGTCGACTGTTCATTTTTAGCATATGGATTTCGTTAATTTTAAGAAAAGTCCTACCATCTCATCTTTTTGTCCTACCATCCGATAAAGATATGGAAAGAATAAAAGAATTTGTGAATTATTTCGCTAATAAAGCATTTCTTAAGAAATATGTCGTTTCGAATTTTCTAATTATTAATTAGATAAACAACAGCGAATGATACGGTTTGATATTATTAAGGAAATTTCTATGCACATATATTAAAAACCATACATATAATCTTGACCATTTCTTCGACAATGACATATTAAAACCTTCGGAAAAAAATTATATTCAAGATATTTTTATACAGTCTTAGAGTTTTACAGTATTTATTAGTCAAAATTCCATTTAAAAATATCTCACACTAATTTTAAATGACTTTAATTTGAAACGAATACCTTCAAAGAGAATTAGCAATTTATAATACAGAAATTATAATGCTTTTCATTTCTTTTTTAAATCTTACATTTAGAAGTGATTTACACAAACTTTGGATTTGGATTCCAAATGTGAATCAATATTGTAATTGTAAAGAAACTAGATTAACTTTCTCTAATTTAGTAAGAATGAATGTCAATATTTTGATTTAAAAGATTTTAATGAGACTTGAAGCAATAATTAATTTATATTTCGGTTGCTTTTATTTATCAAAAAATTAACTTTCCATTAAAAGCGTTACTTTTCAGATTTTGGGACAAGATCAAATTTTTTTTAGTGAAAAATTAAATCATATTTTTCCTTTCCTGAAAAGGGTCAGTATTACGAATGAAAGTATAACAAACCCTTCTTTAGAAGAAAATTGTATAATTATCTTTCAAATTGCATAGCTTATTTATATTCACATCTATGAATTCATGGATTTTAAATTTATAAATGTAATTCTTATAACTTATTTAACAAAAGCATTAATAATTAGAAAGTAAAACTGATTCATTGCATAGCATATACTAAAAAGCATAAAGTATTCCAAATCAATTTTTAAAATAAGATTCTGTAATCCTAAATCATATTTTTTCAAAAATGCAATAACTAATACCTTTTATTTATTACAATAGTTTAGTACTAAAATGAATCTTTAAAAACTCACACATTCATTCAAACAATTGCTCCATTACATTCATTAACTTAAAAGTCGTATTTTCTTTTCGCTTATCGGATGTTGTAATTGAAGCAAGGTCTCTAACATTCATCGCAGCATTCTGGAATTCCATTTAAAAATTGACTCGTAAGCTTAATAAATGGCATTCGATTTTTTTTTCCGGTCTCTTCATTACGACAGGAATTCGCACTTCATTTTCTCTGGCTTTTAATTGATCCATCTCTCCAGGGACTCAGTTAAATTGGGGATTTTTTTTCCTTCTTCCAGTTCTATAACTTTTTTCTCAATACTAATTTGGAGCCCAAAACACCGAATATTTGGTTGGTTACTCATGCTTCTAGTAGAATTGCAAAGAACATCGGTCAAAAAGGATAATTCTCGAGCCAAACGATTTTTTTATACTGTTACCACAGCGGATGAGAAAGAGAGAAAAAGATTCTTTTTCTCATTGTCTTGAGAAAGATTTGTCAGTTTGGAATACGTCCTTTATGCGAGTTGAGTTATTTCTTTCCTTGTTCTTTTTCCTTCTCGAAATTTCTCGCATTTCCTTATAATTTGTTCTCTCTTTTGATTTTTTTACGAAGACAGGTTTTTTTCGTTTTGAATTTTATCTCAGATGGGGAACATTTATATTATTTATGACATGAAAAAATTCCGTGTCATTTTTTATCCCGTGATGATATGGATTCGGATTACTGTGGCGCTAAAGTAGCTTCTCATTTTAAAAGAACATTTTGTTCCGAACAAAAATTGAGCACGTTTTTCTTTTACTCACTCTATCAAATGAAATTGGTAGGATAAGGCAGTTTCTGAAGCTGATATTTTGTATTGTATATATTTTACAAGCAATAAAGGGAAACATTCCCATATTTCGAATTTTTTTTTTTTTTTTTTTGTCTAATTTAAATACAGTTTTAAGGTCAGCTGTACGCAACTAAAAATAAATTCTGGAATAGCTAAATAGTGAATATAAAAACTATTAAATTAAATATTCCAATAAAAAATTTTAGTATTCAATCAAAATAAAGTTTTTAAAAAAATGTAGCATATTTTTTTTTTAACTCATACAATAATTTTTTTTCCCATTTTTTCAACATTTCGTATTTTATTCATCCTATAGAATAACTGAAGAAAACAAGGTATTTTTGTAATGAACTTATTATTAAAAAATCTTTTAAATGAAATAACTAGATTATTAATGTCACATTACTCATAGAATTCAGAATATATCAATTAATAAATCTTATCTTTTATGAAGCATAGAACTGTATAAACCTTAAGAGTTTTTAAAATTCCAACAATTAAAAGCTAATTTTTAATTCCATCAAATAAAATGGCAACTTCTATTTAAATATCGACTGAGAAATCTCTTCTCTTCGAACTGAGACATTTAATAAGTTTTACTAAAAGCTGGAATTTACTAAGCTTTATTAAAAATGCATTGTTACAAAAAAATCAGAGAAAAATTTAAATTTCATTATTAATTTTTCTTTGTCCTGATCTGATATTAGAAGAAAATACTCAACTCTTGAATTTGCATTCTCTTTTACAACATCAGATATTATAATTTATATTTTCTTCCTGTTTTAGATACAAATTTAATTATCACTCATTGGGGGAAAATGTAAAGTAATGGAGTACATCTATTTAAGAATCATTATGGAATCTACAGATAAGCTATTTAAAAAGAATCAAACTATTGCTGTAACGCTTATATACAGAGGAATAGCTTATCCTGATATAGAATCTATATCTTTCGTAAGAAAAAAAATTGCTGAACAAAACAAACCTGTAAAGAATTCTCGTGATAGTAAAAATTCTTCTATGTATATGAAACATACTGTAAAACAAATGCTACAGGGATCTTAATACTGTTAACAATATCAATATACAGAGTTATATCTATTTATACTAATAGTTATAGAATTTGTGTTTTTTTATACATTTTTTTGTCCAGAACAGACTTAAGTTTGCTTTTTTATTCGTTTCTATTCAATTATGAACATTTCTTTTCTTTAGTGATATTTTTTCAGAATATCTGGGATCTGCTCACGTGCAAAATTGCTTTGGGGAGTCTATAATTTTTATTACTGCCATTCAATTACTAAATTAAATGCTGATTTGACGTTTTTATTTCAATGTCCTGTTCATTCTTCTGACTGGTTAATTTTCCTAACCCTTAACTTAATCCGAAGGTAATATAATTGCCTGGAGCAATACAGAATAACTAATCAATTTTATCTTGGTTTTTGCTAAGTGTGTCCTTTTTCAGTTAATGATGAAGGCAGCAAAAAAGTATATCAGAAATTATTGTAAAGTATTTGAACACTGATAATTTTTCTTTCAGACGAGTTTATTTATTCAGAAGATTAGTTTTTGTTCATTACTCTGATGGAAAAAAATTTTTATGCAGGCAATATTATATCTTTTTATGTATCTGTTTTTGCAATTATTTTTGTGTGTATGTTACCGTTAAAGTACATAAAATTTTTATTGTATGAAAAAGCGTTATTTTTTTAAAATATCAGATGAAATCGCCTCAAACATAAAATATACCTGTGGTGTTTAGTTTAACGTGTTGTTTCATAAAGTAATCTATTTTTCATTAAAACACAAAGAAAAGGAAATAAAAAATTCACTAGTTTTTGTTTGAAACTTAATTAATTTCCTAACTAGGTCAAGTTTATATATTTATTTAATAAATATATAAAGTTATATAAATTATTATATAAAATTCAATTTAAATTTAAAAGTAGTTTGTGTTTAAATTACAAGATATTTCAAATGTTTAGTGGACTAAAATGTCGAATTATATTAATCATTAGACGATACGAGTGACAAAAATAATAAAGAGTATGAATCTTTATTAAATAAATACAAAGGGAAAATGAGCTGCTTTTTGCTTTCTTATGAGAATAAATGAAATTTTAAAATATATACTTATTAGTAGTTAGTTAATACAATAATTTATTATTTCATAAAATAATTAAGTTAAGTACGTTACTTAATATAATAACTTATTTCATAAATAATTAGTTTAACTTATAATTTATTATACCATTAACTAACCAAATGAAATTATCTTTTTATTACAAGCTTTAACTTATTTCATTGGATTTTCTAAGAAGTAGCTTATGAATATGGTATGTTAATGATTAGCAATTTTATGAGACAACTTAATAATGTATACATAAAGATAACAGTTTTAATTTATATGTTAGGATTGAAGCTCAAAATTCTGTTTCTATGAATAAAAGTCAAATATTATAAATACTAACGAGTTAATATTAACCTATTAAAGAATTCGCTTAGTTAAATTTATATGATTATTATTTGTAATACCAGATTAATTTGATTAATGGTAACATATACTTTGCTGTAACTGTATGCATAGGTTAAAAACAAATTCATTCTTTTTCATTTAACAACTTTAAATAATTTTAAGCTCAATCTTAAGAAAATTCTGCATTTTTAATATGAACTCGAATCTTCGAAAATCACTTTTTAAAAACCTCCTTCCTATAATTACACAAGAAATTCACCTTTTTCAGTCTTAAGAGTTTTTCTTTTTATCTTCTCCGCCAGAAATTTTCATTACACGTTAACCATCCAATTTCTTCTTCCTCCAACTTCCTTTCCTATACATTTTTTTTTTCCGTTACAACATTTGCTCTCTTCCCTAGAAGATATCGTGCTCTACTTTTTATCGGCTTTCTAACACACCGAAAAGTTCCAACTCCCGCAGAGCTGCTTGTTCATTATCTTTTTTTTTTTCTTCTTATTTTTCTCATTCTTCAGAATGTCGAAGAAGTCTTTTCGAATTAAGCGACTCCAATCCTCGTTTTCTAACAAATGCTAATGAATTATCAGGGAGGAGGGGATTCAGGCTGTAATTATCTCTAATGGACGTCGTCTCTTAATCGCTCGTCCCTGGAATGGGCGAGTTGGACAAATTCCCAACCTTGAGTGATTGTGTGTCAGGTAAACGGATAGAACTCTAAATCCAATAACATTTCAAATCAAGTTGAATGTCGCAAGGATAAAAGTAGGTCAAGTGTAAGCAGTACGAATATGGGGGGGGAATAGGACAGCATCCTATTCCCCCTCCCTTAAACAATTTATCGATTAAATGAAATCCATCAGATCATTTATGGGGTGGTTTATATGTAATGTGAGGCCTAAATTGTGTCCCACTCTTGGGAATTCGATTATATTGGGAAATTATAGCCAAAGGGTTTAATTTCCAGAGAGCATTGCTGATGATTGACATGTTTGCCGCAGAGAACTCGTAAGAAATGAGAAATTTAATGTTTGTGAAGTTTATCGTTGACTTATTTCCCTAATATATTGAGATTAAAGGTTTTATGAATGAGAATTTGGAATGTGAGACCTAAATTCAATTTCACTGTCAAATATTCGGTATTTGGGGAGGGGGAATATTTACCAAATTATTTATCGTTCAGGTTATATTAATGAAGAATGTAAAGTAATTTATTCAAGAAAATTAAAAAACGTATTTCAAATAGATATTCATACTGATCTCTTAATTTTTAAATAATTAGATCTGAATCAGAGTTCAATCTTCCAGATTTTCTCACAATATCAAGTTAAAAGCTTTTAAACTACTATATCTTTCAATGTGCATGCAAGCTGATATTTGATTTTATTTACGATTTATTGTAATTCTAATCCAAGGTTTTTCGAATTCGAGAACCTACGATTATAAAGTTGAGCTGTTGTTGAAGATTGTGAGTTTTATATATGAATTATTCAAAATGCATTAAAAAAAAATTGGAGAAATATCGAAAATTATTTGTTTATTAGTCAAAAAAATTATGGTATCTCAAGTTCAAACGACACTAAAGAACAGTGGAATTGGAACAGAGGAATTCACAACTAATGGAATTGGATCCTATCTTCCTCATATTTTGGAATAATTCTTTTGTTAGTTAAATGAAGTCTATTAATTTGTATTTATTGGATGATTCTATGTGTGAATAAACTGTAACATTTTTATAAATTCAATTACGTTAAAAAATTACTATTTATAAATTTAATATCGTGATAATATGTTGAAGATTGTGAAACAGTATTTCAAAGAATAGGTCCTAGTTTGACTGTTAAAATTTGTGAAGTTAACACTATTATAAAACATAAATTGAACTAGAATTACCTTTCCTTTCGTATTGATTTTCATAGGATAATAATCAAGAATTTTTATTTTTGAAAATTAAGCTTGGTTTATTAATTATTTGCTGACAAATGTTTCTGCTGAGGGTTAAAAATATTCATATCTGTCTTTAATAAAAAAAATTAGCCGCCTAATTATAACGGAAACTTCCATAAAAATTTTCATTCTCGTTTAATATTTTTGAGAAAATTTCAAGTACTTTTAAATTGCATTACGAATATAACATAAAAATGGTTACAGTTACCACATTTCAAATCAGCGGTTGACAACTGTTTGATAATATCGTCACATGTAAAAATATATTTAATATTAGTTCTCCTCGAAATACCAATGATAATGTAAATAATAACATATTTATAAAATAATAATTAATTGATTTAACATTTTATTTCAAAACTATGTATAAGGCTTAAGGACAAAATTTTCAACTGTCGACATAACGACGAGGAGAATATTTTCATATTTTCTGGGGTATTCCATTATTCAAACTCTATGCAGTTGCGAAGATTTGCCCACGACATACATTTTAATTCACATGAGATCCATATTATACAAAGAATTTGCAATGCAACAGAATTTTGGACTTCTGTCTCAATCTGCGAAGTAAAGAGACTGCTAAGCCATTGATCAATATACCAAATGTAGTTCTGAAGATTCATAATTCTGAATGTAGTTTCTAAATACGGAGAATTTCAAAAATGGAAATGCCTTTAAACGTAAATGAAGGTTAGCATTTATATCGAGGCTTGTTTTCTTAGTTAATTAAATGGTTTTAGAGATAATTAAACAAATATTAGCTTATTTTTTAAGATATAGATTATATTTCTTTTTTGTATTTACTTTAAATTTTATTTTTCTAGAAACGGAAACTTCATTTAAGATTTCATATTTGCATACTACGTAATTCTTTGTTCTTTAAAAACGAATTATTAATATTTGAACTTGTGAAATTAACATATTTTGACAATACATGAAATCAATTTAATTATTTTCGACAGTTAAGAATTTAAACAATCAATAATGCACTGCATAATTGTGGAAAAAATTTTATGAAAGATTGTACGCAAAATCCATAAAAATAGTCAGTACTTTTTTTTTTCTAAATTAGCCAGTAAATAAATAAAAACTGTCAATAATTTAATTTAATACCAGATTAAATGTGGGATTAAATTATTTATATTCAAATGAAACATTTTCCTTAAACGAAAGCGTATGTTTTAATTCAAACGTATCATTATATATTTTTTAAAACTCTTATAACATTTCTTTATTCGAATGCTGTAAAACTTTTTCTGCCCTGTTATAATGAAATAAACAGTCCTCATAGATTGATTAGATTTCTTCTGAAAGTTTCATTAATCATTTAAATTAATATGAATTTATCATTTTTTTTAATTTCCCGTAAACTGATTTGAACACTCAGCACAAAATTATTGATGATAAAGGTAATTTATTTTCATATTATTACATACAGCTACTGAAATTTGCAAATACATGTTTTTCTAAGATAAACGAATATTCAAGAGATTGGTTTAGTTGATTTTGAAATATTCATGAAAAATATATTAATAAACTTCTATAATATTGCGAAGCGTCATGTTTTAAAAGGATTTGTTAAAATTCATAATTTGCGAAACGAACAGAAATTAATACTTTATAGGAAAATTATTACTTTAAAACTATTCTCAAATTAAATTCTTAAGCAGGAAAATAATTTGATAGAAGATATTATTTTCCAGAAATATTCACACAAATTATACATGATACAGGTTAAATTATTTTTAAAAATATCTTATTTCCAAGAAATGACAAAAATTTTACATTAGGTATGAAAATTAAAAATAATCGCTGATTAATGTATTTCACCACGATTATAGATGAAAAGGTGCTTTCAACCATATCACATTTAAAAGATGCAATCAGAAAGTTTATGTTAAATGGATATTTATCAGCAATATAACGTGTAAAAATTAAAATAAAGTGATGTTAGCGATTTTCATTATTTAGAAAAAAGTAAATATAATATCCTTTTTCATCATATCTTAATGGTAAAGTACCCATTTTAATACAACTTTTGAGGAATAATATGGAAAGGATATTTTATATCATTTTAGAATTAGCAAATAGGAATTTTGTAAAACTTATTTTCATGCATTTGTATTAGTTATAATTCAGATACACTGCGTAAAAAAGTAGAAGGACAGTGTCTTTTTGCCAATTAATATCTCTTATTTTCTCCTAACTACCAGATATTTACGCAGATTTAGTTTAATGTCCCTTGTTTTCATTTTAGGCAAAAATTAAACATCTACCACTAATATTATTAAGAAAATTAGTATATATAGTTTCCGATGCTTAAAAAAAGTAGAAGGACACTTGCTAATATATTTAATTTAGTGAGTTATTCTTTATTTAAATAGTGATTTTGTACTTTGTTTATCCTTTTGTGTCAAAAAAATCTGATTTGTTTAAAAGTTACGTTGTTTCTCCGTTCTCAGAAATGCCTAAAGGAATAACTTTGAACGATTTGCAAAACGGGCAAATTTCCGCATATCAAAATGATGGTAAAGGTGTCAGAGAGATTGCTCGATTATTGCAGGTGAGCCCCAATACAGTTCCAAACTTTATCAGAAATCCTTATAAAAATGGAAATAAAAAGAAGACTGGTAGACCGAAGAAGTTAACACCACGTGGTGAAAGAAAACTTGCTAGTGTGCTGAAGAACAAAGGAAGTGTTTCAAAGGCAAGAAATCAAGCAGGGCTTAATCATGTGACGAAACAAATAGCTTACAACTGTATTAAAAGATCTAAAAAATTCATTTTGAAAAAACGGAAACATCATCCTAAGTGGAAACAAGCACACATTGATAACCATTTAGCGTGAGCTAAGGAGCACATGTCCTGGACTACAGAATGGACTTCTGTGATATTTTCCGATGAAAAGAAATTTAACTTAGACGGTCCAGACGGATATCAGCACTACTGGAATTGTCTGAGAACTGAAGGCGAATACTATTTATTGAACACGACAACTGGGAGGAGGTAGTTTAAAGGTTTGGTTGGCTGTTGGATACGGAGGAAGTACAAGTCTGGTTTTCTTAAATGGTAGGCAAAAACATACAGACTACATTCAAGTGCTGAATTCCGAGCTTCTTCCTCTGACATGAGGGGGGAGAGTGGAAGTTTCAGCAAGACGGAGCTTCCATTCACACCGCGGAGTCAAAAATTGATTCCTAACAAATAATGTGGATGTTTTACCATGGCCAGCCAAATGTCCTGACCTTAATATAGTGGAAAACATCTGGGCAATGCTAGTTTCTTCGAGTTTATGCTGATGGAAGGCAATTTGATTCGCAAACTCGGCTTCGAGAAGCATTGAATGACTCGTGGGACAATTTTTGTCAAACTGAAATTCAAACTCTATACAATTCACTTCCAAACAGAATATTTGAAGTTATAAAGGCCAATGGGAAGACCATTCCTTATTAAAGTCACTATTTTTTCATTCATTATAATGCTATCCTTCTACTTTTTTTACAAAGTTTCTAAAAAGAGAAACTATTTTTGTTGCCATTAATATTTTATGTTTGAGCATCATAATTCTGATGTTAAAATTGTATTTTTGAAATATTTGTTAAATGTTTCTAATAAAAAATTTTAGTAAAAATAAAATATTTTTCGGTTATTGTTACAAAATCAAGTGTCCTTCTACTTTTTTTACGCAGTGTATGTGGTCTTATAAATTCTAAAGAATATAAATAGGATTTTTTTTTATATTATTTGAATTTGGAATTGTATTTTCCAGAAGTTTTCTGGTATCATTTTGCTGCGTACACTTTCAAATGTTCAAGAATAATTTTTTATGTATAAGTGATATATTAAAGTGAAAATGATTTTAATGTCAGACTATATTTGAAGTTACAACTTATTTAATAAATTCCTAGTTAATGACTTTAAGAATATATTCAAGCTCAAGTTTGAAAAAAAAACAATTACTGATACATTTGGAAAGAGTCATTAAGTTAATTTTTTTAATTCAACCAAATTCAATGTACAAAACTCTAATACCTTTAAAAATAATTTTAAGAATTAAATATTAGATATTCATACAAAACTATAGTTAACCATTGATAATAAAATCATTAATCATAAAATATTTAGAAAAATTTTAATCCCTATAATTTTTTGAGTGTTTGTTTACTGACTCGTCTCTAAATTATAATCTATTGATGACCGTCATAACCACATGGTAGTTTTGTCATTATCAGTAATGCGCTTGCGCTTAGCTTTGATAAGGAGTATGTATAATTTTTACCAAAACTATATAACTATAAATAAATTATTTAAGATATTTCTTTTTCAGTTCATAACCAGCTGATAATATCAGTTTCTAATAAAAAAAAGGGGGGAGGGGGGTTAAAAGGACTTGCAATCTCATTTTGTAAATTTTCCTTTTTTTTTTAAATTCCGAATATTGTAGATTTGGGCCTCATGACCTGAGGTGCTGATAATATGGTGCCTCTTCTACCAAAAGAAATATGCCTTTTCAATTTTTTCGCCATAATATTTGCATTATTTACATCCATCGTTGTTGAGTTGTTGTTATTTTTTTTCCATGAAGAATCGATATTAGCATAGAATTCAGGTTGACAATTATTTTCTGAAGTTTTTAAATTCCTAATATGCAATAAATAGGCAATTTACAGCTAACGTAATTGCAATTTCCGTTTTTCTTTTAACGTATCAAAGACTGAATAATTGCACTTGATCTTTGCTTGAACTGTTCATTTTACTTTTATGACGGATTGATTTTCGATCGAAATAAAATAATGGAATTCAATCAACTGGCGAAATTTGGAGAAAGCTATAATTCATAATATTAGGTTAATCTAATTCGAAATAATTAGATTAATCTAAATATTGAATGATGTGATAAAACAAATTACAGATATCATGGAATATTGATTTTGATTGAATGCTTAGCAATTTTTCTCTAAAATATTACTTAAGCTGCCTTCGTCATTAATTCCCATTTAAAAATTCATTTGGTACTATTGTTATGGCCATATAGAGTACTACACTTTAATGTTAATAATCGTCGTGATTGAAATGGGCGAGTACCTCCCAATATTATAATATAATTTCTCCCAACTGTTAAATACTATCTGAATATTCTTTAAATCTTTCCAGTGCTTAAGTATAATTCATATACCTATTCAGAGATCATCAATAATTCTATCAAAAATTTGTTTAATAAACGTTCGGATAGATAGGAAAACTGCTGGATTCAATTAGTAAGTGAAGACGTCAGTTCAATCTTGTACTTTGAAATAGGCGAGATTTGTTTTAATCCCTTCTAGAAATTTATGCCGAAAATGATGAAACATCCTTTATTTAAAAAATTAAGTTCTCTTTTTTTTAAAGCAATAATTTTGATTCGATAATTGAAAAACAGTCTCTTTCACTCCTCTGCAAGATTTTCATATCATTTTCATGAAAATTTTCGTTTTCTCTTATATGATATGTAGAAGAAGAAAGTTTTATAATCATCAAAAAATTTGACATTGAAAGTTTGATCGCCACGTTTTAAACTTCAGCCAATCCATTTTTAATTATATCTATATGAGAAAACGCTTCACAAAACCGCAAAGAGTTGGCAGAATAAAATTTAACATTTGCTCTTTACATCAAATGTGTTGATTTTTTTCACATTTTTGGAAAACGGTCAAGAGTATATATTTCTGTGTCCACCCATGTCCATTTGAGCACTCAAATACGTAATTAGTTGTAGGTCTAAAATTTGACAATGGTTTTATTATTAGAATCATGGTTTAAATCTATCGTTCAGGTGACATTTTCAAATTAATTAAAAATGCAGCATAAAAATATTTTTTGTGTGGTTTTCACAACATAATTATATATCCATGTCAAATTTTGGACGTTATCAACCAAACAGAACTGATACTATTCCGAAGCGAATAATTGTATGCGAAACGACACATCAAACGTAGTCTTTTCACCAGCATGATACGTAGATCAAAATGAGGATTATTTTAGAATTTAGGATAAAACTGATAGAATACCCTTCTCGACCTTTCGCTTTATCGCATACTTAGTATAGAGAAAGTCTAATAAAATTCGAACTCGAGATTTTGACAAATCTCCAATGACAGTCTGAGTTAGAAAAACACATTTTTAGAAAATGTCTGTCCGTCATTCTGTGACAAAAATAACTCAAAAGGGCTTTGTTAAAGCTGCATGTTTAAAATCTGTTATGCAGTTTCTACACCAAATTTAAAGATTTCTATCAATGTTGAGTAAAATCTGTTTAGAGGAAGTCCGGATTTAAGAATATCAGTAATCCGAATGCAAGTTAACACGATAACTACAAAACGAAGAGAGCTAGATAGATAAGATTCGGTACACAGATATTGCATCTATAGTGTAGACACCTATCAAACTTTCTGCTAAATAAAACAAGGGGCTTGTCTGTATCAGCCTGTATTTTCATGATTCAAAAACGCAATGCATCGAATTTAGTATACGATTTTATGAATGCAAATGCAGTTTTGTGTCATTTTTTTTTTAGTTTCAATCGATTGTGAAAAACATATCTTAAACAGAAATTCCAATTTTTAATACTATTAATGCATGCCAGAGATTTATCGCCAAATAATTCACCAAGTATTGCAGGATAGATTTAGTAAAAAAAGCAAGTACAAGACAAAAAATTACTATTTCATAACTATTATATGGCTATGCCATGTAAATTATTCTTTGGCATAACAAGTTTATTAGAAAGTGCGAGAAAGTTTTGGGGAGACCATTCACACTGGTAAAAAGTCCCATTTATCTGTAAACCGTCATTATATTCTGAATATTTACTTTGTAGCATTCTATTCGCCTCGAGTCTAATTCCATTTATCGACAGCTTCCTTTTTTTCAATCTATATACTTCATACTTCATTATTTGTAAATATCCATCTATTTGTAATTATTAGCATCCATTATCTATATATAAATCTTGAGTATAATGTTTAGTTCTGTAATATACCTCTGGCAATAACATTTTGTTAAATAAAATCTTTTTATGTTTATATGTGTTCTGTCTTCATTTCTTGAGAAGCACCAACCATAATAACACCGAATTAGTAGAATCTCCAAGCTGATAAACCTTTAGAATTTCAGATTGTTATAAATAGTAATAATAATAGATAAACGAATTTTATTGTTATTAAATAAAAAAATGCTACTTTTATATAAAAACTGGAAATAACGGTTCCGAATGCCTGAACAATCCAAATAAAACAGGAGGTAGTTATTCTTTCTAAAAACTTTCTCCAACCCCACATGGCAATACAATTTGAGCAATTTCCGTGCACTCTCTCGGAGAAACCTTTTCCAGAATAAAACTCCCTATAATGGTGCAGCACAAAAGCGGGAAAAGTGTTCCTGGTTGTTAAAAATACAATTGTTTTCTTGTCCAATTGATAAGGGATTTTCTCCCGATTTCCAGGAAACATGGCTTAGTGTTTTGTTTCCCCCCTTTTATCGATTGAAAAGGTTTGACGGGCAAAATCGATATTGATGGTGACACTTGGATCGTTCTAACTTATAAAAGGAATACCGAGAGAAACGGCAGTTTTGTTTTGCTGCTTTATTTTTCTGCAGGAGTCGTTGTGACCTCCTGTACAATGGCTGAATGCAACTATTGGACCAGAAATTTAATGATTTCTCTTTGCTGACACACTATACAACTCTGTAGTTCATTATTCCTATTCTTTTCGTTATTTTATCTCCTGGAAATGTTCTTTTTCTTTTGTTTTCACAGGGGATGAAGAGGATGAAATCAGCTGTAAATTAGTTACCAGCTAATCAGATATCCGAAATAATTCTTTTTTTTGTTGTTGTTCTTTATTAGAAAGAGATTTTTATAATGAGAAGTATTTCATCACTCAAGTGTAATGTTCCGCTTTTTTTATATTTAAATAAAAAGTCACAATTTATTTTGGAGACCGATATACAGAATACCTGTTTGTACTCAATTTATATACTTCCCCATATAAGTTTATTGATCTTTTATACAAAATATATATTGATCGTGTAAAAGAATATTTGGATATACAACTGTTAAACTTAAAAAAGGCAGTTTAAATTTTATTTTAGATTTTAACCGTGTTTGATTTACAATTTGTAACTCAGAATGGGGGCACCACAAGTACGTGGATGAGAAGCTGTCGTATAAATAGCCTCTCGTTTCTCTGGTGAGAAAAGTAATGGTGGAATTAAGTTATCCCCTTCTAGCGACAGTTGTATTGTGGCCAGTGAAGGCCCTTATGATTCATCTGGATTTTTCTGCCCCTTACTAGCTTGGTTATAGTCATTCAGATTATTTCAGATGCATCGGCATGGCGAGCATTACACCTTTATGGTTACTAACGCACGAAATGAAGTCTGGCACTGTAGCTTAAAGACCTCTTGAGATGGACATATTATTTGCAAGTTTTTTCTACTTACATTTAAAAATAAAGAGGTAAATGAGATAAATTTTGAGTATGCATATTACTTTTTTTAATTTAGACATTTTTTTAATTATAGTCAATTACCTTGTTACCACAGAACTGAGCCGTATAGACGGGAATTATTGTGATTGGCTGTTATGATCACTAACTGTCCAACCTTTCCAAACAACGGCCATCAAAATTTCAGAGAATCTTTAAACTGCTGGTAAAAGGCTAAAATCTTGCCCGTCATTTCTTTTAATGTTTTCAACTTTTCAGGGTATTGTATTAAAATTACTAACCATAATGAGTCTTATTCGAATTTCTTTTGAGTTCGACGCATTATGTTACGTAGTGCTGAATGAAGCCTATCTCTCCCCATATACACTTGTTGTCTTGCATCCTTCCGAATCTGTAGAAGTACTCAGGAAATTTTCCAAATACTGTTATTATTTGTACTATCATCGAGTGAAATATCCCTTTTAGAATTTTTGATTCCGGTATGAATTTATATGTTATGATTTCTTTGCATTACATGATCCATCTACCCTGCCACTGCAGTCATCTCTCTTCTGATTTTCATCTTTAACATTTAGAATGATGGGGACTACAATATCTATATGGTCATTCTGTGCAGCCTCTTTTGTATATTCATCTGCTCTCTCGTTTCTGCATCTTCCTATTTGTAGTAGACTGTGTTTTGTAATTGACCGAGAGGAATATTACAAGGCGTGCAAGCGCAACCTTCTCCAAGCAAACTTTCATTCATTTCTAGAATCTGTATCTCATCTGCTATTATGAAAGAGGAGGGATGAGCGTTAGTTCAATTTGTGTTATTTAAAGAATTAAATACAGGAGGGATTCAAATAGTGTTCATTACCTGAATCAGGGTTCGGTCCGGCTTCGAGTATTAGGGTAAACACATCGATTAGAAATATATAATTGATACTGCCATTGCTAAAAATAGCTACAGTAATTCTTACTTCGAATTATAAATAGTAATCATTCATATACACTGTGTATATTAATACATCTATATTTTTGAATTGAAATTTGCAGGTAATACGATAAACTTTTACATTGGAAAGAATGCTGGAAAGAATTTATTGGATAATTTTTTCAAAGCTAAAGCCTTCAGATGTAACGCAATCACATCTAAGTGAGAATGTTTCTTCATTTTATTCTTGAACGTAAGTTAGTTATGGCATTTGTGAGGTTAATAAAGTCTTTTAGATTTTATATTAAAGCATTCATATGGCAAATCAAATCTTTCATATAACCCCAAAAATTGAAATCACATTAATTAATATTTGGCAATAAGTTACCAATTTAAAGCACTAAGATACCAATCCAGGTATTGATAGGTAATAAACTGCTTTTCAAACATACTGTTTATGCTTTTTGAATGCTGAATATCACTAGCATAGAAATAATATAGCATTTTCGTTAAAGGAATATTAATTTCTAAGAAAAAAATACTATCTGTTCAATATGACGCTCGGAAACATAATTTGAAAAAAAAAATGTAAATAATAAAGAATTTCTATGACCTCTCATTATCTAGAGAGATTATAAGAAGTTATTTCCGTTTAAATTTTTAGGTTAATTACAACTCGTACTGTATTTTCCGTTAGTGAAGCAATAGAATTTCTTTTAATGAAGAAAATAGAAAAGGTGAAATTGAAAGTAACATAATAGTGAAGTAATAAAATTTCCTTTAGTGAAGAATCGGAACCTAATAGTAACAGAGTAATAGAAAAGTGAAATAGAAGGAATTAGAATGGTAAAGTGATATAATTTCCTTTATTGAAGAATTTGAATTTTATCGAAATATTGTCAAGCAAGTAAGAATGAGTGATATATATATGGAGGAGGAAGCTGTTTGAGAATTGATTGCATCAGGGCATGGATTTATTTTTAAATGGATTTAGAGACAGATATATCAGCATTTTATTGTGAATCTATAAATACAATGTAGGTGTGTATAGGACACAATTTATAACTCTATATTTTTAATTTTACTTATTTATGGAGCATTTCTAGCTATTCGTAAGTATATACCGTTTGCAGAAATAAATTGAATTCATTTGACATCATAAATAGAATAATTTATGATAATCTAGGCAAGTTATTAACAACCTCTTATTTTTAACAATTTTTAGCAACTTTAAAAATGTAATTTACCAATTTGCCTTAAACCCAAAGCACATATTTAAAAGTTTCAATCAATTAAATATAAATAGAAGTAAGCTATTGCCAAAAGTGCAGTGAGAAGTAATATTTCATTAAAAGTGACAAATTGTTTTTAGAAAAAGTGCAAGTTTAATTGAAACTAATCAATTCAAATTGATTATTTATATTTTTTTCAAATAAAACTATAAAATAAGGTTGTAAATTGTTTTAATATGTATGCGAAATCCCTAAGGACATTAACCTCATCAGTCGACATTTTTTAAACCGGTTTAAAAATTTTATTTCAAGTTATTTTACCTTTGTTACATCTCAATAGTTTGTAGAAAAATATTTGCTGATCAAACAATTTTAAGTCCCATAATTTTAAGGTACACATATGTGTACCTCAGGTCTTAAGCAAGTAAAGCATCCTCGGCAAAAAAAAATTATTTAATTACCCTGGTTACTTAATAGCTATAATTTTGTTATTCTAAGGCCTTATAAATAATACAAAATTTATTATATTAATAATCTATTAAACCTTATTTTGAATGAAATTTCATTTTTTTTTTAATATTACGTAAGTATATACTGCATTTTGAGCACTTGGCTCTCCTCCTAAAGTTACATCCTGGATGCCTGCATTTTGACATTTTGATAATACTTATCGTCCATGTAAGTTGTATATGGCTTGACATATCGTGTCTTATTTCTTTTTAATTGGGAAGGGACAATTTTTCTTCCTCTTTTAGAGGTATTTTCACCAGATGGTGGTAATTAAATCTCCAATGGTCTTGAAGTTGCATTTCCATTATTTGATGACCCTTCTTCTATTAATTTGTTTTCATTGAAAGATGATTTTTTACTTGTTCTTGGTTTTCTTTCTTGCTGATGATGAGAATTCCCTCATATTTCAACAGAGACCGAATTATATGCATTTGAAATTTCAATAAGGTTATAACATTTTCGGCTCCATTCCTAACAGCTCAGCTTGTCGATTTACCACCATTTTATTGTATATCAAACAATTAACAACTACGAAATCTACAAAATGCAAGAATGCTCGCGTCGGTCATTTTTTGTAATTACTGCATACCGGTAATATGGAAAATAATGGTCGATGCCTTCCGTATTACATGCTTTTACAATAGCAGATTATTTTATATCAGCTTTTTGTTTCCATTATTTTGACTGTCTTCTACCTATTCCAATTGGCTCATTACCTATACATGTGGATAATAGAGTCACGAATTTATTATCTTTCTACTTGACAAGGCACAATTAACTATCGTCTGTGACTCAATCATCTCATTTGCCAGGTTTCATAATTTTCGATACATGAGAAATTCTATGGCTTCCCCTAAAATCACTTTTTTCTAAAAGTTCAATAACCTCCTTTTGAGTTAAAGCCATTTGACGAAAAAAAATTATTATTAGCTTATAAAATTCCGTATATTCTATACATAATGCCGGATTAAAATATCAATTACTGACTACAAGACAGCTATAAAATTAAATTTCTTACTTAAGTTACAAAATAAGCATTTTTAAATTTATATCTTATTGCATTACAGAACATAAGAATTATTTATCATAAAAAAGATATACAATATATTCAAGGGCAAGAAATGACAATTTGAAAACAAGCGCTCAAAAGATAAACAGCGCAATGGATCGCAAGCAGTCAGAAAACGGGAGCGAAAACACCCGAAGTAGACGTATGTGTACCTTAGTAAAATTTGTATTTTCACCAATTCTATAATTGATAACAAGATATAATTTGGTACTGACTTTAACCAGACACTTAGTATTTTATAAAAAAATATATACAAACGTTTATTTTAATAATAAATATTAAAAGACGTGCTTATATTTGCTGTGTTTTCTGTCCAATGCCATTTTCGTTATGTCTCTAATTAATAGCGATGGATATGAAAAAAATATCGAACTGTAGTGCTATTTATTGATTCAAAATGGAAGCTGCATTCATAAATGTTGAAATGCATGCATTATTTCGACAAAATTTTACTTTACCGGATAAGAAAAACGAAAAAAATTGCAGGTACACATATGTGTACCTCAGGACTGAAGAGGTTAAAAGACAATGGGATAAAACTGACGTTACCACCACGAAACAATTCACAAACAAAATTGTGGCTGACCAAGTGGAAAAAAAATTTAAATCATTTTCTTTATGTTATATTTTTTAATAAATTACAAAAAAGAATATTGAATGTCTTAATTAAAAGCAGTAGAACAACACGCAAGTCTCTCTAAGTTTCTTATTTGGATATTTATTATTTAGAAGGCTAGAAATAAGAAGACTGAATTCTGGAAATGTATAAATTTTCATAATATGAGTCTATTTTACTTCTAATGATTTGTTAGTTAATAATTCTTAAGGCTAATTGATCAAGAAGAATAACATCCTGCTCCAAATCGATGGTTCGCAATTTCATTTTTTAAAAATTAAATATTAATTTGCTTGTTACTTAATCCAGACCAAATGCATAGTTGGATTTTCTACAATTTTAATATAAATATACTATGAAATCATAGGAAACTTTGTTTATATACAAAAAATTTAATTTTTCACCTCAGTTCCAGGATGGTGACCGTTTCAATGGTTTCAATACGTGGCGAGTCAATGGCAAATTGGGCGCTGTTCAAGCAATTGGGCGCTGTTCAAGCATAACGAATTATTTTATTGTTTAATTTATTTTATTTTATTACTATTGATACAAGCAGGTTAATTTTAACACTGTATGTGATAGTAATTTTAATGGTGCTTGTCAATTTAGTACTCCTTACTCAATAAAATATCCAACAAAGAAGTAAGTACTTTGAATAGAAGTTCCCCAGCACTGACTCAACTAAATAACAACAATAAAGGAAAGTCAGTATTTCATTGTAATTTTGTTAATACTGATAAAAGCAGACATCTAAATAAAATTATGATTTGTGAAAATTTGCGTAAACAATTCGCATTCGAAAGAATAAATAAGAACATAAATTAAAAATTCCATGTTGCGAATTGCTTTATTCAAATTAATTTTATTTATATTCTTTTTTAGGTGTATGTGTTTTCAACAATTCTATTCAAACATTTCATGTTGAAAAATATTATTTGTTGTTTATTTAATATTCGAAACTATGCTTTCTTTAAAAGAAATGGCAACAGTAATTTAAAGTCTTAATCGATGAAGAATTAGATTACAATTAGATTATTCTTACTTTCTGGTATACAACGTCAAAAAAAAGCAAGAAGTATTGAAGTCTTCAACCAATTCTCTATTTTGGTGAATCTCCACATTTAGAGCCTTTTTAAGTCCAAAAAATGAATTCTTGGGATTTTATCTCTTTTTCTGACTCTCTGTGTGACTGTTTATGAACAATTAAACTCAAAAATGCTTTGAGTTAGATGGATGAATTTTAGTAACTTCAATTTTATGCAGAATTTTTTATTTCCATCAAATTTTGAACGAAATCCATTCACAGAAATATTTCAGTTTGTGTGCAAGTGAATACAATGACTATGAAACATAAATATATAAATGGATAAAATTTGATACCCAGTTTTAGCATTTACTCCAAACTCCAAATCCACCAAGAGATTGTTCGTTTATCGGGCTGTGCATTCGCATACTTGTAATTGCAATCGCGAAATAAAGGGCACTACTTAAATAATTTTGGTGTTGAAATCCTCCTATTAATACTGCGCCAAAATTTTACTGAAATCCTCCTATTAATACTGTAGATCGAAAAAAAGCATCCAAATGCATATTTGATTTTTTTTTCTCTATAAAATGCTAGTGTGCGAGTCTGAAAAAAAATACTGAGTACTCATGGTATTCCTGCCGTCGCCTAAGGTCCCTAATTTTTATGTGAGAGCGCGGGATAACACCCTTACTAAAAAAGGTATATCAAAAGTCTTGGGGTGACCACTCGATTTTTTCTTTAAGCGACTTTTACAAAATTAGTAATCAGCAGAAAAAATAAACTTTTCAAAAATAAATATATATGTATACTAATGCATAGAAATGCAACAGTGAGTTATTTATGAATGCTTTCTGCAATGCTACATACTCATTAATTATTACTCTTAGTGCCATATTGAGTGTATTATTAATTTGAAATGAGTAGCACAAAGTATGTGTGCGGAGTTTATCGTGAGCTTGTTGCAAAAAGTTCGCACATGTATTTTCAAAAAAATGAAATTTAATAATCGAAAACTTTTATTAACAGCTCTAAAATCATATTTTGTAAATTATGTAAATACAACCAATAGAATCATTAAAATAAATTAAGAATAATTTACTATTTATATAATTAAAAGAGAAAATCTAAAACATATAATGTTTCTGAAACTAGTTCAAATTTATATGCTACTTAATCAACATTTATTTCTAAATCAGTGTTCCTTATACGAAAAGCATTGCACATATGCACAAAATCAATAAATTTTGAAATATGGAATGGACGCAGTTTTCGTAATAACCTTTTTCAACATAATCATTTGTACGCTTTCATTGTCAAATAAACTATTGATAATGGCAAACTATAAGACTTTTATTAATATAAAAACTCACTTTAATATAGGATTTATCATGTCATCATTTTATTAATCTTGTCTAAATGCAATCCAAAGGTAATTCGTCGTGATATCTGATAAATACATATTTCAAATTAACAATGATTTTATATTTTACTTTTAATGCGTCACTATTTTTCTCAGAGGTTACACAGTTTTCATTAGGACTAATTGATATTGTTACAAAAGAAAAATTATCATAACCCTTCGACCATTGAAAAGTCTTAAAAGCTTCAAATAACTTGCAATCACTTAGGGATGAAAACAATTGCAACTAAAGGAGAGTTTAATAATTATTCTTTATTCCTTTGAAAATGTTATTTCAACTATCAGTTGCAATAGTTACTTTTATTTGAAAAAGAAATCAGATTATTCATTTTGTCATCAAAACCAGTGGAAAAAAGCAATATTTCTCAATGTGGTTAAATCATTTCGTAAAAGGCCACATTGACTTGTTTTGTTAGCAAAAGTTTATATTTCAAACAAATTGGAAAGTTTTTTCGAAACATGTAAAATGCATTAGAAATTATTTCAAAATCTCTAATTTTTTTATACGTTTCGTTTAACCAAAGCAAGGCAAAATACGTCCAAAAATTGCGTTATGCGAAAAAGGAAACATGAAAATGAAATTCAAATAACTGCTAATTAAAATTGAAAATAATTATTTATACAAGTAATTATATTAAAACTATAATAATTAGAAATAAATATTTTCATTATTTTTATAGCCGAGTGAAATATATTTATGCTCACTTGATATATCAAATATGCTGCTTTAATTTAAAATTTCGAATTTTTTGTCTTTTATGTATGAAACTATATTTAATAAACTTTTATTTGTTGCTTTTTAATAAAAACTGAATTTTGTAATCGAATTTTTATTACAATTCTCGAATAATATAGTTATAAAATTTTATGCAATATACGTATTTTCAGTAACAACATCGTATTTAAATAGTTTCAATTTAATTAAAATTGGACTCCATTCTACGATACTCTTTTGATACTAAACTTGAAAACAAAGATTGATTTTCAGATTCTGTAATTTTCATAATCATGAATTACAAAAAATGATTAAAAAATATATAAAATTACTAAAATAAAAATGAATTATTTTTTGGCACATTAATAAAATTTGTTTTCAAAAACCATCCTTCTTAAAATTATTTTTAAGACTAAATCTACTTCAAACATCTGATATTAGTAACAATCAAACATCTTTTAATCACCTTTGATACATTGACACACAATGAGATTTTGTGATAGTTAAAATATTTATGAAATGCATATTCTAGTCATACAACATAATTTTATAAAAAAATATATTTGATTATTAAATCTTAAATACAAATTATAATTTGATATAACTTTCCTTCAATCAGTATATTATTGGAGGTGGATTTTTACAATAATTTAAAGGAACAATGCATTCAGCATTACATCAAAATAATTTATGATATTAAAGAATGAATTAAATGCACGATGAATCATTTGTTCGTGAGTAAAATTCCAATCAAGATTTCATTATTTTAATTATTATTCGATCATTTAATAACTACTCAATACATAATTTTGATAAATTTAAAATTCAATTATTTTTTAAATTTCAATTATTTTTCATTCAAGATATCAAATTTTAATTTATCAATTTTAAAATAAAATACTATGTGAATGATTTTAACTAATATTACTTGAATTAAAACAACATTCATTTTAAGCTTTTCTTAAAATTTATTGATTTTTAATTGCACTTAGAACAGACTGCCAAATGTTTTACTGAATTTTTTTTTTGTAATTATCATAAAATATAGTAATATATTCCCTACGATTAAAAAAAATGTTTTAACTAGAAAAATATCTCCCGAGTTGTGGTTACTATTTGATTATTAAAATGAATCTATCATAATCCATGTGAAGCAAGAGCAACATTCAAATGAAACATTCCGCAAACATTTTTATAGCTAAACTATTTTATATCTGATGCAAAAATATTGAAATTTGTCGAATATGTTACAGAAAATTACTGCTCAAATAAATTAGAACTAAAATTCGTTTTAGAAATGTGATATTACACTAATTTACAATTTGATTTTCTTATTATGTTAACAGTTTGTTTTCTACAGAATAAAATAGTGATTCTGCTTTAAAATGAATAACAAAGATTTACAGAAATTATCACTTTTAATTGGAATAAATATTGCTGCTTTATTTTAGAGAACAAATATATTTACAACTGAATAATATATTGAGGTATTTAAAAATTTAGATCGAGTGAAAAAGTATTTAAATTCATTTGAAGTAGAATCAGTACTTCAAAAAAGATAAAATAGGTGTTCAATTTATAAAAAAATAGTATTTGATTAACCAAGAATAAAATATTGAATAAAATTATATTTATATGAATTTATCTTACAAATCTCAGCCTTTAAAGTAGAATATTCTAAATAAATTCACTTTTTTCCAAAAAAGATTCTAAATAAAAATCTTCAAGTTACCTGTTATTTTAAATACAGTTTCCCATCATTTATGCTGCTTTTCTTTCATGATATGCACTTTTAAATACTTATTGAGATTATGTAGAAACCATAACATCTCCACTTCGCTCAAGTGCTGGTTTGAAAAACTTTATAATGTATATTTAGTTTGAGAATACTGCAATTTTTTTCTTACAATTTTGAAAAAGCCACCAATCTTTTGCCAGAAACTATATCATATCATTTATACCATAGCTTAAATATCGTGTAAATGTAGTTTAATGGATGGAAATGTTCATTATGGAACAAACTTTTAATTTTTATTCGAATTTCAATTAACTAAAACTTTCAAGTTATTTTTAGTTTTACTTTGAAAAATTTGAACAAAAATTATTTTTACACTATATACTAAAATACTATACACTAAAATATATATATTATTTTTAATGATATTTGCCATGTAATCCATTTTACTAAATTTTTGCAATTCTTAAATACTTTTGGAATAATTTCATTATTGTTACCTAAATATTCAAACCCTTTTCGTATGTTTCAAAGCTTGACTTTCTTCTGTTGTTGAAAGCTAAAGAAGGATACGGTTTATGATCTTTGCAGGTTACTTCACTCATAGGTTACTTGAGTGAAGTAACAAGAAAGCGAAAGACATCTCTTGATAGATTTCCTTGACAGTTTAATGGATTTGACTGGATTTTGAAGGTTCATTTACACAATAAACAAACAAGCCTTAAAAACAATATTCTAATACCAAACCTCAATTTGATTCTTGAAGATATTTTTGTGTAGGAATCAGGAAGGTGTTCATAATAGAATTGATTGAAATTAAACACAGCCAATATTTTCAGCAAAGCGACTATTTTTACATAAGCATGAGAACTTTAGATTATCAAGCTTATTTTATACGTATATGAAGATATTCATGCCATTTGCACTCTTTGTAAATTTTAACGATAATCCATATACAGTGGCTCCCAAAAGTGTTCGTACACTAAAGAAATTTACAGAAATTGTGTTCTATACTTCTTAATAAAGCATTTTATTAATTGGTTTTTTAAATTAGCATCTTTAAATAGTTCTTAATGAAACTGAAAAAAATATTTTTATAAAAAATCAAGTAGTATTGTTCTAAAAAATAAATAAATAAAAAATGTCACAAAATTAGAACACAAAAGTCTTCTTTTTTGCCTCTATCATTGCCCTCAAACCCTTAAAACACCAGCTCAATCACCGGATTTAAACCCTATAGAACATATTTGGAAAGAATTAGAGGTGCGAATAAGAAGTCACGACATTAAATAGAAAATTCAAATGAAAGCAGTAATGATCGAAGAATGGAACCAAATCGGTGCAGAAGTAACCGACCGTTTAGTTAAATCTATGTCCAAACGTTTAAAAGCTGTTATAAAGAATAAAGGATATCCTACTAAATACTAAACATTTATAAAAATTTAGAAAATTTCATACATATTTAGTGATGTTTTTTTAAGTGTATGATCACTTTTGTGTCCTATTTTTGTGCAATTTTATTTATTATCATTTAAAAAAAATAATTTGCATCGTAATTAAAATTTATTCTTCACTGCTTTATTAAGAACTGTAAAAATATGCTATGAAAAAATTTTCATGTAAAAATAAGAATATACAACGGTAAATAATGAGGTTTTTAATTGATTCTTGTTGGTGTACGAACACTTTTGGGAGCCACTGTAGGTGAGAATTCCTTTTCTAAATCGAACAATGTTTGCTTTTATTGTATTATTTCCCTGAACAAAAATTGTAAAAAAAAATAATAATAAGCGTAAACAAGAGCGAAGAATATGAATAGTGGAATTTTGAAAATCAGTGTATGATTGAAATTAATTATTTGAATTTGAGAAAAAGTAGTTTTGATATATATATATATATATATATATAGTTATATATAGTTATATATATGTATATAGTTAAAAATGTTTAAATAGCCAATCGCTTTAAATCTAAGCAATAAATATTTTAAAATAATTTTTTTTTGTCACAGAATTTTCGAATACAAAAAAGAATCTAAGAAGATTCGAACTTCTAATTCGAAAGATTAATACATGATAGCCTTTTAGGAATAATCTTTATTTTTAAATTCATCTATCTTTAAATTTACTTTTTAAATTTCAATCTTGATTGTAGCAAAGATGTTATGGACATAAAAGCATATTTAATATCTCAATGCGCTTATGTGCAAAAGTAATTATAAAAACAATGAAAATTATAGTTGTAAAATATTCTTTAAAAATTTTGAAAAATTATTAAAAATCATTTAAAAAGTGCCATTGCTCTGATAGAAAAATTTCTAAAGATGCAATATCTTGCGATTCGCGACTTCTTGTCATTGGAAAATAAAATTATTTAACTTTTCCATGATAGAGTTTTAAACTGAAAGCAAATTTTGACTTGAAAATAATGCTTGATTTCAATTCATACTATGCTTTTAAGAAACTACAGATTTGATTAACATTTTTTAATATAATTTTGAAAAATCCATAAAATCGACTAAATTGCCTCATTTAAAAACTAAGACATTATTCATTTACTTAGTAAATAGTGTTTATTGCACACTAATGTAAACTATTTATACAGTGAACTCCATTTCGAAAAACTTTTTAAATCGTTTGCGTTTGTTTTAATTACATAATTATTCTCTTACGCATACACAAATAAATTAACTATTTGCTTTTAACGACCGAATAATTATAATTGAAATTGTATTGTTTAAAACGCTGTGTTATTTCGCCATTTAGATCGTCTAGACATTTTAAATCCAAGAAAATCAGATTTAGCTGTTAACAGTCTGAAATATAACTGTTTAACTTAGATAAGTCTATTTCATCAAAGCAGCTTAATTGGAGTCGTATGTCTTGAGACAATCTCAGTTTTCTTAATTTTCCAAGTGCAAACGATTTCTTGCATTTGTCTGTAGACTGTTTTTAAAACATATTTATATACAATGTATAGGATTTTAACTAAAATGCTAAAAAGAAATGAAAAACGATTTACATGAAATTATCAGCATTTATAGGACTGTTTTATTATTCAAATTTATATATATAATGCTTGTCATTCGGTTTAAGAAGTTTACAAAAAAAGGATCTATTTATATACGGCGCTGTAAATTTTTAACTGCAAAATTGTAAGAAATAATTAAAACGCGATTTTTATTCTATCTGAAGCACGATGTTAATTTTGTCGTCTGACGTCTCAATTGTCAGATGATTTTATAAGTACTTTACAGAAACTCTTGAAATTCATCTTATATTTGAAGCTTTACATGATCTAAATCATGCTATTGTGTCATTGAATATGTCTTAGAATTTTTTTATTGCCCCTCAGACATTTTACAACTGAGTGCCATACTTTTATAATGTGACGTCGCATAATTAAGACACCATGGAATTATTTATTTTCAAGAAATTCTATTTTTATCAAATTAAAATGAGATTAAATTATACATGATGTATTTCACAAATTCTGCTATTATGTAGAAATTAGATCTCTTAATTTTTCAAGTATTTTCTGCAAACGCCATAGATAACAATTCATAGCTCGTAAAATTTTATATACAAATAAAAAAAATTTAAACTTTGTTTTTATATTTTTGTAAGTTTAACAAATTATTTAAAGGGATGTGTTATTTCTGTACTAAAAATGAACTGAGATTTATAATTTTATCTCCGATTAATTTTCATTGAAAAAACTTACCTTGCATTAGAGAAATAAAATCAATTTATTGTTGAAAAATTAAATAAGCCGATATCCATCATAAATTCTTTTTTTTTACATTAAGTATTTCTGTAATCTAAATTCATAAAAAATCAATTGAAACTAAATATTTTTCTTAAAATTCTAGGCAATTCCTTCGACGAACTGATTTCAACAAAATTCTAAAAGCGCTTAATTTATTTCCCCAGATTTTTTAGTCCAAAATTTTAACAAAAATCTCTTGAAAAATAATTTTAGTAATTTCATTATATAATCATTTCTGTAACATTTGCTTAATATCTTCTTTTTTATAAATAGTATTTTTATAGTATTGAAAAATAACGGTATAGAAGATTAAAACTGTTTTTGTAAAAGTATGAATACCTTTCTCGAACCATACATAAAATATGTTTTTACTTCCTTAAAGTATTTAGAACCTGCTCTATTATTTTGATTTATATGATGACGCTTCTGTTTCAGAGCTAAATATTGTTTTCCAATCTCTTTATGATTAGCCAATTCAAAATATATTTCAAAACTTAATGACCTTCAAAATATTAAAATTTTCATAATTACGTATAAGGTTGAGGTTTATGAGGTTTAATGGCATAAGAGCCTATCTTAGCTAAACTGCGCCATACATACAATTAATATAATTTTTAACATATAAGGCTATATGTTAAAAATAATGATTTCTATTCGCTCATTCTACAAATAATAATTTGAAATTCACTAAAAGAAATTATACACGAATGTTATACAAAAAAAATATTTGATCACAACAGTTTACGGGGGGAAATTTCTGAGTAATGCAGGTATTTTATCTTTCCCCTTTTATTAATTATTTTATTTTTCGAGTATTTATTTAATTGTTAATTTGAGTATTTATCGAATGTCATTTCGACTATTAAATTGATTATTTAATTTGTGTCGTTTGTTACTTGTGCTTTATGTGATAACTTTTAATTTATCTCCGTTATTTTATTGGATTGAATCAAATCATTATCTGATTATAGATATAACTAACTAGGTAATCTGGTCTGGTTTATAAAAAAAAGCATTTAATTCTCGCCTGTGAATCACATGTTATTTTTAGCTTCTATTTTATGCATTCTTTTCCAAACTTGAAGCTTTAGAATATTCTAAATTAACAGACAAGGCTTTAGATTTAGATTTCATATAGCGAGTAAAGTCTCCGAATGGAAATTTTTTAGTTGTAAAAATACTTTAGTTTAATATAAAGTAGAAAAAAATAAAAGTAAAAACAAAAATGTGGCAAAAAGTATGAAATTTCAGCAAATATAATATCAAAAATTTAAAAAAAATCTTGGTTCTATTGTTGAAGCCATTTTCTGTAATTGTTGGTGGAAATCGAAATAAACTGAAACCCAATATTTAACAAGAAAATGGAAATATAGAATTGGATAAAAGTGATAGAAAATAAGAACATGTCTGCAACTTTTCCATTCATCAAGAAAGGAGAAAAAAACTAAATATTTTGCAAATTTGGAAATTTCAATTTCTACTTCAATTCTAGAACGTTTTGATAAATTCACAAAGAGACATGGTAAATTGGATAAATGTATTTTCATTTCAGATGTTCAATATTCTGAGACAAAAAAAATGTTTCTGAAAGACATTTTCAAAGAATATAAACATGGAAATTTATTTATAATAAATGGTATGGCTATTACTTTTTAAAGTTTTATACACAAACTTCTTGCTTTCAGCTGCAATGAATATTTTAGTGGAAAACATAGTAAAGGTCGAATTATAGCTATCTCTACTGTAGATATGATAAATAAAAAAATTTAAGAAGAAAAAGTAAGTTTCCATTTTGTTTCGCAGGCATGAAATCATTCGAAAGTGACTAAAATGTGAATTAAAAATATGAACGAAGAATCACTAATTTTTATAAATGGATACTTAACCAAACATTAAAATTATTTCCTTTTATGAACAAAAGTTCACAACATCCCTGTTCAGATGAACGAAAAGTGATGAACATTAAATGCGTTTCCTATCTGCCTAATACGATCGCTAAATTAAAACTCAAGCACAAAGAGAAGTTTGAAAATTATAACTCAAAACAAATATACCAACATTTGATCTTTTGTTTTTGAAAGGTGCTTTTTTATGAAAAATTTATATCTTAGATTCTATCTAAGCATATTAGCCAACGTATGAGAGAATGATGCCTTAGTAGGCAAGATGAACAATTTTTCTAAAGCTGTTTTTGCGGAAGTAATCATATAGCTAGATAATGAGCAAACTGATGCTGGAAATACAAAATAAGTAAGGGAACTATTCATTTCGTTAGAAAAACTAAATGCCAACTTTGAGTTAGAATTTTTACACTTTATTGTGGAAGATTATCCAACCAGTCTGCACTTTTTGGACTATTTCTTGATCATGAACTCAAATATAATGACAACTATGGCAAAGTAATTGAAAAAACATCCAGAAAAAAAATGAGTAATTGAAGGAAGTCAAATTATTCGACAAAACTTAAGACTTATTCCTAACACTCATGATTTTTTTTTATCACTCGGAACATTATTTTGATACAACTGCGGCAAATGATTATGTATTAAATGTATTAGGAGCTATTTCACCCAAAAGTAAATAAAAATTGTGTAATTTGTTCACGAATGTATATTTTTTAATACATTGTTAGCAAATTTGCGGATTATATTCACATCAGAATTCTTAAAAACAAATTTCTTTACTAGCTTAATGTTTAAGTCTTCTCTAATCCTCGAAATTTCATTATGGTGATATGCTATCAATAAAAAGGAATTAAACATTTCAATTGGGATTTCTATTTATTGCAAATTTTAAGCTATCGAATTTTTTAAAAGAATTCTCCAATTCGATTTTAGAAATTTGACTGTGCTTCAGTTTTCACTAGGTATTATAACATGCAACTCATAAATATTTTTGAAAATGTTATTCTCATATAAATATTTTAATTTATTTATATTTATAATATATAATTTTATAGTTTTTTTGTTATATTTGTGTTTTTTTTATAATTTTTATTTAATGTTTGTTTTATTATTGAAAATGTTATGTTTTGTTTTTAAATGAAATCTTTTTGAAAATGTTTCACTGAATTATAAATGCTTCTCCTTAATTTGTCTCCATAATAAATTTGTATTGCATCGCAATGACAACACATTCAACCATCTTAGTATGCTTTTAATTTATTCCATAACGTATGTATCATTGCTATGATAAACCAAAATAATGAACTTAACATCTAAACATGACAACTAATAAATTTGCGGAAAATGGGAACCTACAAATTTATAATGTTGTACTATGTGAGTGCTGTTTGCCAGAATGCAATATTATGGAAAAGCTTCCTTAATTTTTATACCATATTATATGGAGATGATGTTATCAAGATGGTATGTTATGGATGGATGATTCTTAAGCTATTTACTGAATAAAGCCTATTAACGGAATATTTTGATTCACGAAGTGAGTCTGTTGACTCATTAACAACTCATTTTTTAGAAAATACTTTAGTTTTAAATTAGATAAAATAAATACAAATATAAATTTATCAACCATTCGTTCTTTGATTTTGACTTTCAAATTCAATTGATCATTATAATCATCGTTTTTTGACACAGGAAATTCTTGACTCTTATAAAGAAATCTATCATAAAATTTTATTAGAACTATTTCGTTCCTAAGTGTAACTTTCAAGTCCAACTTTGTCATTTAGTTACATTTACAACTGCAACATTCAGCTGTATTTGAAAACGAAGTTCAATATTGCAAGAACGTTTTTAGAATGAAGTAAGCAATGATAAAACCATTTCCATTAGATTCAATAAAAGTTTCGGGAAATGTACTTAAAAAAGAACTATATGCAAGAAAAGTATTTTGGATAGTGTCTTTGGTAAAAAAATAATTCATGTAAATTAGATGAAAATTGTTGTTTTTAAAAAAAATAAGACTTTGTTTTGAAGTATGTATCGGATTAATTAATTTCTATTAAAATAAATGAATAAGCAGCAATTGTAAATCTAATGTTCAGTTGAGAAATAGTAAATGTTCATTTATTCCTAAAAACTCGACTTTCGCAAAAGTACCATTCTTTCAATAACAAGTACAGAAAAATTAGTTCTTAATATCTAAAATGTCTTAAAGGCGAAACAAATTAATATAACATAACCGACATATAAAAAAATTAATAAAATTCAGTAAGAATATCGTTTATCAAAGAAACGTTTCTCAAATCTTTTCAGCTACACAGAATATTTAAAATTCTAATCTATTGATCATCTTTCTAACTTTTTTTCACTTTTAATAGACTTTTTGAAATTTATTCCATTTGTCCAAATTGTCAATTCTTGTTTCATGCATAAATTGCTTCGATTTTTAAACGTTCAAATTACCGAAAATAATTTTCCCTTTTTTTTGTTTTTGTAACCATGTTTAATGTTCTCCTTTTCAGAATCAGCTATTTATTTTTTGGTTAATAAATATTTTAATCACATCCTGCTATCATATTTTTTAAAACTGAATGATGATAATATTATAATTACTTTTCCAAATAAGAAATTTTTGGAAGGAATTCTTTAAATTCAATTATTTATTCTCCGTTTGTTTTTCCAGCCTAGGAAATATTTTCTTTTCTTTCTTTTTCTAAATGAAACAATTTAAATATTTTCTCAAATTCTTAGAAAACAAAAAATTTTCATGTTCAGGTGATTGAAATTTCAGAATACAAGAAAACTTGTAAATAAATAAAATATTGTTAAGATAAAAGATTTCCTTAAAAATAAATATATCTTTAAAGTAAAAATTAATGAGGTATACTTTCTAAAATTAAAACTTTCATAGAGAAATATAGGAATCACTGAAATATTTTTTGCGCTGACGCGCTTAGGTATTTAAGATTTAAGAACAGTTGACTTAATTATTTTTGGAAGAAATTTAAGATTCATTTATTACTGTAAACATCACATAAAATATTTTTGCAAAAATATTCAATTATTTTAAAATTATACAAAATAAATCTGCTTTTTTGCAACAACTTTATTTGTTTTTGTTTTTTTTCATAACATTTATTTTGTGGGGGTTTTTACTATTAACATTGCATACATATTTATATTTAATTTTATGATTATTCTACACATGTAACTATTTTTTCTACGTAAAAATATTATACATAATTATTTAGTTATGAGAAGTCATTTGTACTTGCATTGTCTCTAACATTGCACATCTCATACAATTTTCTGAAAAACATATTTGAAAATCAATAACCCACCATTGTTATGAGAGTTAAAATAAAACCATGCTTATTATAAAAAATTAAAAAGCTTTGACATTGCAAAAAAATTTCCAAAACATATTTTATTCTCTAAAAGAAACAGCAAATATTTTTTTGGATGACATAATACTGCAAGTGTGCTTTTATTTAAAACATATATGCAAATTCCAGGAAAACCCTTTCCTACTTAATGAATAAAACATCCCACTTTTAAAGCATGTTTTTGCTACAAATCCTCCCGTTCACCACCCTTCTCATCACGTGTTCAAGTCAAACGAGATTGAGCCTCGAATTAAACTTCTAAACAACAGATGATCCCTGCAACCTGCGTGAGGCGAGCTAAAGGATTCGACTCTCCACCGTATCCTTCCTTTCTCTCCCCGTCCAATGAGAATCCCTGCGGTGGGGTAGCGAGCGGTTCAATAACGGCGGGCTCGAGAAGAAGCCAGCGTGGGCCCCAACCACAAACAATAACGGAATTTCCAAGAGGGGCTGAGGAAAACTCTTACCTCTCTCGTTCTTGGGGACCCCCACGGCGGCACAGAGGGCCCACCATCCACAAAAAAGGGCCCAGATCCTCAGGTTGGAAATCATCTTATCTATCGTCCGTCGGGTGAAGAGATCGGCCGGTCTTCGGCTGCCTGCACCCTCATCTGCTGCGGGGGTTGCTCTTGAGCGTCCCTCCTCGTGCGCATGGCCACGGAAATCGTCTGGTGAGGAAGATGGCGGACTCCAGAACTCCAAACGATTCCACGTGATCCCTACGTTCTCTTTATATATCCCGGAAAATCGTCCCGGGCCAACCCACCCCTCCTCTGCTTGGTTGGATACACAGTGGAAAATTCCCTCCTCCCATGGAATTGCACCATAAATCAGATCTTTAGCCCTGCCTCGTTTAGGAACGTCGTTGATTCGATTCTATCTCGTGCCCTCCCCCCCCCCCCTTGATGCCTTTGATTCCTTTTAATGTTTTTGTTTTCGTTCCCTTTTGCATTGCTGAGTATGAGGTGGGATAAATGCGATAACTGCAGCAGTGGTTTTATCTGGATTGCCGCTCCTTCCTCCACTGCAGGATGAATTGATATGGCCCACTTGAGACTGCGCGCGGGACAATTGCTAATTCATACGTGACCCTTTTGTTCCTAAATGGGACCCTTTTAAAGTGCTCGTTCAGACCGGGAGAATAAAATGAGATAAGTACCATGGAATGCTAAAAGTAATTCGTTTTGTTATAAACTATGTGTTTGATTGCAGTGTGTGTAGATTTTTCGGCTGATTTATATTTTCTAACAAATTTTGCGTTAATTAAAATTTAATACCTGAATGAAGCGTGATAAACATTTGAGGCACCAAAATTAATCCATGTTTTATGGGGGGGGGGGCGGGACCAGTTGATTTGGTTGCAATATGCGTGGTATTTGGGCTTTGTAATATGAATTTTTTTCAATTAAAATTTAGCATAATAATTTTTGTAGCCTGAAAATTGATCCCTATTCTTTCCATTCTATTTTTACAATAGAAATAATAAGTAGTATTTATTAAATTTACATTCTAGGGAAAAAAAGGATCACTATATTAAAAAATAAAGTTTGTTTTGAGCTTTCGAAGACATTTTCGTATATTTAAAATAAATTTCATTGGTGAATCAAAATTCCAATATTTTTTCAAGTTATTTCATTAAAAATTAGCAGATGGTATTTTTAATTGTAATACAAAAAAAAAAATTCAAAATAGACAAAAATAATGCATTTATTTCTTTAACGAAATCTTTTTGAGAAAGCAAAAGGTATTCAAAAAAATAAAAACGGATTATTATATAATACTTATGGAAATATCAGCTTTAGTCTAATATGTTACATAAGAAGTTTCCTAAAACTTCTTTTAAGAAAGCGTTCATTAAATTTTAAAAATATATTTATATCAATTTTTGGGTTATTAAATATTAATAATGACAACTAAATCTCAGTAAATAATTTTAAATAGTAAAACAAATACAAGAAAATATTAAAATAAGATAAAATAAATATATATTATCATTGTAAATTATAGAAGACGAAAATATAATTTACTACAAATTTAATATATCTTCATTTTGTTTCAAATGCAATGAAAAATTAATCAGTACCTCAACATCATAAAATTATTTTTAAAAATTTTGAAATCCCAATAAAAAAACATTATTCTCCATTTATTGTTTTGAAACATTTCTAGACTGCTTTCGACAGAGTATAAAAGGAAAGAGGATTTTTCAGAGGAGAGAAAGTAAATCCGTCTACTAAGATCAGAATGATACTTATTTCTTAAGAAACTGAAAAACAAACACTTTATTTCAACTTTAAGAATGGATAATTAGTATTCATGCTACTTTAAATAAATTTTACTAGGGAAATTTAAAATTTTCCTAGAAGAATTAATAGGATAACTTACTATTGAGCTCGAATTACAGTACCTTTAAAATGAGATATACACATGAGTATTTGCTTGAGTATAAGATAGGTGCAGTATTATAGGATTAAAAGTAATAAAAACATCCGAATGCTTGAAAAATAATAAACTTGCAAGTAATATTACTCTAAGTTTTGAATAAATAAAATTTAACGTTCTTCTGCTTATTTTTAGTTATAATAATGAAAAAAAATTATTAAATTTTTATTTTAACTGAGAGGAGAGAAAGGTTTACAAAATATAAAACAATTTATTTCTTTATGCTGAAAAAAACTGAGAAATGGTAAAATAATGAAGTAATACAAGAAGGTTACTTGCTAAATTTTAAATAACTGTCTTTGAGAACCAAAAAAATTGAATTAAGTTTTGATTCTAAATGAAAATTGTAATTTGATTTTAACTGAATCAAAATTCAAAATCTCGAAAATTATTCAATATTATTTAAAATTAACTTTCTTTCATGTGATTAATATATCAATTATTTGAACTTTATTATAGACATGAGTTAACCCAGTTACGTAAAGTATATATCATTTAAAATCAAAAGTACGTATCAAAGAAATTATACATTATATATAAGTATGTTCATGCTAATTATTTAATTATACAATAAAATATTTTCGGAAATTGAATCAAAATTTCAAGCCAAATTTACGTTTTTCGTCACCGATGGGATTGCGTTTCAGAAACAGTAGGAATAGAAACAAATAGGAATTTATCGAGTACTTTTGATTTCAAAATACAGAGGTAGATTCATTTTTATCGCAATTGATGCGGTGTAAATTTACTTAGAAGGGAATGACGATAGAACAGTATTATTTTGTAATCTGGAACTGGAAGCAATGGATTAAAATAAAAACTTGAAAAAAAATCACCCGCTTCGGCATTGGTTCCTTTTTGTTGAATTAAAACATTCTGATTGGATGTCTTGTTACTAATTGACTATCGTTTATTTAATATTCAAAAGAATCTCTAATAGTTCACTCAATCTCTAATATTTTCACAATTCTTTAAGATTACACTTGGAATAATAATATTTTATTTCTCATATATAAAATACAAAGCGAAAGTATTGTAACAATAAAAAAAAAACTTAACCGAGAAATTCTGATAAATAAACATGTTTCAGACCGCCATGATTTCAAAAAACATGTTTTTGGAATTGTCCATCTGTGAATACTATGACTCAAAAAGGCCTTAAGTTTGACGAATTAATTAATTTTGGTAGAGTTCTTTAAACCACAATTTTGTATATCTATCAAATATGGAATGAAATCATTTACAGAAAATTTGTCTATTCCAATGATATGAAAAATGAGCATGATATCTACAAAATTTAAAGGGCTAGATAAGTTAAATTTATCATTCAGTTTTAGTGCCTAAAATAGCAAATTTTGAATTTAATCTATCAAAGTGTTGACTGTCTGTTGATCACAAATGTAAAACGTGACAATTCAGAAACGAATTTATTAAATAAATGAAATGCGGCATATAACTAAAATTGTAATTGTGCATCATATTTTGGTTCTAGTATGTAAAAAAATCGCCCACGTTGTATACTCGGTTTACCTCCACAAAATGGTTTCTGAAAAGAAAAATCTGGGTCCTCATGCTGGGCTTGCAAATGATCTATAATTTTTAGATGGTGTAATGGGACAACATATTTATAAAGAACAATATGATTATAATATATATGAATGTAAGCATAATTTTTTGAAGCAGAAGACAGTTTCGAAGACAGTGAAGAAACTTTAGATTTTTTAACTTTGTTTTATTTCCGTACCGGGAGCCATGATTTTTTGCACAAGCAGAAGCGACGAGCTCAACACAGAACGACACAACACAAAATAAGGAAAAGCACATGAAAATTTTATCTCTGTGAATATATACTGCGAGATTTTAATAGGAATTACTAACACGTGCAATTACAATCATAAGTAAGGGATCTTTTAGTGGAATTTGTTTATATCAGCAATATTTTATCCCTTCATTCCGAGTTTGGGAATGTATCGGCTTTTAGCCGATTCAGCAATTTTAGAACTCATCTTGAATTAATTAAATAGAAGAAGTGGATTGATATCAGGAAATAAAAATATTTTAGAATGAAGTTAATATGAAACAATTTAAGACAAAACTTTGAGAATTAATTTGGATTTAAATTAGAGTTTAAAATATCATTACATATATATATAAATACATATACATATTATAAATATGAAAGTATGAAACAAATAGAAATAATGATAGAATGGATTCAAGTCTTAATCTATACTTATAAATAAAGCTCAACGTGTGTGTGTGTGTGTTGGCACTCTACAGGTCAGGTCATTTGACCTACAGCTACCAAATTTCGTACATGTATACCTTGAAGGTCGGGAATATGCACCTGGGATTCCTTTTTTTTGAATTTTTAATTATAATTTTAATTATTAATTAAAAACTAACTTTCCCGCCAAAAAATCATTTCTTTTTCCCCACCACCATATGAGTAAGGCTTCAGTTTATTTTTTTCCCAACAGTAATGAGGTTAGGCTTAAGATTTTTCGGCCGATTATTTCAAACGATTCTGTTTATTTTCTAAATGTTTGATGCATTTAAAATTAAACATTGTTAATTAATCGATCTTTCAGATTCATTCCGAAGTACTTTTAGATTAAAATAAAACAGAATAAAGGAAATTAAAAATTTCTAATCTGCATAGCGTTACCCCAACTGGCGTACCCCAACTCACGTATTTGTATTACCGTAACTGGCGTTGAAAATTCAGGCATGCGCATTGTGTTCTGATTGTTGACATGACAATCATTATCAACGGATGGTTTAAATTATTTTCAGGTTAGTTGCATAATTTTGTAATTAAATTGTATTTATGTCAGTTATATATATTTTTGCATATGCTTATAGTTTTAAGTACATCGTTTTTAAAGTAGTTTTTTAACCTGTTTTCAACTGATTATTTTAAACGATTCGTTTTATTTTATTAGTGTTTGATGCATTTAAAATTAAACATTGTTAATTAATCGATCTGGTCATGATGAATCTAAGAAATTTTGTTGACAAATTCTTGAAATATTACATAAATTAAGAAAGATATCCTTTAGTGCTCATAACGTTTAAACTCTCAGTGACTGTTTTCAGTAATCATATTACAAAAAAATACTTTGTTTCAGTAAAAAATATTATATTAATTTCAGATTAATCCGTTCCACTTTAATTTAAAGTATAAATTCTACGGGAGCTAACAGAAAATTAGAAAGATACATATTACGTTATGACTGAAGGCGTTTATAATATTATGAGGGAATTATATGACTATCAAAATTTGAAGTTTTAAAATATTTTGATGAAGAAGCTATTAAAGTAGGAATTGCATAAAATATTTAATTATTACGAACATTAAGATTGGCGAACCGGCTGGTCGCCAAAGGCGGCTAGTGTTATCATATTTCAAAAACGTGCGTGCTAAATTTTAACAATTGAAAAATAAACACTACACATTAAAGAATTTGAATGTATGAAATGAAGAATTTGAATGTATGTATTATGTATTAAAGTATGTATTAAAGAATTTGAATGTATGTATGAAAAATTAAAATTTTTTATCATTTATGGCAATATTAAAGTACTACTTATAAAATAAGTTGTTCCAAAATTACTTTAAAAAAACTGCACTTTGTAAAATATCAGTATTCGTTCTTTGGTTTAAAGAATAGGTTTGCAAGATTTGATTGAAATCGACGCAATCATTTAGGAGGTGCATATATATATATGATATATGCACTTCCTAAATCATCACAATGACTTATCTATACTTATAATAAAGCTCAATGTGTATGTGTGTGTGTTGGCGCTCTACAGGCCAGACCATTCAATCTGCAGCTACCAAATTTGGCACGTGTATACCTTGGAGACCAGAAATGTGCACCTGGGGATTATTTTTTCGAATTTTTAAATAGAATTTTCTTTATTTAAAAATTAAGCGAAATTTTAGCGTGTTTGTGCTGTAACTTCCGAAAATATTACCGCACAAAAAAGATTTTTACATGAAGTTAAAGATAAAAAATTTATCTTTTAAATGATACCAATGTTTTAACCTTAAAATTAAATTTCTGTTTTTAATGAATTTTTAAATAAATATTTTAACTATATTTTTCAACAATTTTTTTCGTACAAAATAAAAATAAAATTTAAGCTGCACGAGCACGTTTCGCATTCATGGGGAAAAAAATCAGCTTTTTTCAAAGTGTTGCCATCACATTGATTAAAGCTCCAATTAAAAATCAATTAAATCTTTTTGGAAATGAAATCTGCAAAAATATAATTTTCGGCACGTGTCTGTAGGAAATGAAACAAATATGAATTATTTTCTAAAAAATAAATTCAAGAAAAATTATTTCATGATCTTTTACACTCTCTATATTATTAATCCAATAAATCAGTTTTATTTTAAGGCAAGTTTTGTTTAATATGAACAGGATATCCATTCAAATCAGGGCCATACAGCTAATTTGTAAACCTTTAGTAAGACACAGATCTGCTAAAATGGTCTAAATGGAAAATGATTACATTTTATGTAACTTGATTCAATAAATGCTCTAATAAATAACGAATTTTTGATTTTACATGAAGCTTCTGCTGTGGAAATCACGATTAATAAAATGTTCTTGAAACACTAATATTTTAAATAAAAAGAGTTAATTTCCGATCAACTAAATTAATCACTTAAACTGGCTGAATTATGAAAATTTGAATATCACTATTCAATAAAAAAAGCATAATTTTAGATTTTCCATCTATCGTTTCAAAGAAAATACGCCAATCAGCGCGTAGGTTTCTCAAGATTAATTGGCCTAAGATTATGAAAATGTTGAGATTTTCTAAATTTTTAACATTCAAAACTTCATAAATAAGTCTTAGTTGATCGTGGAAAATAGAAGCATTCATTCATTTATTTATTTAAAATTTGGTGTGTCCTGAATATTTCTCAGAATATGATACCTTACTGCATTAAATTTAGACTTCATAATTTTTGAAATATATTTATGGGCCAAAACAAAATATTTTTAGTGATTTCATTTCAATTCTTTTGAAAGCAAAACTAAAAACTGAATTTTATGCTGAATCTGAGAAATTTTTGTTGAATTATTCTTTGATATATTACATAAATTATGAAAAATATTTTGTAGTTCATATAAGACTTAAATACCGAGAGATTCTGTTTGCAATAGTCATATTCAATAATAATAATAAATAACAATAAAGATGATAAATAAAATAAAAAGCTTGGTTTTATTAAAAAATATCTTTATATTAATTGCAATTTCATCATTTCCACTTTAAATTAAAGTTGAAGTTTTACCGGAAATGACAACAAATTAGCAAAATATGTATAGTAAATTGAAAGAAACGATCTAAACAACATTATAAGTTTGGTATGACTATCAAAATTTAAAGATTAAAAATGTTTTGTTTGAGAATCTATTAAGAGACCAGTTACTTAAAATATTTAATTGAAAATTGTAGCGATAGGTAATACTGGCGAACCGGCTGATCGCCAAAGGCGGCTAGTTTATAATAAGATAACACAGACTGAGGTAAATAGATTTCGCTGATATAATTTCAGCTGTTTCCTGTCATAATCATACTTAACAAAATATTACTCAATATATTCATTAAAGGAAAATTTATATTTCATTTTTGGGGGTAAACTAATCGAATTTCATTTATCTAAGAAGTTACTAAGCAATTTCCAACTCCAAACAAAATTTTAACTGTCATATATATCATATGTTAATAAAAATATTTGAAAAACCGAGCAGATTATTTTAATCGGGTTTTTTTTTTCGGAGAAAACTTTTATCTATCTTTATTTACTTTTTATTTATCATTATTTATATTTTTCAACTTATGCTCAGTCATTATGCTAATCTCTCTTTTACCATGGTGAAATCAGGTCCGAGTGGCGCTTTGCGACAATACCAGCATGAAAGCAAACAGAAAAAGGCTATAACTGTTAGTTATAAAAATTCGCTATTTTTTTTAATTAAAATCGTGTTTTTTTAGGAGGCACCTATATAGATAAACTTAAAAATAAAAGCCTTAAATATAAATACACAAGTAAAAAATAAAGCAAAAAAACGTGGCTCGAACCGAGGACCCGCAACACGGGTGGCATTCATGTTGATCTGGCCGCTACACTGCACTGAATTGAAATTGAATATACAGGGCTAGCAAGAAATAAGTCACCCTCTTCAGAGGGCTCTAAAATGCGTTCTATTGATCCAAATGTGATAAAATTTGAACTATAGATTATTGAGATGATGCACTTTACATTTATTAAATAAAAAATAGTACAAAAAAATTCACCATTAGGTGGCGTTTTAATACAAATAAAATCATTTAGGATAATTATTAATTGTTAAATAAAGTAAAATTGAAATTTCTGAGTATGTCCTCCTTCGTTTTCAACAATATTTTCTGTAGATGACCGAAGTATTAAGAATATAGAGCTGAATGTTGTCCTTCAGATCTGGTAGAGATTGTAGCCTTTGACGGTAGATATTGTCCTTCAAATAGCCCCACAACAAAAAGTCGCATGAGCTGATGTCCGGTGAGCGAGGAGACCATGCTATTTGGAAATTACGGCTGATAATTCTTGCTTCTGTGAAATGCTGTATCAAGAATCGCTATACACGACGATCAATATGAGGTGATGTACCATCATGCAGAAAATGTCTTGAAGGCATCCACTTTGTAGAAGAGTTGGGATTGCAAAATCCCTCAGCATATCATGGTACCGTTGTCCTGTGATGGAACAGGTTTGGATTTTACTTGAAGTTATCTCTTCAAAGAAATCCGGTCCAATGATAAAAGTAGTTGTAAATCCACATACTGTCACTTTTTCAGGATGCAAGGGTTGTTCCTGGATAACGTGAGGGTTTTCCTCTGTGCAAATTCGACAGTGTGGGTTTAACTTGCCCATTGAGGTAAAAGTGGGCCTAATAGCTCCACAGAATGCTCCATGGCCAAATTGTGTCCACCACCATTCGAGCGAGGAACTGAAATGCAAAAGTTTTACTGACCTATAAGTCCCCATCCTGCAATAGGTGCATAGACTTGATTTTGTACGGATAAAAATGCAAAATCTGCCGTACGATTTTTCGTACAGTTAAATATGGCATATCCAGAACACGGGAAACAACTGACAAACTCACACTATTATGCGACGACGGACTGCTGGCTTCAATGAGCGCGGTCGCAGCATTTTCGTCACTGGAAGACGGGATTTGTTTTCGTCCTCTACCTGGAAAAATACCAAGTTGCCCAATTTTATTTTATTTTATTTTTCAAATTTCTGGATCATCTTGCGTAGGGCACCTGGAGATATTGGACCTCTTCATATCTGCTTCGCATGACAAGATTCTTTTAGAGCTACAATGGAATTTTGTTGGTCCTGGTAGAACAATTTCACCAGTAGCGCTTTTTCTTGTAACATAAGTATGACGAACAGAGAAGAAACTAATGTTCGGACAGAATCCGCCTTCTTTTTATCCAAAGAAAAATGGTAATCGACATGCGCTATAACGCAAATTATGTTTCACGTATTCAATATATGCAAATAAATGCGATTTCTGTTAGAGCACCATCTATTGGTGAATTTTCATACTAAATTTTTTTAATTAATAAATATAAAGCGCATTATCTGAATAATATGTAGTTCAAATTTCATCTTATTTTGACCAATAAAACGGATTGTAGAATCCTCTGAAGTGGGTAACTTATTTCTTGCTAACCCTGTATTTATTGTAATAATTAGTTAATAAATATGTTTTTATTGTGTGTTTCCGAGATACACAAAATAAATTTAAAAATATATACAAGAATTGTTCGTTTAAAATTGTAAGAATTTGAAATCAAAGCTTACTCATTCTAAAATTTATATTTTTCTTTATATTCAAAGTAATGGAATCAATTCAAAAGTAATATTCATTTTTAATATTTAGCTAAATTTTTAAATACCTTTTAATGTTTATCTATAAAAAAATTTAACGAATTTCGGTAGATTTTTTAAAATTATTTTTCTTTAAAAAAAGAAATTTTACTTCAAAGCTATTTTAAACTTAGTTGTTCCAACAATTATTCTAAAATTTAAACTTTAAATAAAATTGAGTATTAACGGGTTAGAATTGCATTCATAGCAGGAAAAATACTTTAATTCCTTCTATAGTAATAATAATAATAAAATAATATATGTTTCGGCGAATAGTTATGCATTCGAAATATTTGAACAGAATTTGCTCTCAAGAATATTGCGTATTTCAATTCAGTTTCGTTCGATCGTGTAAAATTCTCACGCAATCGATAGTTTCGATAATTATGCATTATTAGAAAGATGACTGATGAGATTTTAACACTGACGTTGATCGATTTACAGCTAAATATTTGTTTCAAATCATTGGGCTGCCAAGAAGTTACAGTATAATGGATACCCAGTGCAATATTCAAAGAGAAATATATTCGCTTCCAAAAGTTTAGTTCATTAACATTATTGTGCATGATTGTAAATATCTGTAAACAGATATTAATATTAATTATGGTAATAATATGAGGGACTATATAATAATTAGATACAATTTGATGGCTTAGAAAATTTTTAGAGTGTTCATTTGGATGTTAGGTGATTATTTTTTTGATAACAATTTGTATCATCTTGCAAATTAAAATCTATCTTTATCTATCAAAAGGTGAATGCATGTCGGTCGGTTTGTTTGTTGATGTTCCACATCTTTGACTATTTCATGCACAATTAATTAACTTGGCGTAATCCTTTAACTTTGGAGGAAGCAGCTTTAATTCGGTACAGTTTCCTAAATTTTGTTTAGTTAAAATTAAGCGAGGCTTTAATGTTTTTCCACAATAACTTCCAAAAAAATTATATATACAATTCAAAATCTTGCCTTTTTAATTATGCGGAATTAATCGCCAATTTTTCCTACAATTTTGAAACCGCTTTTTTTATGCAATTTCAACAATACATTTTATTATTGTAATGAAAGGTAAACCATTTTCATTATTAATCAAATATTTAATCGCTTAATTTCCTTCCATTTTTAAAAGTTAAAAGGTGAAAGATATCGTTTATTTTCTGTGAAATTTAAATGAGGAATAAAAAAGAAAAGTTGAGGTGCCATGAAATATAACGCACAATTAAAAGATAGATTAGCCAGACTGTTAAGGGCTACGACTTGATTTCATTTGGAAGGTTCTTGTATATAATAAACAGGGCAAGTTTAAGGCTATTAAAACAGTTAGGTTTTATTGTCTATCAAATTAAGTTACAGAAATCGTGGACATCAAATAATGTATAAAAGACTTAAAGAAAATTAAACACAACAAATATTAACAACAAATTTGTTGATCTCCAAAAGCGAATGTTTCAGTGTATTCGATACCTGGAATCGTACAACAATAACATAAATACAGTCGCCTACAAAATGTGAATACATTAGAGCTATTAATTTTGATATTATAAATCTATATAAATCAACATATTGTAAGCAATCATATTATTATTACTATCTGTAACATTGTCTCCCTGAGCAGTTTGTCTAAAGCTTCAGAAAAGAGTTTTACGGTTGGTTAATCGATGCTGAATGTTTACCAGATCAACGACCCTGAACCTCGATGATAATCTTGGTGGCCATTTGGCAGAATTGAAATTGGCGACAGAAATGAAGGTCCTCGAAAATATAAATATTATTGCTATATATTTATTAGGAGTTGGAATGTAGATATCTTTCTAGAAAAACGCTTAAAAGCTAAAGTGAATCTGCTGACTGAATTTTCTTTTTGAAGCATTGATCGTGGCGTGAACTCTCTAGCTGCAATATAAACGCCTTTTACTATTGTGGTTGATTAATATATATATATGTTGTTTCCATGCTATTTTTAAATGCTCTCTTTGTGTACTCTTCGGCTGTGTTTTGTGTTTTCTTCTGTAATAAAGCCAAGTTACCGTTGCTGAGATTGTTGGATTTCTTTATAAATAAGAATATCAGTGAAATTACTAGACATGATTTCATACTTCAGAAGTTTTTTTTATTTCAAGAATAATCTTAATTCCTTGGCAGCTTTCTTCTATATTAGTTTTTATTCATTGCCAAAATTCAGGATGTACTCAGAAGATATAAGGATTTTATTCTGAGTAATAAAAAAGACATTTTAAAAAAATACACAGTTTTATTAGTGAACTAAAAGGCTCCTTTTTTTCTGCTTCATTTATTATCTATTTTCTAGCCTTGAATTATTCTTTAAAATCAATATAAAATCTTATATTCAGAGGTATTATTTGTACGGAATCAAAATTAATCTGTTGGTTGTCAATTAATTTCTCAAAAAATTAAAATAGTATATTGTCTACCAGAATACTCAAGACAATAAAATACAAAAATATTAGCGCATGAGATGTGAGTGAAAATTTAATTACAATATTCCGTCCAAACATAAGAAAGCTTTAAGATATGCTCACAAAATAGTCATGACCAATATCTAGTAATATTCGTCTTCCTGTATTTAATAATATTCATCTCAAAATAGGAGGTGTGCCAATTGAAGAATATAAAAAATACAAAAGTAAAAAGAATATCATATTATAAACTCTTCACCTTCTTATATGAAGGATGTCAAACTCAAATGCTTCAGCGAATAAATTAGGTCCAAATTTATGTGGAACATTAAAATGGCCATCAAGGTTTATAGATACGTAGGTTCATTTCGAAAACAGTATAAAAGAACATTAGTAGATTTAATGCCCTCTCCTTAACATTTGGCATCTCTGTTCTGCTGCCATCTTTCGTACTTCGAAGAATATCTTATCCGCATTGATTACTTTCAAAACTGTTCCAAGGTGAATGTTAGTCCATTCTGGATCCGATAAGAAATTTATTTCCTATCTCCAGTGGAAATAATTCACCTTAAATCAATATAAGTTTTCGAGTGTTTAACTGTCACTTGCAGCTTGTATGCACTTTCGGAAACGTTAACAACTATTTTTGTTACTCTTAACCTGAACTCTTTTAACATTTAATTACATTCATTAAAATTTTGTAATTATCACATTTATATTTTTTATAATGGCATTTTGGCATACTTATACATTATCTTTTCTTGTACATACTTATACATTATCTATACCTTGACATAAAATATTAATGTAAATCGAAGATATTATTTTGTGTTTTACTTCACAGTAAATAAAAGGAGTGTCGATGTAAAAGGATTAGTTATTCGTAACTGGAGAAGTTACGGTTCGTTATTTTTGTACGCTGGCCATTATTGGTTATTAGTATGATTAGATCTATTTATTAATTTGCAGTGGTTATTGAATTAGACAGAATTGACTAAGATTAAATTTGGCAGGATGGTATTGTTTAAAATATTTTATTAGAAGAACATAATTATATTAATCTTATTACATTATATTACCATAAATATTATCATTACTAATAATGGCTACTGTTATGAATGCGAACAGTTATTCAGATTAACGTAAACTAGTACCCGAAATTAAATTACGAATAGCAAGAGTATATATATAGTTAACTGTTATATTTACATATCAACAGTGGTTTTCGGACAGAACAGGATAGCAATTTTACAGATTCGTAACAATATTAAGGGATTTGGCACAAAAGCCATATTTGACTATATCGCTCCAAAACATATAATAATAGAAAGTAATATTGTCCTTAATTCAATGATATAATTTAACGCGATAAATATTATGATAAAGTATAAAATAAATTGAAAATTGGCAAAAACACTCACAATAATGTCATTAAAAGTTGAAACTTGAAGGCAAAGAAAAGAAATATTTTCGGTAATTTTAAAGTAAAAAATCAATTGAAAATAAAATAAAAATGCTAAACCAAACAGAAGAAGAGAAAATATAAAAACAGCAATTGTGGAAGGCACTAAGAGAAAAATTCATCTCGACCTTTTTACGTTTCTTTAAGTACTTATTATATACAGGAAGATTCAGTGGCTTATTATACGAGAAAATCTGCACAATGAAATGAATTCTTTTAAAGTAACTATTTAAGGATAGTTTATCAACTGTATGGAAACTAATTGAAGGTTGCTAAAAAACCGGTAGTGTTTCACCAATTGTTTCATGAGAGTTATATTGTATTATCAGAATCGATTTCAGGGTAAGGGCTATGAATGGGTAACTGGAGTCGTAGGATCAGGTGCAAAGTTCATAGTAGAAGACATTTGTTTTACGGTTATCAGATAGGCGGCAGCGTTAAATACGAAACCTACTAAATAGCTGTATGTTTCGATGCCAAATGAAGCGATTAACTCAAAGTAATGACGCAATGATTCATATAAAATGGTAAATTGCGAGTGATAATACGAATTTGAATATAAATTTGTTCTTTAAAAACTTAATTTCAGAAATTCCTAATTGTTATCGATAATTAAGTATAATTAGGAATCTTTCAAATTAAACTATTAGATTTTTTATTAAAATTTGTTTGCTGGACCAAAACAATTCGCTGCGGGCCACAAATTTGATATCTTTACTTTTATATGCATTAATTAATTCATATTTAGATATTTATAACAATTGTCTTACTATTTCTAAAGTTCATAGTTAAAATTCGTAATTAATATCCATGACAGTTATGATTTGATGTTAATTTAACTCTTTTTATATTAGAGAATATTCGTCCGTCCATCCTTTCATATTACTACTTTTTGGAATATTTTACACCGCTAACCTTCCTGAAATGTATTTTGAGAACGTTCTTATGATTAATTATTGTTTTTTAAAGTGCTTTGAATAGGAATTACTTAATTCTAACCATTTGTATTTCGTATATGATTCTTGAAAATTTTTATAAAAAGTTTACTGAATTAATACTATAGTTTATTAGATATTTTATTTTCAATCAGTTGTTCTGCTCTTTCACAATGACATTTTATCAAATCTAATTCCAAGAAGTAAATTTTAGCATCTAAGCTTATGTAATTTAAAAAAATTAAGTCACTCATCATGGAACATGACACTCTTAATTTGTCACATCATATTCTAATGAGTAGATATCCCAGTCATAATATAATGATTCTTCAGTGAATTGATTGGTTAAAAACTAGCGATTCCCCTGCAGTTTAGTGAATACTCTGTCTAGATATCTCAAAACTAAATTTATAAAATATCATGTGTACCATAATTCATTGACTTACTACAAAAGCATAAGCATGCTAATCTCGTTTTTTAAATCATTAATTCGTGAATTCTTGATTATCCATTTTTGTGTTAATATGATTATGCTTTGAAAAACAAATTTTTTATATTTAAAGAAAATTAGTTTTTCTTTAAACCGAATAAAGAAGAACTTTATATTCATTTCTTGTACCAAATTTTTGATTTGAAAAAATTGTGAATTTAAGATCCCACTGTAACAATTATAGTAGACATGAAAGAAGTTTCAAGTTTACCACGGTGTTATTTAAAAAAAATAGGATAGAAATATTAATATTTATGCCAAATCCAAAATTTGAAAAGATTCTGATGAAAAGAGAGTTATTTTTTTTTCTCCTACGTGTTTTGTACGTGACTTGAGAAAAATGGCTTAGTTAAAGTTAAAAAAAAACTGCAAGGTCATATCGGATGTAACCAGCATCTATAATGGAATTTTTATTAATATGAGGCAATCTAATACCAGTTTGATCCAAACAAAGAACACTTAAATGGGGAACTATCATCGCGCATCATAATAATAGGTTTTATATTTATTATAAAGACCCATTCAGTAAATAATCCTATTCGTAGGTTTATGGATGAGATTGTTAACTGAAATTACTACTTTATGATGCGTGGCAAATTGATCACTGTTATGAATAAACACGGTAGACAAACACTAACATTCTTTTAGTAGTGATCCTTTTTCAGACAAAAGCACTACAAGATGGTGAATTTATGTTTACGACAGCAAAACAAAATAATTGGTAAAACTTCCGTTCAATGATCTGACGAAGTATGGCACTGTAAAAAAAGGGCTCACCTAGTTGATATATAAAGTGCCAACTCCAAAATGCCCATCTGATGTATTTTTCGAATATGAGATTGATTCTGGTTTAGAAAAATTATTGTACATGAAACAGCGAATCATTTTTATGTTAAACATCAACATCGAAGGTATCCATTTACTCAAACAAAATCAGGTGGCGTAGTCCCTCCCAAAACTTTCTTGCAAACTCTAATAAACTTGTCATATCAGAGAAAACCTAAATGGTATTAGGGTACAATGGTTAACGTTTGGCATGAATTCAGCATTTTTACTGTATCTATCGTGGCATCGTTGGCCAGTTATTTGGCGATTATTCCCTGGTATGCGGTTAATAATATCCAAAAAATCAAATGTTTGTTTTAGATAACATTTTATTCAACCGATTGAAACGAAAATATGACACAAAACTACACTTAAAGCCACAAAAGTTCATGTCTAATTTGATGTATTTAAGCCATCACATTTTTTTTAATTATCGCATTTACATATTTCTGAAAGTACAGACCGACAGACTGTCAAGCCTCAGATGGATTTGTATCAAAGTTTAACAAGTATTATTAATATTAAACCTATGTACCAAATTTTATCTATCTGGCTTTCTTTATTTTGTATTTATCGTGTTAACATATTCGAATAGCCAGACAGACGGACTTCCTCTGAACATATTTTACTCAAAATTTGATAGAAGTCTACGAATTTGGTGCAAAGACCGTTTACTAAATTTCATCTGTCTAGCTTAAAGCATTTCTGAGTTATCTTCGTCACAGGCAGACAGATGGACATTTTCCAAAAATATATTTTTCGAACACAGGAATTTTCGAATTAAAACATGAAAATAAGTCAAAATCTCGTGTTTGAATTTTTTGACGATTACTATACTTTCTCTATACTAAGTATACGAGAAAACGAAAGAAAAAAATACCGGAAAGCATGAGAAGAAAAGGAGCTAAATGGCACTACAGAGCTTTAAAACTGTAAATGAGTATTTCTCATTATCTCTATAAAGAAAGTTGTCAGGTCATATTTTAGTGTCTATTGCAGTATTTTAACCAATGCTTCGACAATAACACTTATCTGTTACCAAGAATTAATGACGTATCAGAAACCCTTACAGGGACCAGTTATTTTCGATGCTGGACCAAAAAGGGAATGTTGACATATGGGCATCCATCCAAGTCACAGCGAAAGAGATCTTTCAGTAAAAAAAGGTAAATTAAGATGAATTGAGATTTTATTCATAAGGCATAACCTATTAATATGCCTTAATGTGATGCAAAAAAGTACAAATTCGTATTTTCGAGTCGTTATAGCACTGAAAAGTTGCGATAGGGGTATAACAAGAAAAAAATGATAAATCCGATATTTTCCAATCGCATAAAGCGTCTAAAATGGAAACTTTCTTTTTTTAAAATATTTTTTAAGCCTTGCTTCTGTATTTCTTTATGCTACAGTATAAAAAATGGTGCAACTGGTACTGCAACATAAGTAAAAAAAAGATTCTACCTATTTATAAAATATCCTCTGACCACATATATCTCTTAAAATTTGTGAAAAAAATGTATTTTTTACAATTTTGTAAATTTTGAAAACCAAAAAATGTCGATTTACTTTAATCCTTTTACTACTAACCCGGTTCAATTGTCTCTACAAATTCTATACTGGCTTGTTAGTTTCTGTTTAAAACAATGGATACTGGATAAAAAGCGGAGATACCCATGGTGACAACTCGTTTTACATCCTGCACCCCAAGTTTGAAACAGAAACCGTCTCTCTATTATAGAATTTGTAGGCGTCAGTAATGAAAGGGTTAATGTTATATGTTCTTATCATTCAAATCTGTTGCAAGCAAGTGGTATATATGAAGTCTTTAAGGTTGTAAAATATATTTACTAAACAGTTTAAAATTTATCTAATACACTTTATTATTTTACGCCTTACTTCTTGAAGAGGCCTTAGTGATAGATTTTCAAACAATTAAATAACAGCTTTTCACATCATCGGCAATTCTCTCCAATTTGCCTACAAAATGATCTGGAATCAATTGTTTCTCCATCCAAACTTTGAAAAAAAATTAGAAAGATAACTCTATAAAATGAAACAAACAATTCATTGTAGTGATATTCCCAATATAGGTTTTGGATTGACGAATAACACTACTTTTCCGCTCAATATAAATATTACCGGAACAGCAAATGACGTTTATGTTTTTAGGGGAAATTCTTGATTCATTCAGGTCAGAAACAATACTACATGCAATATTTTTGGCAGATCTGGAGTTCGAAGACACATGGCTCATATAAATCGAACCACGTTCTTTAAGGACAGAACAATAATGCTTCGCTTTCATCGTCTGAAGAAATTGTTTGCATTCTGTTCTTTTTATTATTTATAAACGTGATTTTGTTTCTTCTATTAAAATAAAGACCAGTTATCTGGAATTCTGTTGACTATTGTTTTGTTCAATTGTGACTCTTTTTGGTCCCAATATCATATCCATCAACAAGTTTGGAAGCAATCTGTTTTAGTTACTAAACAAATATCTTGAATACTATAGCAGTAGCTACACGGTCCGATACACCGTATCGATCGCTATTTCACACTCTAAATTCAAATATTGTTTATATACTTTCGATTTCAGAATGTTGATAGTATAGCTTTTATCTATATCCTCATCAGATAATTATTCTGGATTATTCTTCTCAGTACAGATTGTCTTGCATTTATCATCAACGTACCGACGTTTGCTGAATAATTTCACTGCATTTTCTCCAAAACATCAAGCTCGTCCGTAACAGCTAAAAACTCCCTTTTTACTTTTTCCTATACGTAGTGTAGAGACAGTATAGTAATAGTCAAAAATTCGAATTCGAGATTTGATGAATCGCTACGTTGTAGATATCCCCGAGTACGAAAAATATATTTTTGGAAAATGTCTATCGGTATGTGACAATTATAACTCAAAAACACCTAGAGCTAGACAAATGAAATTTGGTACACTAGCATAAGACCATATTTCTAGATTTCTGTCAAAGTTTGAGAAAAATCCATTCAAATGAAGTCTGTCTTCGTCTGTTCAAATTTATGTTATTAGGGCATCTACAAAACGAAATGTGTTAGTAATGGTTAAAATTTGTACGCATATTTAATATCTATAGTATGGACCACTCTCAAATTTTGAGCGAAACCTAAAGAAGGGTGTGCCGTCTGTCAATCTGTATTTTCAAAAATGTACAAACTCTATAACTACAAAACACAATGACTTAAATACATCAAATTTAGTATATCATTTTGTGACTACAAATGTAATTTTTGTGCAAAATTTTCATTTCAATCGGTTGGGAACAGCGCGTCAACCAAACTTTTTTTGAATGCAGGCCAGATATTAATCGCCAAGGATCACTCAAGGGATTCAGCAAAAATTCTTACTTAATTCATGTCAAAAGATAATATTTAGTAACTATAGTACGTCAGTGCTATACAAGATGTTAATTGACATAAGTCTTCATTAGGAAATATGCAAGAACGTTTTGGAAAGACCAGTACCGCTGGCTTGGAAATATGGTTTCACCTTTCATGGATTGTAAGATTTCGTAAAACTGCAATACTTATAAGAGATGAGTCGGATAATCTTACTAACATCTTATCAAAAATATTATTTTCTTCTTGTGCCATTGAATTGTTAATAACTAAAATAAAACTTTTCTGTTGTTGACCTTATAACTTAACTCAAAAATTTTTCAAAATTACTTTGGAACAATTTCTCTTATGTGGGGAAAGTGCTTAATAATTATTTGGCCGGAAGAGATATTGAGTACACTGATTCGTATTTTTCTTGAACGACGATGAATCTATTTTGCAAGTGAAGTGAATAGAATATATAAATATCAATAAACTATTAAGAAAGACAAGTATGACACTCGATGCAGAATTTTACTCATTCACTGACGCCGAATTGCACTTAGATACAAGTACACATAAATATAACAGATAACTAATACAAAATGGAGACGGCAATGTAGAGCTGAAAGAACCAACACTAGATTAAAGGCATGGACGAATGGAAATTTCATGCGGTGTTGCTAATTTAACAAAATATAATGAATCTAAATCAGTTGTTGGCTACTACTTAAAACTCGACCTTTCTTCTTTTAATAAAACATTTTCAGGTTTTTAATTTCTTTATTTTCACTGTGGATTCTTAAAAATAAGTGAAATTTTTGGCCTCTATATTTAGGAATTTGCATTTAAATATTGCATCTTATTCATAAATTTTAAGGGATATTCTCTAAACAGATAAATTATTTTTTATGTAACTGTTCTAACTGGAAGTTTTTCATAGTATCAAAGAAAAAGAGATAAAAAGACGAAATATTTCATAGCATTAAAGAAAATATGGAGAGAGAAAAATATTAAGAAAAAGAGAAATTCTTCCAGGCTTTTTTTAAGCATTTAGTCGAATTGCGCTATGAGAGAATATTATCAGCTTTGACATTTTCTTATTATTTAAATAGGTACAATTTCAACTTTTCTAGCTATAGCAATTCAAAAATATAAATCTAGACTTCTTCACACCATCCAAATGCGCTTAAATTAACAGTAGGATTGATTTTGTGTTGTGAATTGAATAACAAGTTTTTTTAACTAAAAAGACAACACGTACAATGTAATATTTAATATGAACTTCCTTATGATGAAGCATGCAACAGAAATACCTTTCGTAAACCGATCCGATGCTTGATACCAATGCGAATGCATTCTAATAAGGATATGTATCATGGAGTATTTAGTTCGGAACATTAATGTATTGTTATCAATTTGTAGTATTGCTTCCCTTCTCAATAAATCTCTTGGTAACGAAGATGGTTTTACAGATATAGTAATGGATGCTGAATAGATACCGGATCAATGATCCCCGGCTTTACTGGGCAATTTAGCGTCTTTGACAACGAAAATGAAGGATTCCGAACATTCGAAAATCTTAACGATAACTCCATTAGGAATCGAGTTCCTTGATCATTTCATGTCCTTTTGATACTATAGAAACACAAAAGCCGGATCCAGCATTCGAGTCTCTCTTTAGTTCATTAAAATTTGATTTGATGAGCTCAGCGATGATTGATTGCAATTTCTCTTTGTGCATTTTGTGCTGTTGTGATTGTTTAATAGCGATTGACTGCTTGTGTGTTATTGATTTCTGCATTTTTTTTCGTATAAAACACCTTTATCTATTATTGAATCTGATAACATTTTACAGTACTTTCACGGCACGGATTTTTTTTTCCTTTAATAGTAATTTACAGACTTAATGATACAGCATCTACAGGTTTTGGGCACATAACTGAATTTTTATGTTTTCATTGATGCATATTCTACTTTCAATTTTTTTATTATATATTAGAATAATATGGCTTCTTCAAACATCCCTGATAAAAAAAATACAACACAGTATCTTCATGCATTGCAGTGGCTTTTAAGCAGACATATTTTGCAAAGTAGAGTTACATAACAAGAGATGCAGTTCAATCTATTTATTATAACTTTAACTTGTCATCTTAAAGCAAAGTATATTAAAAACGCTTAGCATTTTTAAAATTAAAAGTGTTAGAAAATATAGTAGTAGTATATCAATGAAGTTAGCATGCTAAAGAAATTAATCAACGTACTTTCGTAACTTTTTTATAACCAGAAATATATAATTGTTTTCAGATACACTGTTTAAGCAGAAAATAATAAATAACAGGAAATAATATTCACCACTATCTTTTATCTTGATAGTGCCATAAAAGATAGCCTTCAAAGACAGATTTCGGATATCGTAATGGATTTTTAAAGCCATCAGATACTGCAAATAACAATCTAAATACTTGAAGACATAACTGAAACTATCATTGCTGAAAACTATATAAAATTTTTAACAAGAATTTGATGAAACTTTAAAATAATAAGGAAAATATAACATCTGAAGTCTGGTGAATAGGGAGTTTTACTTACACTATTGTTAACAATAGGGCAGTATTTTGATATATTCTTTCATGTTCAAAATACCACAAAATATAACGTATGAGAAAAGACCGTTGATGCCACACTTTAGACCATCTATATTCTGCTAATTTTAATTTCCTTATTTGATATATGGATTGATTGATATATATATATATATATATATATTTATATTGATGATATTTTGAATAATTGGTGACTGAACAATTTTATATTGATGATTTAATATTGTTTTGAAATATTATTAAAAATGTCGATTCTCTTGATAGTTGGAAACTTTTCAACAGTTCTCCATACAATATTAGAGTTTTTCGATATATTCAAAAAAAAAATTTCACATTGTCACTTGAAAATCAAATTTAATCCATCAAAAACAAAATGTCGTAAAGATTAATTTCATTTAAAATTTTATACGATAGGCAGTCTTATTTCAGTATTTTAATATAAATTTAAACAAAATATCTATAAATATATGCTGGTAATATTAATCGTTTTACAGCTTTTCCTTTACTAATCAGCTGGTATATTATTAAATGGAGTTACAAATGAGTTAATATCTTCACTGTTACTACTGAAGAAGAGCAGCCCATGTGTTAAATACAATTATTCGGATAATTAAATCAGAAATGAATTATATTGGCAATTTCCGTCAAGTACTTCCTTCCGATTAGGAAAAATAAAAGCTGATGTTTATATCCAATGTTCTCATGAATAGCATTGGATTTCATTTCGCAGTTCATTTAATTTCGAAAGTAAGTTTTTTCTTGCTTAAAAATGTTTTAATCCCTTGAGGTACAATACTAGTTCACCTCATAATAAGATGACATTTTATTTGGGGCATTTATTGTTATTTTACTTCCTATAAGAACCTAAAGGAATGCATGAAATACTTAAGAGAGTCGGAGGTATTTTTGTCTTCTAAACCATATTTATTGTGTTTTATATTGAATGAAGATTCTGTAATTCCATGCACAAATCAAAACATATCGTTGATTGCGAAGAGCTCAAATATATTTACAATCTCACAAAATCATTCTTTGTGAAAACAAGCCTTTGTAACTTGTATGTATTTACTACAAATAAAAACGACATTAATGTTGGAAAATGACCATTATGGGCTGCAAAAGTACCTGGAAAACAAATACAATATTGCAGCGAGTTTTAGCATCGGATTGCATTTATTTTGAAATGTAATTCAGTACAACAAAAATCTAAATATTTTGAAACATTTTAAAGAACTGTATCAATATTAAATCTTCAGTCTTAGTTTTGATACAACAGCATTCCTTTCCAAAAGGAATGAGTTTTCTATGCTAAAAAGTCTAGTTTGAACATGCAGTCAGGCGCTCGTTATCCAAAAAATTCTCCCATAGAATTTAAGGAAATGCGCTACTGAATATTTTTAACGCTTTTTAAAAAGGAGTCATGGAAATTGGATTACTCCTGTCCGAAAGCTTGGTGGTTGACCTCTACCTTTAAAAGTCTGAAAATATTACTAGTATAATAAAACGATGTGCCAACCTGGTGCTGTTTTAGATAGAGAGTTCTGGCTTCTGTATAAATGTTTGGTTAACAAGAAAAAAGTATTTAAGGTATTTTTTTTCCAAATCAGTGATTCAAAAGCCTAATCAAGTAAACATTTGGGGGGAAATAGATATTTGATTTTTTTTATTTAATTTTTTAGCTCGATATATAACCGTATATGCACCGCTTTATTCAAGAATAGATACAGAACAAGAAATATAAAATTGAAAAAAAAGATAATATAATAAAAGAAAGATTTATATAAATCTTAACTTAGGCTTCAGTGCTCAGACATGGATTAACTTTATGGTGCATTTTCAAAAATAATAAATTGATGTTACGCGGCCATCTTATGGATCAGCAACGAACTTCATACCAAATTAAAGGATATCTAAATTCCTTTTTCGAAAATGATAAATTAAAATTGTTAGAGCAATTTAAATTTTATTTATTTCTAATTTTAATTAATCTGACTTATCTGAAAAAAATAAAAACTTTTAAATCTCTACACAATATAGAGTCACACTGAAGCATTCAAGGAATGACATTATATTCTATAGCTTCTGCCGTTTTAGAGATGGTTTACAAGAAGATGGATGGAGAGACATAATACGAAAAGACTATGTGTGTGTGTTTAAGTATGAAATTTTTTTTTAAGCCGAAAGGAATTCCATTCAAATATTTTAATGGAATCTAGTACTATTAAAATACTTTCAATATCTGATGACATAGTGAAACTCAATACGCGTAAATAATTTCTTATATATCCAAGAATATAAATTTCAAAAAAACAACAAGATATATTCAGAAATTTACATTTTTCTATTAGATTTAATAGAAGAGTGTTTATTCAGCACGCTTACGCCAAAGACGGCTAACGAACTCATTTCTAAAGAGGTACTGAATCAGGGAAAAGGAAATTGATCTGTTTTATGGAAATTCTTTATCTCTATTCATTAAGAGGATGATAAAGATCAAGACTTGAGGCTAACGAGAAAGATCTTTTCATGATTTCGCCTTTATGGAAAAATGCCTTGGAATAAATTCCTACTTATTGCATTGAATTTTCGAGTGCAGAGTTTAATAAAGTTAGATTTAAAGCTATTTATCGGAGTTTTCCAAATTTCTGGGGCATTTTGTTTTAATGTGAGAAATCATGCAAAAAGAATTTCTCAAGCATCATATATTGTAGCAGTTACATAATTCTACCACCTCCTCTTTTAATACAACATATGACGTTACCTTATTAATATCATGGTATATTTCCCATGATCCTTCCTAAAGCTCATTAGTAGATTGTATTCTAGTGAGTGTCGTGTATTTTTCGTGTTCGTGTTTGTTTTGTCTTGTGAAATGAGAAATTTAGAAATAAATAATTGTTCCTGAAACTCATCAATTATTTCATCTATCTTATACTGAAGTTATAAAGAGTCTCGTCCCTCTACGACATTATATTAATTCCCGTTTGGCCCTTTAAAGTCAAAATGGCGTTTTGTACAGCCAAGGAAGTACGTATACCCAAAGTAAAGTGAATGTGCTGAATTCATTGAGACAGGTTAAATTTCCCCTAGCAGTGAAATCAGGAGTTATTGAAAACTAACTCAAAAAATAAAAGAGATTATTTAAAAAAATCAATTAGGAAAATCGGTGCTATGCCATGATAAACACACAGGGAAATATTTCCTGGAATTATCTGCAAATTAAGCAGAAACATTTGCGATTAAAGTTACGAGTTTTCTGTGACTTGAAAGAAGATTCGTATAAATGTATTTTTCAATACACCCTCCCCCCTCAAGTGCGTTTTGCAGATTTTTTTTTATTATAATTTTTGTTTATTTTCTTCTCTGCTTAAATTTAAATTCGACGTTACAAACCTCGGAAGAACTGTATGATAATACTAAGGAATACATTTTTTTTAATTTTCTGGACGAATCTTTTTCAAGTAACGGAAAATTCCTAATTTTTATCGCAAACATCAGCACCAATTATACAGATTCCACAAAATATTTTTTTTATTATTATTATGGCAAAGCAAGCACTTTTCTAACTGGCCTTTTTGCCTCATCACCTTATATTTTTTCAGTTATTTTTTAACCTAGGGTTGTAAATATTCTTCAATTCACATGCTTAAAGGAACGTCTTTTTATATTAAAATATAGCAGAATTAATTTATAGAAATACTATCAAAATACAAAGAAGAAAAAACAATGAAGGCTCGCTTAAATAAAGGATTAAATTTTCATGAAATTCTTTGTTTCCAGCAGGTGAGATAGGCACAAATAATAAAAGTTCCAAATGAGCATCAGTTTAAACATAAAAAACAAAAATTAATTTTGAATATTTATCGTGAATCAATATATCTTTAAATAATTTTTTTAATTGTATACAAAAAAATCGATTTTTTTTTCCGAAATCGAAAATTGACTGAATTTCGATTTGTAACTACCGAATATAAATCGGTAGTTATAAAGTAGGCAGCTACATTATCGACAGTTATAAATATAGAAATGTCAAATTTGTAACTATCCAATTGAGTTGAAGCTTATATTAATAAAAAGAAATGTTGCAAATATTTGCAACTTTTCCGCTTTTTTCCCATTCCATTATGAAATCATTCACAAACTTATACACTTATCTGATAAATGATTACGACTATAAGCAATTCTGAAGAGAAGAACCTTAATTACACACATTAACCATTTAACTGCGTACACTGAATAATTCATATCAAAAGCTAGTCTGAAAATATTTTCTATCTTAATGCTAGCTAATCCTGCAATTTCCATAGTCTGAAATATTTATCTCTTAAATAGCATTGAACTGCATTAGACGGTTTTAGCTTTGCATATAAATAACATTTGCAGACGTCGTACCGAAAAAAGGATTTTTAAAAACTCGTATGGAGGATTAAGTTGCCTGACTTAACGTTTCGTAAACGTCAAATAAAAGCATCTCTTGACTTTTACTCAAGCTTGCGATAAATGTCTAGACTTTTTGCTGCTGTTTGTTATCCAAGCAGTGCTGAAGATGATAGCAACATTTTTTGGGTAGGAAGATATTGTACGTGCAATAATTTAATTCGCCTGTTTTGCTGATTTAATTAAACAAAAGCGAACGAAGTTGATGATGGGGAAAATTGTATATTATCTGAAATAATTCATAGAATAATTTTTCAAAGCATACTAAAATGGACTTGGCCAATAAACGTATACTAGAAATATATACACCATTCAAAATTTACTCTTTCCTATTTAAATTTAAGAAGGAAGTAATTGAGAGATGCTGTTTCCTGTTTGACAGAAAAAAGGAAGTAATTTCAATATTGGATCCATGATGCAAGAATTCTGACATTAAATAATTTTCACTATTTCTTTCAAACAAATCAACAATATTAACTGCGAAGCTGGAGTTGCAACCGCGAATGGAACAATTGCCTATTTAAGTATGAATTATTTAATATCCAACATTGGTGGGGTGTTTTTTATTGAAAGTCACGATTGTACCTGATTGTTAGAATGAATTCTAGAATTTCTCTTTACTCACTAATTTATTTCAGACGAATAATAAAGTGTGAAAACACGTGCTCAAACTGATTTCCATATCGCCATTTATTTTTAAACGCTTGTGGCATTAATTAGTTTCAATAGTAAATATTTTTATAAACTTTCTGTGATTTTATCAATATTTTCCCATATTGTTCTTTTCTATATTATGTTGGTATTTTTGGCACAAAATCCAATTTCGGTCATACGGCAGCATGCATGAAATCGAAAATAGAAATCTGTATCAAAAGAATTAAAATTACTTTTATTAATGATTTTCTTGATTTTAAGCAAGATATGGCAATTAGTTAACACGTTAAACGCCAGGCCTTATTTGGCGCTTTACCCTCTAACCCGCGATTTTTGTTTTTTTTATATGCTGACAACCAGAGATCTATTTAAAGTTACGATAAGAATGCATTGATTAAGATGCATTACTTTGTGATCTCCAGATTAAAATGTTTTTAAGATATTATTTTTTAAATGTATATCGAGGCAAATCCATGAATAAAAATTAATAATGCGGCAGAGACACAGCTTTTAATAATGAAAGCAAAGATAACGCTTAAGTTATATATGCCATATACTGAGTGAAAAAAGTGAGCATTGTAATCAATGCTATTTGTTAAGTAACATCAATTTAAAATCAAAGAGAAAAAATTTTACCTTTATATATATATAATCGTGTTTTTATTTGAAGCAGAGTTTTATTCTCTCCCGGGACGCATGATTTATTTACAAGCAGCACGGACAAGGCACGTTCGTTCACAGTGCGATACCAGAGCAGATAGCGTAAAAGTGCGAGAAATTAATTATACCTGGTCTTATATACCATGATTTTTTTGATAAAGATTTCTCTACACGCGTTGAATTAGGAAAGGGAACTATAGGGATCTTTTAGAAGAATTTGTGTAGAACAGCAATTTTTATTTCTTCACTCGGAGTCTGGTAACTTGTCGGCTTCAATTCAACAGTTTTTTAGAGCTTGGGTTGAATTAATTAATTAAAAAATGTGGAATGGGATCAGGAAATAAGAGAATATTGTAGAAGGAAGTTAATATGGGTTGAATTACGATAAATCTTTGGAAATTAATTAGAATTGAAATTAGATTTATTATATATATATATACAAAATTTGCACCAGATTTTTAATGCCATTATTAATTTGTGATTACCATGCAACACGATCCGTATATATGGAATAATCTACCAAAAGTGGAAGCGTATTGCTTCCACTAAAACAATATGTCACCCAACAAGGGGATCACAAAACTATTTCTATGTATGATATCTAATTCATATTAGATATATTATAAATGAGATTAGAAAAAAATATTAGATATTATATCTCATTATATTATATTATAAAGCATATTGATCTTCAACATTCTAATAGTAAATGGTAGCGCATTAAACAGAGGAAGAAATAGAAAATAAACATGCTTCCATGCTGTGTAAATCGTGGAATACACAAATGTTGATTTATATATCCATATTTTTGGTTATTTTCCTTAAAATTTCTAGAATTGGTTATTAAATCATTTGCAAAGTTACTTAATTGTAAGCAAGCCAAAATTTAATGTATGCGAGCATGTTTCCGCTGTTATTATTAACGTTCGCCACATGAAATAAGATTACAGCCGATGTCCTGGTCTCTTTCCAGCTTCCGTTAATTGTCCTTATATCCACAAACCTTACGTTTCTCAATGAAGTGCTTCAATTATCCACTCCAGCATTCTGGCTGGCTGCATTTGTAATTAACTTAGCAATTAATACCCTCCACCTTAATTTGGGTTGCGCTGTAATTTAATGCTTGACTCTCAGAGACAAACTAAGCAAAGTACTTTACTTATTAAATTGCCTTCGATAAGTTGAAATCTCGGTTAATTGAAGATCAAGAATATGCGGACGTGCCGAGAGCAGAGGCATGCTGTCCAACGTACGGATCGATATTCTTAATATCATGGAAAGAACAAGATTTTAATTAATTATTTCCGGGATAAAGCCGTCTTAGACATGGTTAAGTATACTTAACTGATCATCTCTGAAGATCATTTTTGAAAAGAAATTTTTACAGTTATGAATAGGAATTTCATGTAGGGATATCAACAACACAATACATTCAGATGCTTTCATCAAATAGATTTAAAAATAAGTTTTCATTGTAAATATTTGGTTCTATATAGAGTATTTTATAAAAACCTTTGAAAAAATATTTCATTCCTGATACATACAATATAAAGTTAAAAGCAATGATATTTAAATACAATTCCACTGAAATCCTAGCATAAGACATGCGATAAAAGCTGTGTGAAATTCTTGCCCTAATTATGACGTAATATAATTTGGCTTCCACTAGATTAACATCCAGTTTTGAAATTAAATGCGGGCTTTGTTAGAATAGATCTCATAAGTTTGAGTCATGATTAGCTGGAGAGAACCAGAGCCAGATATTAAGTTCCATGATCCAAAATTAGCAGGAATAATCTATCCAAAACTATTTCGCAACTCTCTAATAAAGATGTTATTATCCTCCTTCATCCTTCTTATAAAATTATGAATCTTTAGCAAGGAGTGAATGCCACAAATACTCAGATTTTTATTTTCAGGGACAGCCCATGAGAGTTGCGTGCTTCGTAGTATAGTGAAGAAAATCAGTTCTTGTGTATTAATCGCATATTAATTAAATTAAATTAATCACATTAAAATGTAATGAATCACATTTTAATTTTAATTACATTAAATTAATTTAGTTAATCGCATATTAATTAATCTCATATCATTTGGCGAATACCAGTTTTGAAATGGTCTATTAATGCGCAATTTTCGAAGATAAATTCCTGATGTGCGTTTAATGCACATGTTTTGTAGTGCTTGCGTGTTTGTTTATTAAATCGATTCAAATATATTTAGGTACAGAATTACAATTGTTATCATAAAATTGGAAAACAAATTTCAATTCATTACGTTTTTGAATTATGGATTTTATATGCATCCAAAAGTACAGACTGAAGAAATATAGAAAAAAGTATAGTAAAGAACTATAGAACGTATAGCAAAGAATAGAGTCAGCCCTCGTCATGGATGTGGTACCAGTTTGGATACAGATTTTTACTTTATATATTTATATATGCCAAATTTTATCCATCTAATTCTTTGAGTTTTGTAGTTCTTGCAATTATTTGTATCCAGACAATTGGACAGTTTTCTGAATGCATTTCTTTCGAATTTTGATAAAAAAATTTGCATATTTGGTGCAAAGACCAAATTTCATCACTCTAGTTAAAAGCGTTTTTAAGTTATTTTTGTCATAATCAAACATAAATTTTCCGAAAATGCGTTTTTCGAACACAGAAGGTCTCAGAAACGTTGAAATTCGTCAAACTTTCGATTTCGACTTCTTTGACGATTACAATACTTCCTCTATACGAACGAATACGAAAAAGTAAAAAGTGATTGAAAGAGCATGAATATTTATAAATTAACAATGTAACTCATGATAATAACTAAAGATGTGAAATACTGTACAGCAATTCTCATTTGGAGAAATCTTATCGAATCTCTCGCATAATTACGCGATGGCTCATACCTATACGCTTCCTTGAAATATCTTGCGAAAAGCATCATTTGCAACGACAGCCTAGTACATCTTATAACCTTGTACCTCAGATATTGTTACAGGAATTATTGTAATTCAGGCTGTCATAAAAGAAATGCGGTTTGTCAATCCTGCTGTTTACAGAATGAAGGTATTAAAAGCATGCTCATTGTTGAATTTGGCAGTTTTGGATGATATCTATAATTTGTTCAATAAATATTGTCTTACTTTAATGAATTTTTCTTCATATTTTTTTATCCTTGTTTTTCATTATTTCACGAAGTTAACATTTCAAGAACTTTTGATGCGATCATGCAATGTTTGGTGGTTTATGTTTACTTAGATACGTTTTTTTAACCTTTAAATTTTGAAGCAAGAATTTAAAAAAAGCTGTATATCCGAAAAGAATATATCATTATAAGCAAATCCTAGAATTTTTTTTGATTTTGAAACATTTATATCAAATCGACACCTTCTTAATACCATTGATGTTAATTTAAACATTAAGAGTAATAAAGTATAGTAAGATTCGGCATCATTTTATCTTAATTCCTTCACAGAATAAAAAAAAACTTGAGGAGAATTTTCTAGTATATTTAGTCATTGAAACTCAAATTTCCCAATTAGTCTCTTTTTTAAACGATTCATTAACGCTTTAAATATTTGGTTTCCTTAATGAATCTTGCCGCTATTGCAAAATCCATTTATTACTGAATTCTTTTTCTATAAAACAATGGAAAATATCAATCTTCAATTAATTAAAATGAAAACAGTTTCAGGAAAAGAAAATATTCGGATAGCGTTTGACAGATTTCAAAATTATTCAACATTAGCATTATATTATTTTCAAAAAAATATTTTTAGGTGAATAATAGGAAACAATTTTTTAAATGGTTCAACTATAAAGTTCGCCTTGGGTTATATACATTATTGTTACAAGGATAGGACAAGAATGGTTTAATCGCACTGATTAACGATATCGTATAGAAGAAATAGTGTACACACTGGGTATATGATACCCTGCTTTAACAACTTATGCTATATACCACTATACCAATAACACCAGACCACCACAATATTTACAATATTGGGAAAATATTGAACAATATTGTGGATACTGAGGAATACCTTATATCAGATTAACCATATTATGCAATATGTAAAAATAATCAGCAGAATACTGAAATTTTTAAAAGCATTGATAAAGTAGCATTCTGACTCAAAATATTAGCTTTAACTTTTATACTAGAACATTAAATGTAATATTTTTCTATTAAAAATCATATTTTATAGTATTATGAAATAAATATTAAAAATTCTACATTGAACGACTTTGAAGAATACTGGGAAAACTATATTTTAAATTCTATATTTATGAAATTTGTTCAACGTTATATTGACTTTTTCCAAAATTGAGCTTTTTGCCATCCTGAATTTCCTTCTTTAATGTTTAAAAGATAAAAATTCATGAAAATAATAATAGCGTATTTTCTCAAGAGAAAAAAAAATTAGTGATTTTTCCTCCTGAATCTTGATTGATTCTAAAACTTTATTGATTGATTGGTTCTTCGAAATAACTAAATTTCATGGAATCCATCTAGTGTCTGATAGATGGGTGAATAGTGTAATAAGAATGACGAAAGATTCTTTGAATAATAATTTTTTTTTAAGTTTGAAGATAAACAAATGTTTAAATCTGCCTGGAGACCGATAAATCTCTATTTATACAACAAGTAAAATTTGCGATAGCTCTATTTTTCCAGAAAAACATCGAAGAATCGGATATAAAATTGCAGAATAAAACTAAAATATTATTAAATTGCAGCTTGTGGATATACTAACAACATTTTGTTTGAGGGCATTTGGCAACAACCATATCTTTCAATGGCTTCTAAAAGAAATTTATTTGTAACAATACCTGTTATTCCTTCAAAACATATATTCGAAATAAAATTCGGCTTTAAATGTATCTGTGGTATCATTAAATATCATAAATCTATGAACACATTGGCAACATTTTTGTTGGAGGAACAAAAGTGTCTTATTTCTTTTATTCTTATAATAGTGGTATGGAAAAAGGGAGAAAAATAGCATTTCATTATCTCGCATAATAGCTAAGATAAAACATGTTGGATGGCAAAAAGATACATTAAGCAAGCGAATGCATGTTAATTTACAGTTATAGTAAGAAAAAATATTCTCATCTTGTCTAAATTTAGACTAAAATCGAATTTTATAATGCAAAAAAACTCTTTATAAACCAAGCCGTGATATTCAAGATAGATTCATTAAGTTATTATTATTATGAGAAGATCATGATATTGTCAAATACACATGGATGGATTACATAGGAAAGATTACTCTCGCCTTCAATTTTTTATTTAAATAAATTAGTGATTAAATTATATATAACATTAAATATAATGGTAAATCAAATTCCATAAAATTTTCCATAAAATAGTTAAATCTGTTAAAAATCTAGAATGTATAGTGAAGTAGTGCATTTTCGATTTCTCTCAAAAAGGATGTTTATGGGGCCATTGATCATATATGTATATATATATAGGGGTTATAAAATGTTATATAATAGCAAAATTCGCAAACTCAGATCAGTTGTTGGGGCTGGTGGCTGGTTCATCCTTTTTTTTCTTGTAAATAGATTTTAAGTATATAGATTCTACCATATACTTTTTCTAGTAAATAAATATGGAAATAATTTTTCTTAGAAGTATATTTATTTCACTTTTACATTAGACTTCAGGATTATCTTTTCTTGTTCATTCGTAGTTCTGTAAATATTTTTAAATGAGAGTAACGAATACAAGAAAAGTGATATAGAAAATTTATTTTCAAGTTAAATTTTTAATAAAAATTAAATTAACCGGTTGACTGCTATTATGTCTTTTGACTGTGATCTGTTATGCATGCCTTTTATTTAGCTATATGGTACCTTCTCTATCGTGATTCAGAGTAGTATATAACAGTCATATAAGTAGATTGAAGGCTGGACCGGATTAAACCCTCTAAAAACTCTGAGGCAAAGAAGTTTCAGGGACCCTCTTCTCCCCTGTCTATCTTCCTACATCATATATTTTTTATTGTTTCTAATCATCTATATAAACATATAAACAGTTCTATATAGCAAATTAAGACAATTTTGCAAAAAAAAGTGTGTGTGTTTATTTTCGAGAGAGAATTGATTGCGGTAATTACCATACAAAAAAAAATTCAAATTTAAGAGCAATAATTAAATTAAATAGTAAAAATAAAAGTTTTGTGCAAAATATAAATATTTTTTATTGAATTATTTATAAAACAAAAAATATTTTTAGAGATTTTAAAGAGCATAATATAAATTTTGTAAAAGATAATTTTTGTATAATGCCCTAACATTAAAAAAAGAGTTGATTTTAATTTGAATTACTTCAAGCGCAAAATCCTGGGAAATGAAATAAAAGCATAACTATATTAAATATCGCAAAAAACACATCACACTTCTTGGATTTTGTTGTGTAAGACCTAGGTTGTTGTCTATTTTCCCTATTTGATAACTTATCCCTGATTGAAAGTGTAAATCACGGGGGTGAATTATGGCGGAATGGTGTTAAAAATTAGCTATTATTAAACATTTACTTACATCAACTTAAATAAATTATTAAAAAAACGAAAAAAATTAATAATACAGAAATAATTGACGATATATTTAAAAAAAATTAAATTCAATAAACAAATCTCTGCAACATCTATTTATACATTTATTTAAAATCGGCATAAAACAGATCACTCCGTTTTCAAGAAAACGGTTTGAAAAATAGCTATTTAATTTCTCAAATTAATGCAAAGTAAAGTTTAATTGAAGTGAAACTTTGCGTAATACATAACTGTAAAAGAATCACAATAATAAGGTTTCAAAAACTGGAAATTTAAAGATAAGACATCGTAAAGATTACGCAGAAATAATTTTGTATATAATAATCAGAAAAAAACTTCCACACATAGTACAAAAAATAGGCAAATACTTCAAAAATTCATTAACTTTGTGTATGCCTTGGATTTCAACATTAGGGATTTTTATCGGCAATTATTCTGGATCTTCAAGACCTTTCCTTAGCGTATAGTTTAATTTTCTATTTAGATGACGTGTCCTATTTAAGAGAATGGTTAAAGATTCTTATTCTTAGATTGCACATCGCAAATGAAATGGTTATCCATTATATTATCTAGGGGGTTCATTTCACTCATCTGAAACGCCGTGTTAACCAACGCAAAACCAGAACCTACACAAAGCTTTATGAACTTCAAAATTCAACAGAGAACATCCAGATTTGCTTGATAATTGCGTTGACTAAAGTTGGACGAAATTTCAGTCATTATTCCCGATGTTTCTTGTGCTCAACATAGCGTCAAACCTTTTCTGACGAGGCTGGAGCTCTGACACCTTTGTGTCAACAAACACCATTCATAATCTCACTGATTCCCCTTTCGGACAGTTGTCGATGCGAGTAAGGAAGCATTTTGTGATCGGAAACACGCCCGAAACCATTGTGAAGGCTTAGCGCATTCCTGCTATTAACTTTGGTGAGACCATAGACAAGATGCATGATTGCCTTCTACTGTTCTGTTCTAAATTGTTTTATGATTTTCGTACAAAAACTACTTTTATACCGAAAACTGCTAAAACCTTTCAGCATAAATCCAGAATGTAACCACTTAACTTGAGACTGTGTATTCTATGGTGAATAGTGCATTCTTTGGAATACTCTGTCATCTCCAGAAAGTTCGTTCCATTGGTTTTCAACTTAATTATTAGCATAATGACTACCGTTGTGGACTTGATAAGCATACAGTTACCCTTTACTTCTATGGATGTAATTATATTAAAAAATATATAAGAATTAAATATTTTCCGATAAGATTTAATACCCTTAGTATTATGGAACATATTGACAGAAACAAACGGATTATTATGTTTAAGAAATTGCTGGAATTTTCATTAGAAGATTAATATCTCTAGGGAGGATGCTATTCTGATGTTATATAAATAGCTTCTAATTTTGTTTCATTGTATATTTTCTATTTTGTTGATCATGTACTGATTTATTGTTAGCAGTGTTGTTATTTGGGAAACATTTTATTAAAATAAAAAATATATATTTGGGAAACTATGGATATCTTATTTGCACAGGTATTTTGTGTTTTATATTGCATATTTTTTGTATTTAGTTATTTTACTACATTTACTGTGTTTATGTGCCCAGTATTGATTATTATTTATATTTTATATTTGTAAAAATATTAGAATTGATCTTCCTATGTTTTGCGAGTCAGAATGAATATTGTGTTATTTATCAGCTTCCGGTTCTGAAGCAACAGAAAGGTTCGATTTGAGATTCGCTGTACCACATTTCTCCTTTAGATAGCGAGATTTATCGCCTTTTTAATAAATGCATACATAGCATTGCGGCAGGCTGCGGTTACAAAAATATATAAGTTATTAGAGTGGCCTCTTAGTTTAAATTTATAATCACTATTTTATCGTAAATAATGTCTATAAGGGGTTACGTAAACCAAGATGACTGAGAATGTACAGCTAGGAAACTATTTTCAAATGGCACAGGAAAATGATAGATACCCTACCTTAAAAAGAATAGACGTAACACTGTTGTTTCCATATTTAAAGAATGCATTGCCAATTACAGCAATTCCTAAATCAATCTTTAGGAATTTCAAATAAAGATATGCGTGTGACTTTAAAATCGGGCAAACAAATCATGAATTTTTTTCAATTGATTTATCATTTCAAATCTTTGGTTTTACCTATTTTTGAAATCGAAATATTTTAATAAGAATAAATCATAAGCAGAAACAGTTTAACTTCTTTTAATTTTAATAAAGATATGATATTTATTTTGGTTTTGCTCCTTAAGAAAGTATCAAAAAAATGAATTATACGAAGGTAGTGATGAAAACATTTTCCTTTTTATTCTATGCAATTTGCTGTAATGATTTGATGTAATTTTATGTAATATGTGATATTGCTTAAAAATCAATATTAATATCAAACATTACTGCTTTATGCACGGAAATTTACAATTTAAAAGTTCGCCTTAAAGATTTTTCCCACCTACGAATAATGAAATTTTTAGGCATCCTTTATTAATTCAGTGGAAAAATTTATCGTAAGACCATTTAGCGTTCCTATTTTTGTCATTACTTGATTCCATTAAGGAGACATATCACATTAAGGAGACACATTTAAATTAATTTAGTAAAAGTGTTAAAATTAACGACCATAAACCACCCTCTCATCGATTAAAATAAAATTCATATTCTTAATTCTTTAAAATTATGTATTTAACTATATTTAATTATGTCAAGAACAAATTTTACATAATCAGCAAAAATACGAATTTTAATATATTTAATTTTCTAATATAGAATTTAATTTACTAATTGAATATTAAAGACTTACCTGAACATATAAAGTCAAATATTTATATTTATAAAGTCAATTATTCATAGAATATTCTGCTTCAAACATAGGTAGGGTTGAAATCTGAATTCACACGCACTCATCGTCAAAGAATAACAAGTTATCAATCAATATTAACAAGCAAGAAGGCTGTTAATGTAAATATTAAAATCCTGCGGTCACAGCTAACGGTTAACGGCATAAAATTAACTCCTCTTTTCACTTTTAATATAAAATATTTTTGAACCTTGCATGATCTGTAGTAGCGATTGCGTTATCTCCGGTCTTAATTTCGAACTATTCTTGATTGCGGGTTCTGATTATACTGTCTGCTATCTTTACAAGTCGCGGTAGTATTATTTCCTGTTTGCAGCGGGAAAATTTCATCATTGCTTCACGATGCTTGCAAACTTTGGAAAGGGCACTGGCAGTTTTTTTTTATTTGTTCTGTTTGAAAAACATTTTAAAGCTTCGCTAACTACGTGATATTCAAAAATAAGAATTCTGAGAAAATGAAGTGAGAATAGGTCCATTACTGAAATGAAGAAAAGAAGAAAAAAATAGCCACTACTCTCACTTTCTACTTTCATGCTTTTTTCAAGTTTCTTTCGTATGCGTAGTTCGAAAAACACATTTTTGGAAAACGCCGTTTATCTGCCTATTTGTGATAAAAATAACTCAGAAACGCTTTGAGTTAGAAGAATGAGCAAAATTCGTTTATAAGAAGTCTGTCTATCACGCTATTTCAATATAATTTAACATCATAACCACAAAAAGAAAAAAAGTAAGAGAGATGAAACTCGTTACACAAATTTAACGACTATAGTGTAAATACTTGTCAAAGTTTGGGCCAAATACGACAAGGGGATGATCATATATCGGTCTGTACTTTCAGAAAAATTGAATCGCGATAACTCAAAGACACGGGACTTAAATATATCAAATTTGCCATGGGATTTTGTGACTACAAATATAGTTTTGTGGTAAATTTTTGTTTCATTTGATTGGGAAAAACACCCCTAAAACACAAACGATTTTTTGATGCCATTAACCACATGCTAGGTATTAAACATCAAAGTACTCGCCTAGAATGGCACAAGAGATTTAGTAAAAATATTAAATTCAAGCCGAAGGTTAATATTTCGTAACTACTGTACGCCAACACTATACAAGGCGCTCTCTGAGATAACACCTTTATTTGTGATGATGCTAGAAAGCTTTCGAGAGAACACTGCCGTTGGTTTTTAACTTCTTTCGAATGAAAGCACTAGTGTAACAAACTTGGGGGAAAGATAGACAGTACGGAATCATATAGGAAATATTTTAAGGATGAAAAGGTCTTTCTCATGCAGTAAACGGGGTTTGTATGAAAATCGAACTGCCCAAATGCATTTTACTACAAGTGCTTGAACCAGTATTGTTTGCAGTTTCGGATAGAAATATTTTATACATCTACACTAATTTCTGCCGAAACTTTCCTGAAAAGAACTCTTTTCTCAGCCATTGCTTCCCTCATAGTCATCTTAGCATATTAGAATACTCGCTCCTTTCTGATATGAAGTTCGGTAGCACCTAAACGTTACATTGGTCAAATACTAGGCAGTCACTTAACAGCCATGAATTCTAGTTAGGGGTATACAGGTGCGCCAAAAAGATTTAACAGTTGCCGTGAGAACAAAACATTAGGGCATTTATGTCACTTTCTAAAGCGAAATATCACAAAGAGGTAAAAAAGGAATGTCGAGTCTTGGTTAGCATTTATTCTTATTAAAGACTGAGTCGACTAGGACCGAAAAAATTATATTATGTTCCTGTAGGACCTGCCTTCTCTTCACCTTTAATAATGGGGGTCGCGGTGTCTTTGTGGTAAGGTCTTGGCTCGTGAGCCGAAGGGTTCAGGTTCGAGACCCGATTCCACCGAAGAACCGTCGTGTTAGGGGGTCTGTTGTACGCTAAATCCGTCAGGCCAAACGTCCTCTCTCTGGTATGGAGTGGTGTCGAGAGGGGGGTGTCAGCTCAGGTGTCGTTCTCGTCATCTGACAGCGGTTCAAAATTACGAGATCCGTCGAAAATAGCCCTAGTGTTGCTTTACAACGGGATATTATTATAACTAAACCAAGCCAAGCCACTGATAAGGGATCAGGTTTGGTAGTTTGGATCATTGATCTGCTAAATCTTTGCACCATTAATGCCTTAAATTTTGATTCTAATTTCATATGAAAACAAAAAGTGTATTTGACAGCTTAGTTATTATATATCCAATTTTTAATATTTCTGTAGCTGCATAAAGATGTGAAATATGGTAAGAATTTCCAAAACTGTTAAGAATTCCAAGTCAATGTAAGAGCTTGTGGTGGAACTTTCAAACGTAATATATTTCTTTCTAATATTTGTAATATAAACGTAATATATTTCTGATTATAAAAATCTACAGATTCAACTCTCTTTGTTACTCTTGTATGATGCTTAATTTTTCTTGTCTTTTTTTTAAATTCTTTTTACACTAGTTCATATAGAAAGCATTTCAAACTCTGTAATACTATGGGATTCGAATTACTTTACATCCCCTAACTTTCCTTCAAATTTGTCTCGGTGACGGTAAATCACTCTCTATATGATTTTTCCACTCTCCAATGTATAAAGAAAATTCGGTACTTTTCCGTTAACTGGGCGCAAGAAGAACATCGCCAAATAATGTAGAATTCCGCCAAATTTCTTACGTTTGTTATTCATTTCGCTTGGCGATTTGGCTTGCATTTGGTTTACAATTGACGGCATCTTCGCCCGGCCAACGGAAAAGTAGCTAAATAGATGACGACTGAACTCAAAGAGCCGAATTTTGAGAGAAAATTAAGCGACATCGCAAAAAGTGTTTATTGAATTGAAAAAATAATAAAAATCTTGCATTTACACTAATGGAAGGAAATAATATAAGTAAAGCGAAATTATCTTTAAAAATATAAGTAAAAACGTTTTCCTTTGAAATTTTTAAATTTAACCTCTGTGCATATAATGACAAGTCTGACACGTGCATATAATTATTGGATTTTAATTTTTAACTCTGTAATTAAGTGAAATTATTTAGGAATTTAAAATTCCAAAATCACTTAAAAACGCTTCAATATCTCAAATGCTCCTTATATTATTATAAGAATCAAAATAACGATGAATATCCAAAATAGGACGTGTCATCTAATTAGCAAGTTAAACAAATTCGTATGACAAGGGTTTAAAAGAAATTCATTTTCCAATTAATTGATTGATAAATATTTTTAACTTGCAATTTCTTTTAAATTTTTGTATTAACTAGTCAATTTCCTAATAATAAAAAGAGCAATTATATCATAATTTAAATAAATGGCTTATCAGTTCAGTAATTACGTTTTATTATTGGTATTATCATATTATCGATAGATTCGTAATCAAAACTAGTACTTCAAAACATTTAAGCGTAATAAAACAAAAGACAAGTTTTTAAAAATCGTCCCTAGAGTATTTCCACATTTGAAGCTTGCTTAAAAAATGAAAAATTTTTGCATTGCATACGTACAGGAAAAGGGCGTAATAAATCATTTCTTACACCGAACATTTTCACAATTCAGCTAAGAAAGTGGAAAACATTTTCATCTTACAATTATCTAATATAAAAATTTCCATTAGGCAAGTTAATGTCAATCAAGACACACAAAAAAATAATAATGTTACAAGAGCGCCTGAATATTAAGACTCCCTATTCGGAATGAAAAATATATTAACGAAAAAAACTGGCACTCATGAAAAGAGCAGATTTAAAAAAGACCACCTTCCACTGCCCTAGGTTTTATCATTGCCATTGCCGTAATTAATCTTTCTCTGCAAGAAAGACGTATCTTTCATTTTGAGAAAAGGAGGCAGATTTTTTTTTTCAACACAAGAGTACTGAATTCCTCAATAATTCAATTAAACTTCTGACCTGACATTTAGATCTCAAATTTAACTTTTCAATCGGGAATGAATTTTTGCTTTTCCGTACTCAACTTTTTCGACCAACTTCAAATACTTTTACACCAAAATAGAAAATTATTTCAGGCGGTGAAAACTGGATTGAGTCAACCCACAAATTTTAACTAAACTAAACATTCTCTTGATGGAAAACATATTTTCTTTCAAATTCAGAGTAAATGAAAAATTATTTTACTCTCCATACGAAATGATTAATTAAAAAATGGATTTTCCAAATGGTTCACTTCCACTTTAAATATTACGTTTAACTCAGTTTAGAGAAAATATTGATTATTCTATTCTGATTTCAATGTCTCATTTATAACAGAAGCAAATTTTATAAAAATTAATTTCTGTATAACCCAAGACAAAAGACTGAAATAAAGTAGGAAATATAAGGAATTATATCGGCAACTTCCCTTATTAAAATAATATATATAAAAATTATCCCACTTCTTCAATAATTGAAGGTCAAACTTTTTGGATTTATAAACTCAGTTCATTTTTTCTCTAATCAAAAAATAAACTTGAATCTATTTTGATTTTGAAATATGATTTGCACATTTTTTATCAGGTCTATCTATAAGCTATCTACCTGTCTGTCTGTCTTAAGAAGCACCTGGGAAATCAAATATTTATGAGCATTGCCACTTTTTTTAATAAAAATATGATGAAAGTGCCAAAATATATTGCTATATCATGCAGGCAGTTTAAATTTGCAAAATCACTTATAATGACATGGAGCGAAAACGATTAACATGTCCTTTTCTATGCGCTCACAGTTGCTATCAGTTTTTGTTCTTCGATAGTTTAGTGAATGTTCAAGAAAAATCAATAGCTGTTTGACGTTTTGTTTTAAACCCAACCAGAATGCCAAAGTGAACCAGTTTTTTTTAAACCCTCCGAAAAGATAATCAATTCTTATATAGAAAGTGTAAGACAAATTTTTACCCAAGATATTCTTCGTTTTTAAAATTAGTTTGACATGGCAAATGATTAGCGGTTTTCAAAACAAGATAAAAACTTAAAATATATATTAGACCAAATTTGATTGAAACCAGCATCAAAAATTATCTTTAGTCTGTATATTTACCTTATGAATTTATGACTTTGTCATCCACCTTATTCTTTTTTATTATTTATTCTTTCTTCATTAGTAAAATAAATAGCCAAATTGATGAGTTCTATAAATTATTTACAATTTCTGGATAAGAAAAATATTTAAAAAAATGTTCGTTTAAATTATCGTATCATGTGAATAATAATAACACTTTTTCATTATTATTGTTCTTCAACTTATGAGAAGCAATTCTAAGCAAAAAATGCATACATATATTTTTCATCGATGCCTTTACTATTAATTATCTTTCCTTTTTAAAAAAACCAAGAAAATTTTTATATTTTTTTAAGTATTTCATTTTTTCCTTTTTAAGAATATTTTCAAAGAAAATAGAAAAAGCACGAAATTGTAATTTATTATTCAAAAAGAAAATTCTAAAAAAATTACTCATCATATTGAAAAAAAAAATAATCTTATAAAAATTTATTTGCACTTGTACTTTCGCCTAAATTTTTTCACACAAACTCTTCCATCATGATTAAACCTTGAAGAAATAAAATGCCTTTGTGTAAATTTGCATTTTCAATTCACACAGTCTTCTATAAATTAGTAATCCAAAAATAATTAGAAACAAGAAACTGCAATAATTTGATTAAAATTGCTTTCTTTTTTTTTCCGAAACTCATTTATTAACTTCTTCTGAATTCTTTTATTCTTAATAAATCTCGGAACTCGTTTTTTTTTCTTTCTTTTTTTTATCGTTTGCACTTTGTGATTTTTCTAACCGAATTTCCATTGAATAAATTAGCATAAGTTGAAACTTGGCGCATAATGATACATGCATTTCACTAAAGAAATGAATTTTTTTTTCTTTTCTTTTCCTCCAAGCTCAGAAACAAATGCTGTGATTGGTGTAGCCATTTTTCGTTCTTCATTTTTTTCTGTCTTTTGTTATACTCAGACTGAATGGGCAGAATTCCAACAATTGAAGATGTATTTCGTTTTGCCTCATAAAAAGTAAGAAGCCTATATTTTACATGCGATCCTTTCTTGGTATTTTTTGAGTTCAACTGTATTCGATTAAGAGGGTAATATATCAACACACAGAACCTGGCAATTTTCTTGTTTCCATCCACAAATATTTCTGAGAAATATGATCACATTTATCATTCATTGTTGTTGTCACAAATTCTAATTTATGAAATCTCATAAATTAGAATTCCAATAATTCGCAAACTTCGTTGGATTATTTAAATTCAAAAAGGAATTTCTTGAATATATCGCAGTAAAATTAATTATTAAATTTAATTAATTAATTAATTATCGCATATAAATTAATAATCTTAAACAGATTTAAGATGAAATTTTGAAAAAACTTTTCGCATATTTGTATTTAGTTATAAGTATGAAATAACTTAAAAGTTATTTGACTATAAAAATCACATATAAACGTGCGATTTTTTGAAAAAGAAAACTAACCTGACAAAATTCAAAATTTGTCCCATAATATCTTTATAACGCTGAAAAACAGTGTCCTCTAGCTCAACAGGGTGGCGTTTTCAGCATTGATTTTTAGGTGATTTTTTATTGTTAAGGGGATACCTACATTCTAATAGTTTGTATTTTGAATCTTAAATCGTTTTCTATTATACAATGTTTGCCTGTACCCTTTATGCACTATTCAGTTTATAAAATTCTTTATGATATTAGTAAACATTGACAAAGATAATATGCCGATAAGAAAATGATTTGACATCTTTTAAGTATTAATGATGATTAATAGTTAAAAGGTATCAGAAAGGAAGAAATATAAATAATGTAATTCAATTGAATATAAAAGTTGTCCTTATTATATTGTATGAAAGCTTGCGGGCATGACTAATAATTTGTTCAGCCTTCTGCATATAAACAGAAATGATGGTGTCAAGTCTACTTATATGCAGAATCTACATTATAGTGATTATTCGTGCAAAAAAATCCTTTGTCATTTATTTTTACTCCAGGACAAAACAGGGTAGTTATAATTAAACTTCCCCTATAAACAGCATCAGACAAAGCAAACAGGTGGAAGGATTATAGCGAAATTTGGTATATATACTATATACGAGATAAGTTCATGGAATTTAAAAAAAAACAGTTCCAAATTGTTCACTAGAGGGCTCGTTTTTCCGGAAAAACATTAATTTTAACACAATAAACGATCCAAATGGAATACAGAAACAATATTAACATTTATTGACTAGTTACTGATCACCTTGACATCGAACCACATTAAGTGAAGGTACGAAAAAATAAAAGTACGCTGTTTGTGAAAAACAGTTCATTTTCAGAAACAAGAAAAGATTAGGACGAAATCGCACAAGAAGTGCAGTTGATAATCGTGTCTAAGAACGATGTAGGGAAAGGTGCTCCATGTGACCACCCTCTTTCACCACCAAAATTTCAAGTCGGTGGACAGTGTGTTCAACAGCAGATCGTAACTGATCAGTTGTGAGGCTTCGCACATGAAGCGTTATGGAGTTCTTTAAGTCATTCAACGTCGCAACAAGATCATTACAGCCGGAAATATCGACATAAAACATGATAACGATTACAAGCGTTTCTTATCCTAACCTGTATTGCATAAAGCTTCCTCTTCTTTGCAAACATACAAATCTCGACATTTTTTTTCCTAGAATTGACAGCGTTTTTCAGTTTTACATTTTATTACTCATAATTCTTGTTCTGGATTGTTAATATGGTTTCTGTTTTCGCGTTTGTTCGTTTATTGAGTTAAATTTAATGTTTTTCCGGAAAAAGAGCCCTCTGGTGTACATTTTGGAACTAAAAATTTTTTTTTTCTAAATTCCGTGAACGCATCTCGTGTATAGTCAATATATCAAATTTCGTTGCAATCCGTTCATCCGTTTGCGTTGTAGGATGCTGTTTATAGGGGAAGTTTAATTATAACCATCTTGTATTTGGACCTGGTAATATGAATAGCTTTTATCAGATTTGTCATTATTTATCGATTTGGAACACGTTGGTCTTCACAGGCATATCGATTGTCGGAATACAAAACCACAAGGATATAAGTCATAAGAGACTATATATTATCGTATGTTGGGCGAGGACAATTAACTTCAGAACTAAAGTATTTGAACCGATTATTACGCACTGCTTGTAAGTGTGTGTGCATGTGTGTGCGCACGCGCGTGTGTGTTTGTATTTGATTAAAATGTTAGAGTATGAAAATGTTCCTCTTAGTAAAGATTACTTTGAGTTTTTAATTAGAACTTTAATTAAATAAAAATTAAGTACGATTTTGACTTTTTCCATGATAATTCACGAAGATATTATTATTCGAAGCTGATTTTTATACAATTCCAAAGTTTATAAAGTTGAGTTTTTAATGATATCAACTTAACTCTTCAGCAAATTTCCCTTAAAAAATAATGTTAAAATAATTTTTTTGCATAATTTCTAACAACAGTTTTATTGTTGCAATGAAATTCAAACTGTTTTCATTCATTTCACCATGTGTTTAATCGCGTAATTTTCTTCCATTGTTGAAAGCTGAGGAAGAAAAGCTCTGTTAATTGTCAACGCATTTACATGAGAAATTAGGAAGTGAAATTACATTATCTTAAAATTCAAAGTGAAAATTAAAATAGATTACAGACATTCAACGCAGTGTTGACTTCAGAAATTAACTCATGCGTATATTTCAGCTCTATTATTTATGAAAATGATTTGTGAAAATATGAATTAACCAGCGAACGATTAACGCATTTATGGATGAAAACATTAGTTAACTCTTGAGTGACCAACAATGTGTCACATTTAATGGCATTATGATGTCATGAGAATTCGCTTGTATAAGAAGGTCTTTGTACATAATATACACTGTTTGTGTATAACTACAAAAATAATATGGCTTTAATATCTATCACAATTTGTTTCTAAAAAATACTACGTTGAGTAAAACCTGAGCATTAAATTATACAGCACACTTTATTAAAAATTAAACGCAAACCAGATGGCCACCAAAGACGCCTAATAAACATAAGAGATATTTAAGAAGGGAGCTCTTCTTTGACGGACTTAATTGTCGTGTCGGCGGTGCATCAAACTATCACTTCTGAAACTTATAGTTTTCTAAAATTAGCGTCCCATTTTTAAATCAACATTACGGCTATTTTGGAACGGATTTCATAAATTTGAACCACCTTCAGATGAAGAGGATGACATCAGAGCTGACACCTACTTTTCCGAGATGCCGCACTGCACTAGAGGGAGGGTATTTGGCCTCCACAGAATCAGCATGCACCAGGTCCGCTTACATCATGGTTTTTCGGTGGAATCGGGTCTTGAATCTGAAACCCTCCAATTTCGAAGCCGAGACTTTAGTACAAGGCTACCATGATTAGTTTTTAAGCTTATAAATTGATATTAAATCCTTGTAAGATGCTGAAATTCGATGCCAAAATTGCACATAATCCCCAACTATTTCAAGTATTTTATAGATTCTTAATTCAATCATTAAAACAGAACATTTCCAAAATGGAAAATTCGACCTAATTAGATCATGAAAAATGCAAAACAGTTAACAGGGTTAATTTACTTTTAGCATACCATGATATGTTTCTTACTCTTTATTCATACTACAGAATTTTTTTTTTTTTTTGTATTTTATTCTGCAAATCAGTAGTTACATCCGAGGCGATTTCCCATTTTCTAGACTTTTGCTCCAAACCAATCTGAAACTAGGGAAAGGAATCGGTATCGAACAATTAATTCTCCTTTCACATACCAGATAGCAGTATTTTACAAAAGAATATATATATTTGTTAGCTTAGTAATTCTTATTAAACACTAAATACAAATTGCTTTACGAGACGCGACAACTCTAATTTGAAGTGAATAAATAGAAATTTTGTTGATAATATTATATAAGTCCTTTGGCAAATACTGAAGAAGAATAGATGCCACTGTACAATGTTATTGTTGTTTAAACTCCTAAATATTGTCACTGAAAGTCTAAAAAAATCTAAGAGACCTAGTGACGGCAGACAAAAACTTCTCTTTTTTTCATTTAAGTCACAGCTGCAAAGATTTTTATTTTGACAATATAATTAAGGTTTTCTATATTTGATGCTAAAGTCGTTTCCCTTCGATAATTGTTGCATAAAATAATCCATACCTGCCTCACTTCAAATATGCAAGCAATTAATTATGTTTTTAAAGCAGATGCATTAGTCGAGTTCTTATTTTTGATTCTTTCGTGTCTATTTTTTTCCTTTAATCCATTTTAATAAAAGATAAACTCGATCCTCCGAACAGACGACTAGACTACAGTTTAAAAAAAATTATAATTATGCTTTTCCTGTCCAATACATGTCTATTTAAGCTGGGCGATTTCAGAAGGAATTGTGCAATCTATAAGCTCCATATGAAGAAATTTCTCAAGAGCTTAGAAAGAATTTGACAGTCTGACTAAGGATTCCACTGAAACCGTTTTTGTTTTATCTTTAAAATATGGATCAGAGAAACAGTCTGACTTGAATAAATAAGTCTGATATTAAGTATCCAGGGCAGTAACGTAGTCTAGTTTAATCCTAACAGTAAAGCAAATGTTACCTCATACCTTATATTTCAATTTATCCAATTAATTTATGTCTTTTAAGTTAATTGATGCATTCGCCCTATTTATATGGTAATGTAATTGTATGCTAATAGGAGAATGTATATGTATGCCTTTCAAGCGATAGTTAACGTCGCGCTCTAAAGCTACACGATGAATACGACGGTTGTATTCATCGTTGTCATAAGAACAAACAAAAAATAGTGAGATGACGAGGATAGCATTTAAAAGGGCACCACAGTTTTCATAATTTTCACAATATTAACAATATGGTAAATACTGATAGAAGTCGACTTTATTTAATTTAGTTTGTTGTTAAATAGAATTATGCACAATCAAATTGAGATTAGAGAAATATGTAACTTTGATTCAACAAATGTATGCAGTAAATATTCGAATTATTGAATTGCCATCACCAATTCCTTACATACAACTTAAGAATGAAATATTCAAATTACTTTAATTTGCATTATCTTTAAAGAAATACAAAAAAAAAATCATAATGGAAATTAAACAAATAATACAAACAACCAAAAGTCTTCACTTAAGCTCAATCCAACGATCTGATGTTCCGTAGTCGAAGACGCATCCTTTAGACCACAGCTCTACAGTCAAATTTCAGCGGAATGTGACAGTATTAACTTCCATATTTCGAAACACAAAGACTAATTTTGAATTTACGTCACATTTTGTATAATTGTCTGATGGTATGCGCTTAATGGAAGATTTAATGCACTGCTACTGAAATCGTGCATTTCGTGAAATGTATTAGAAGTCCAAAACGCTCTACTACGAAGAATAAAGCCTTATTTTACAACAAAGCAAGAAACACAGGTTGCAAAACAGAAATGAAACATTTAAATACAATGCAGAAATCCATAATACATTAATGGATATCAAATCGCTAATTAAATAATAGCATAGCATTGCTCAGCTTAAAACAACTGGAGAATTCACAGTGATTCGCTACACAGAGTGAGCACTACAAACAGAGAATTCACTTGATGATTCGCTTTAACTCTCTCTCGCTTTTACGTTAGTCTCTGTGATAAACTAGAGAATTACTAGAAGTATTTCAGGTCTCAATTACTATTGGAGATATCACCACAATTCTTGTATTTTATAGAACCTTCAATTTTATTGCCAAAATTGCTAAGACTTGGTATTATTTGTCTAGTATTCATTAAGAATATGTGTAAATTCTTTCATTTCCTTTCCTTTCCTCTCCTTTCAGCGTTGGGACTGATATTTTAGAAAAGCAATCTTACAGGTTATAATTCCGGAGGTTCAAAGAAATGGCGAATCTGATGGATTCAATGGAGTCCATTGCAAGTAGATTAAAAGTAATCAAGATAGTGCATGTAGAATCAAAATCAGCATATTTTTAAAAAAGGGGTTCTTCTTTAAATGCATAATATTGTTTTGTACTCGTGTATATTTGCTGAATTCTTATGTAGCAATAGGTGGGTATCTAACCCATTTTAAAAATTTGGTATTCTCATGAAGTTTTACTCTTCTCAGTTACATGGATAATTATTATCTGAACTCAAGAACTCTTTATTTCAAGATATATATTTACATAAATAAAATTAAAAATGTAATTTTTACATTTCTTAAAAAATTTAAATTAAAGAGAATTTTTAAAAATTTTTTTAGAATATTGTGAAGCATAAAGAATGTTTTTTTTTAAAAGTTTTGTTACGATTAATTTAAAAACTATACTTCATTTTTGCGCATCTCGTCTGCAAACAATATGAAGGTATCAAGATATGTTTAGTAAACGTAATTTAGAGATGCCAATATATGGAAAGACACATAATAAGATTTATTTTACTTTGCTGATACTGAATAAGGTATCTTTAATTTCAAAATTGCTTCGAAGTTTCCTTTCACTCAAACAGTGGAAATGGTCTCTCGAAACTTTCTAGTTTGTTTTCTAATAAATTTAAACTTCCGTATTATTAATGTCATTGCTGCAACATTAGCTACGAAAAATCATTGGGCCGCGGCAGCCTGGTGGTAAGGTCTCGGCTGCGGAGCCGGAGGGTTTCAGGTTCGAGACCCGATTCCACCGAAGAATTGTCGTGTAAGGGGGTCTGTTGCACGTTAAATCCGTCATGATCAAAAGTCCTCCCGCTGGTGTGGTGTGGTGTGGAGAGGGGTGTGCTAGCTCAGGTGTCGTCCTCGTCATCTGACTGCGGTTCCAAATTATGAGGCCCGTCCCAAAATAGCCCAAGTGTTGCTTCGAAAGGGACGTTAATATAACTAAACCAAACGAAAAAATATTAAAGCCCTGGATTTTTTTTATCATTAGTCGCTGAAATTCCGTTATTAAACAAACTCAAAACACCGTATGTGTATTATTTTTTTCCAACCAACCAAAATTTGACGCAGAACTATAATTGCAATCACGAAATTGCATATCAAATGTTATATATTTAAATCCTTGCGCTTTTCAGTTATTGCATTAGCATGGTTATAAAAGGACAAACCAAAAAAAGGTCAACCCCTTCATGAATTTTTTTCCAAATTGAATGGCTATCTACATTTTAAATGATAAATCTATACTAAATTTTATCAATGTTGTTCTCTTCATTTTGTATTTATCGTATCAACTTACATTCGGACAGCCGCTCACACTTCTTCTGAATGAATTTTTTTCAAAATTTTATATATTTACAAATGTGGCTTTAAACAATTGTATCAAGTTTCATTATTTAAGCTCAAAGCGCTTTTTATCTGATGTGTTCAAAGACAGAGATACTTATTTCCAAAAATAGGCTTCTCGAATTTGGAGAAGACTAAAACGTTAAGATTTCCTAAAACCTGAAATTTGAATTCTTAAATGATTATAATACTTTCTTCCTTATGCGAAAATACGTAAAAATTGATTCAAAATATGACGCGATTGTGTGTGTTTTTAAATTTACTAAAAAGATTATCTGTTAATAAAAATACGGTTATAGTATTACTTTTCCTTTACATTTTAAAAATGTCCAAAGAAATAAAGTTTAAGTCAAGAAGTTTCAAATGCGTCAATCCATATACTTAAACTATTTACATCATAAGAGCATATATACGCGGAAATTTTCCTTGTCATTTTCCTTATTACTATCAAATAATGGATAAAAGCGCAAGAACAAAGAACTATAGCTCATAGCCATAACTTGCAGGCAGGCAGGCAATCAATGAGAAGTTAAGACAATAAAGTAAAATCAAATTCTTAACTAATCTCATGCTATGCAATAATTTTAGAAAGTTTATAAGAAACAATATTTTTATTCCTATGACAAGATAGTTTAAACATAATATTATTTTCAAAACTATTTATAAAGATTTCACGTCTTCAAGCAAAAATTAGCAGAAGAAATAATTTAAAAAACAAAACAAAAGTAAAAGCAGCAGCAGCAGCACAAGAAATTACACCACGTCCATCATTACCATTAAGGTTACATTTTCTAATATCTATTGAAATAATTTCATCAAACAAAAACCCTCAAATATTGTGCTGTTTGTTAACCAGAAAAAAAAAGAGAAAAGATTTATTTTATCAGTATGATAATGCATCTATGTGATAACTGATGAACTATGTACATTGTCCATTTCAAGTACTATCATTCTGTATAAAGGTATCAAATGTAATTACCAAAATTATTTTCAATATATAAATTCATTGAAATAGATAAAATCATTAATTCTTTGTGTACCCGTTTTATTTCATGTTTTTATATCATATTGAAATATTTTTATCTTTATACAGTTTAAAATATTGGTGGAATGATCCAATTTCCCACTTTTTCGAATAATGCAAAGATATTAAGCTGAATCTTAGTGAACCAACAAAAAAAGTTTTCAAACAGCAGGAAAACGTTCTTGGCGAAAACATCTAAATGAAGCATTTCTATATACAATGTTTAACTATAAAACAACTCTTCAGGTCGAGAATAAATTTTACATTATTGATTTAAGTGTCTTGTCTACATCTAAGCAATTTTAATGTCACTTATAATTTCATTTGGTCGTAATTTTATTTCAAAGTGATTTGTTCATGAAAGCTTGGTCGGAAAAAGTGCTCAGGAGAAGCAACGTGTTGAAGTGAAATTTATCGTTAGTTAAGCTAAAATAAATTTTTGCCCGGAGAAATTCATGAGTAAAACTTATTCGTTTCTGCAAAAAATGTAAATGAATACTTGTTAAATACATAAATTTTTAGTAGTTTAAAAAGTATAAAAAGGATTGAAAAACTTATTCATGGTGAATCATCTCCTAGCCGACAAAACTCCTCGCAAATCGGAGACCAAAATAAAAACATTGGTAAAACATAGAAATGAATATTAAATATCAGTATACTATCTGAGTTTGCAAGAATTGGTTTAAAAGTGCTCATCTTATTTAACCTGAATGTTTTAGCACAAAGAAACTGTATTAAAAATTCCTACAAAGGATCCGCAATCTAAACAGAAGGAAGTTCGAAGTAAAATTTGTTCTAATTTCTTTAAAAACACCGAAGCGACAAAGGGCTTAAATTTTTAGAAAGAATTACAGCATGTGATAAATTATAGTTTTATTATTATTATTATCTTGAAACTGAGCCAAACGATATATCAATAGAATCTCAACTCACTCACAGCAACAAAATAAAATACACGATCATTTTTTTCATTAAGTCAAAAGAACTGTAATCATTGTATATCTGAAAGTCAAATAGTCAATCGACAATACTCAGTTCTCGGCATAAACTGTTAAATATCTAATTCTAGCTTCCTCTTCGGGGCAATGACTCAGGTAAAAATGCAGTCACGACCGTATTGGTCGAGCATGGCATTCCCTTCTTTGTTCCTCCATCTCAATCCTTCCGATCTCGACAGTGTGATTTCTTGTAACTCTCCTTGGTGATGTCAGCATTAGACTTCAAACTACAGATGTAGTAAAAGCAAAAGCAACGAAAGTGTTGAAAGGGCTTTTAGTGAATGAATGGCCTCGGGTATTGCTTTGAGTGGTACAGAGATTAAGTAGGGGAGAAGATGATGCTAGCAAAATTTTAAACAAATTAAAATAAAAACTTTAAAGCATACGCCCAATTATTATTTTTTTTGTCATACTTTGTATAAATAGATTTTTTTTCAGGTAAATAATCTGCAATTTCTTTGAACTGTAAGTATGTTTTTAATTAATACAATAAAGGAAAATTAAAACAATATGGGGTCTAAAATTGAGTTTGAACCATTTGATCCATTGCATTAATTGGAAAGTAGTCCAGGGACGACATTGGTCTAGGCACTTAAAAATTTGTTATACTGTTTTTATTTTACATTTGATCGAAATAAAGTATTTATTTATATTTTAGCTATGTGGAAAGAAAACTGTGAATAGGGCACGATTCAAACGTCGTCCTCATAATCTGGTCACCGTCCAGATTATATAGTCCATCCCAAAATATATCGTTTCGAAACAGATCTGAATATAATCAAACAAACCAGAAATAAGACCTTTAATTTTCGAGCATTTTATTCAAAATTTTTAAATTATCCATTGCATAAATTCAGAAGATATTGTTGCAATAAAAACGGAATTTGGGAGATTAAGAAATTATTTCAAAAACGTAACTAATTTAAAATTGTTACACATATAAAAAGCGAAAAATTGATTGTTTACAACCCAGATGTTAAAATAATTTATTTTTTTTTTGTGGAGTGGATGATTAGCGAAACAATAAGGCGCAAATCACAATACATTTGACTTCCTTGATCTTTTTGCTCCTTTATTATTTTAATAGATAAATATTTACATTAAGCTATAAGCAAAATTGAAAAATTGAATTAAAATCTAACGAAGTATCAAATTATTCAGGCTTAGGGAGCTGAAATTTATTAAAATGGCGCTAAGTCTAAAAAAGGAGTTCGAGTATAAAGATTTGAAACAGCAATGAAAAATTATGAATTACGATTTAAAAAATCTAATTTATATTACTTCATTAATCAATGAGGCACGAAATTTCAGGATGCTGAAAAGTTCAACAGGCTATTTATTTTTACCTTATTTTAAATCATTATCTCGTCGTTTTATCTTTTCAACGATAATCATAATTTTTTCAAATGAATAAAAAATAGCACATCCAAGTATTTTAGAGAATTTTGCAACATCATTTTTTATTATTCATTACTCTCCTTTTCTCAATTTAGTCTTTAAAACTGCTGAACTAAAATTCATGTTTTTTAAAATCAAATTACCCCAATTTTCCCAGCTAAGCTCCTGAATTTTAACACTGCAATATTATCTCAGAGTATGCAGTCCTAATTTATCAATCAATATTTGCTTCTAATCTTGCACACATTTTTATCACGTAATCAAACTATCCTCATCTTAAAAGAGAATTATTCAAATTCTGGGAAGTAAAGGAAGAAAGTGAAGCTGTTTATTATAGTTAACGAAGCTTGATTGAGATGCGCATATGATTAGCATGAATTACAAAGATTGCTTATTGATTAGAGAGGTAATTTCGCGTGCGAGCCGTTACATTGACTTTCTAGGGCGTAAAAAAATAAAGGAGTGAAATAAGCTATCTATCCTACATTATTTATGTAGCCTGGCATTTCAGTATTTCTTCAGTAAACACAAGATAAAAAATTTGAATGAAACAAAGACAACTGTTTGAATATCATTCCAATTATGAAAAGTAATGTTGAAAATAATATATAAAACGAAAAAAAAAATCGTTTATGCATAATGCGTTATCATAACATAATAATGCTTTTTAAGTTGACATTCTATTTTTAATTTCTATTTTTGGCTGGCATTCTTTCTGTAAATTTGTATTCTATCAATTTACAGAAAGAATACCAGCCTAAAAGTATTATTATTATTATTACTATTTTGTGTATTTCAAACTTGAGGTTTTGATGAATCTCCATTTTTCCCACGTCCTTGAGTTCGAAAGACACATTTTTGGAAAATGTCCATCTGTCTGTTTGCGACAAAGATAACTCGAAAACATCTTAAGCCAGATAGATGAAATTTGGTATATGGTCTTTACACCAAATAACAGATTTCTATCAAATTTTGTACAAAATCCGTGATAAAAATGTCTGTCTGTCAGGCTGTTCGAATATGAATTAGCATGATAACTAAAGAGAGCTAGTGAAAGTCTATAAATGAAAGAGCTAAAATACTGTACACATATTTAACATCTATAGTGTAGACACTTATGAATTTTTCAGCCAAATCCAATAAGGAATCGACCGTCTGTACATCTTTATTTTCAGAAACATGTAAGCGTGGCATATGATTTAGTGACTTGAAGTGTGGTACTGTGTTAAAGTTTTGTTTCAATCGGTTGGGAAAAATGCAGTCTAAAACAAATATTCATTTTTCAGTTATATTACCGCATGCCAAGGATTAATCGTTAAAAACACTCGCCAAGGATGACGCGATCGATTCAGTAAAAATTCTAAATTCTAACCAAAAGTTAATATTGTGCGCCAGTGCCATGCAAGATGTTCTCTAGGATAATACCTATTAGAGAGTATGCGAGAAAGTTTTGGGAAGACCACTTCCACTGGATTTTATTTGTATTTGGGGGAATTTTGAATTTCCTTTAAATGTATAGACTAGTTGTCATTTCCTTAATTTTCATATGTTGTTTGCTTTCGTATACTCTATAAAAATATATATATAAAGGATTAAATGTAATTTGAACATCCACCGAAATTGTATCGTATGAAGCGTAAATATCGAAAACCTACCACATTTTTGCGCATGCGTCAGAATGCGTGTATTTATTCAAAATAGGAATTAGAGTAAAGATGGAAGAAGAAGATGTTTGTATTTAACAATAATTGATGAACGTTGCTTGTTGATGAACTTTTTTAAATATTTAGTTAAAAGTATGTTATTTTGTCCAAACTAATGAATTTCTTCCAAATTAACTTATAAAAAATATTTTCCGTTTTTATCCAGATTATGTTATTATAGCCGAATATGAAATGCAATAAAGCAAAATTTAATAACAACACCGGATCGAAATTGGTTATGATTACTTCTACACTGTTCCTCACTTGATGAAAACGCTTAATCAACAAACATGGAACTAACATAGGTGACATTATTTCAAATAATTTGTTATACAAACCAAAAACACGGCTGAATTCAATAAATAATTAGTGGTCAATTTTTTATAATAATCCACTTTTGAGTAATTACAGTAGATGGATTCGTGATAATGATTGCTTTTACAATAAGCGACATCTGAATTATTATTTTTTCTTTTTTGGTTAAAAATACCTACTTTCACAAACAATGTTTTTTGTATAAAATATACACATCATTATTTGATTTTTACTGGAATTTTACTTTTTATAAGAACAACTCCCACTGGGGGTGGCACTTCCTAATTGAGGATAAGAAACCTCTCCGGTATAGTAGTTGGTTCTCGCAACCCTGGTAGGTACAGGAAAAAGTAGGGGTTGGCTTCTCCCATTGATGATGGGACGTACTTCCCAAGGGAAAAGTTGTGCCGTGGACGGTTATGTCCCATAGGACTCAACTACAATTCCCATCAGTGTTGTGTCATGATGGTCCGATCATTCAGTTTTATCCGTGTGCCTAAGAGCGGATCGGAGTAGTCAGTTCGTGATTCTTATAAGAACAAAGATTTACGCATTTAGTTTAGTAATATAACAATTTTTTGTATAATTCTAAAATCTGGAAAAGATGAAAAACAGTGACAGATTTGCATCGTAATTTTAAATACAGAAGTTAAACTTGGTTCCATCCAAAAATATACCGCAAGAACAACTCAGATATTGTACTGGAGAAGTTTCCAGGATGATTTGATGGCCTTGGTTTTATTTTTGCTTTTTGGCTATGATTTAAATTTTCAGCAGCCTCAGAATACGACATTTATCTAAAGGATCAAATTCAATCAAAAAGGTGTTTGGCTTTTGCTTAAATTTTTTTACTAAATGTACATAAAAGGAGAAATGGGTTCAGAATACGACATTTATCTAAACAATCAAATTCACATCAAAAAGGTGCCTGGCCTTTAATGAAAATATGCTAAATGTATATAAAAGAAGAAACGAGCTCAGAATAGAACATAATAAAATAAATCAAATCCAAACGAAAAGAATGCCTGCCCTTTAAAGGAAATAAATAGTAAGCGATAAAAGTCTTAAATGATCTTGAACTTCAAATAGTTTATTTTAAGAAGCGATAAATCTTGTTTTCAAGTTCAATGCACTTTTTACAATCACAAAAGAATTCAATTCATGCCTCACTATTGGATGAAATCTTTCAAATTAAGTGAAAGAATTCGACAAAGGAGGTGCCAAAATTGAAGACAGATTTTAGATCGCATCAATGACAATACATTAAGCCTAAATGATCCTGTCTGGTGAAAACTTTTTTTTGGAGCCAAAACTTCTAAGATTTATTTTGTCGTTTTGCAGCTTAGTAGATAAATTTATTCATTTTAGAATTTTTTTTAAAAAAATGCTGTTAACTCGAAAAACAGAATCGGTATAAAAAACCGTAATGACTCTTAGTACTCTAGTTTAATGTTATGTAAAATGCTACTTTGATAAAAAAAAAATTGCTTTAGTAAATATAAGAAATGCTAAACATAATCTTTATATGCCATATAAAGGATATTCCAAAAGTAACTCAAAATTTGAATTTGCCACCATTCATGTAAAGTGTTGGCATCCCTATTAAAGCTGACCCATATGACAACTGATAGTTTAGAGTTAGTAAGAAAGGAGAACAATGTGTAAAGCAAAAAATGTATCAAATAAAAAACGCATTTTTTTCTTTAATTGTTATATTTTTATTGAATTGTAAAGTACACAGCATAAGGTTATTCATGGAATAACACATAGGGCAAATGGTCTCCACGGCTTTATTGGTACATACGCACGCTTTCTTCAAAATTTTCCATGATCATTTTACATAAATGTGGCTGAATTTCTCCGATACAGCGTTGAATTTCCTTCTTGTGGCATAGACCTTTGTTGGCATAGACCTTTGCTTTCAAATAACCCTGTTAAAAGAAATCCAGTGGTGTTAAATCACAAGATCCAGGGGACCAATTCTCAAATTTTCGAACTGTGGTCGCCATACTTTCATTATTTTTTGAAATTTTGTTCAACAATGAAAACACGTTGTTCTATCGTGTAACGCTCCATTTTTACTAACTCTAAACCGTCAAATGGTTTTTTAATAGGATTTCCAATACTTTACTGCACGAATGGTGAGAAATTCAAATCTTGCGTTAATTTTGGTACATCCTTTATAAGAAACAAGGAAGTATTTTTAAACGGTTTGAGGCAGCTAGGTTATAGAGAAATTCCTTTAGGCAAGATGGAATAGTCAATAATTATAAAAACTCTTCATTGAAAGTCAAATAGCGTCACAAAACCCAAACGGGGTGGTTTCCCCAAAACTTTATCGCATACTTTCTAATAATGGTGTTAGCTATTTACCCCCATATGAAATTGTAGACCTTTAATAAGACTGCCAATGCGTGCAGAAAGATTCTTCATCACTTTGTCTTCTTACGGCAGCTGTTTTGAGTACTATTCCCCTGCCCCTTTTTTCCTTCAATGAGTAATTCTTGCATGCCTCATCACGTAGTTTATAAATTGCACACAAGCCTAAAAATATTAATATGGTAAAAAAAGAAATTAAAAATATTATGTCTCCATCAAGAATTTTCAGGACACTCATGATTCTAA
>JAPMOR010024201.1:285178-297495 GCA_026543865.1 Argiope aurantia
TTTTTGTTTATTTATACTCTTTTGCCAAGCGTATTTACAAATTTTGATGATCGATTCTTTTTAAGGTAGTAAGATTTCTACCTCCATTCTGAAATTTTCTACAGAATCTTGATTTTGACAGACGTTTACTCTTTATATGCTGTCCAAATTATCAAAGATAATTTCTAATTATATAGTAAAATCTTTTCTGCAACGTTTCAGAATTCTTATTCATTGAAGTTATAAAATCAAACAAATCTTGAATACCATAAAAAATATCAGTGTTTGAAAGACACAGGAGCTATTGAAGAAGACTGACTATTTTTCTTCTTGTGGAAAAAGATATTGTGATTTCTGAATATCTAACAGACATATTTCAAAGTTCAAAATAATATATATTGAAAAATGTCACGAAATATCATGAAGTTATTATAGTAAGTGATGAAAATGATAATGAAGAGTTTATTTATAAAGTTAACTAGAAAAAACAGTGCTAACAACGTGAAGAGGATTTCAAGAAAATGTTACAAATCATGCATTTCCATCTTTTAAAAATATAATTTTTTATGAAGTTTTTTAAATTATGAAACCATACAAATTAGAATTGCTAACCTTTTACAATTTAGGTCATGTTTTAACGTCAACAAAATGACAGGGCAAGTTTGAACTTTTTTCTCTCTCGTTTATATAGCTTAAAATTTCTATTTAACGAATTTTCTACATAAAGAAGTTTTTTAGTGCAACGATGATTCGACAAACAGAGATTGATAATAGAGATTGAGGATTTAATAAAGGTTGAAATGAGAACTTTTTTCAATTGATTTCATCATGATTTTACCACGGTTCATCAGGTTAGTTTGAAAATAGCTTTCGTTTTACTTAAAATTTAAGCTCAATTTTAATAAATTAAAATTAAATGATTGGTTCTCCTTTTATGAAAGAAAAATGCTATTCCCTTTTCTCTATTAATAATGCAAATTTTAATAGAAAATTTAAATTTTTATAACTTGATAAATATGAAAGTTTAATTGTAAATGCACCTGGAATCGTAATGATCTGTTTTCAGGTACATTTATAATTAATTATTTAATGCATCTGATGATGCATTTTCAACTAATGATTCATTTCAATCTAATGATTTCATGCATTCATCCTGATGATTGATACTTTAAAACATTTGGGTAGACATAGAGTTTGTTTTTTATTATTATATTTTTAAATAAATATAACGCATCTGATATGAAATTTACATAAAAATCTAATTTAAGATACAAATATATAAATTGCTATTAAATACGCATTACAGTTATTTACATAAGAATGAACGGAAGTAATCAAATATATTTGACTTAGTGCCAATTTTAAGAATTATCTAAAAGAAGAGTTAACTAAAAGAGAAAAAAAAACTCTTTTTTTATGAATAAAAAAATATAAATTATAAAATGCTACATATTGGTTTGAGCTCTCCTATTATAATTTCTGTATTTTGTATTGAATATTAAAATAATAAAAGCAAACTTTTAAAAGCGCATTATTAAAACCTCCCGTTATAGAATTTTTGATTTTTGAATAAAAAAATACCATTTCAGCTGAAACTCAAGCATACTTAAATCCACTAAAATATTTCTTCGAAATTCCTAATTTATGACTTAAAGGAATGTCTTATCTCTACAAAATATCCCACTTTGGTTATGAATAAATAAAATGCAAACATCTTTTCAATACTAAAGAGTGCCATTTAACATTGCGTTGGAACGTACTCGGGCGCCATTTTATATCTACGCCATTTCAGTTTAACAATCTATCATGGAACACATTGAGGTCAAAGAAAGCTATTTCCACATCATCATCTGATATTCAACTCTATTTCTGCTCCTTGTGAAGGACTTTCTTTTATAATAAGATTTGATAGATTTCTTCCGCTTTCTCCGCATTTGGTTGAGACGCAATCGGGTCACGTCCATTACTTAAATCCAGCTTAATAGTTTGATATGCCTTTTTAATATTTTATTGATTTTTGTTCAGTCGATTCTAAGCATTCAATTCTATTTTATGATTGTAATTGTTAAAAATTATTTGGATTTAACGAAAATTTAATTTTGAAAATGGTTAATTGTATTGAAGAACAACATTGCTTGTTAACTTTTCATTCATTCGTTTCAGCTGATTTATCCAATATATCTAATTCTGGTAGTTATTATAATCCTTTTTGATTTATCATATCTAGCCAAATTCATGAGCAAAAATTTCAAAATAAGGAGAAAAAATGTCATTTTCTATTAACCAAAATAGGCGAGGTACTTGAGATAGCTCCATGATGTAGTCTTACCTCTAATATACGAAAGGACATGCCTTCTTGAGTGATTTTCAGAGAAAACACCTATATTTGTTATTTGCTTGAAAAAAAAGGAAACTATCCAATATAACCGAATTATCCATAGCAAGACATTCGTTTGTTCGCCTAAAAAGCGCAGTCATTCTGCCACAGTAAATTAAGTAAATAATCATTTTTGCATATGATTTTTGCACTGCAAGTACGTACTCCAAAAATTTTCCAACGTTGGATAAAGTCGCGGATTTGCGTTGTATGGGGCTCCAAATACTTTCCAGCTTTAACCGAAGTCGAGGATTTCCAACTAGACAGATTAGATAGTTGCTTGGGGTCGCTGGATCAAGAGGGATTCTTCTAACAGACTGATTAAAAAATTTAGTTCCCAAATAAATAAACTTGTAAAAAATACAAATTATAAATGATAAAATATTAGAATATTATTAAGATAATTAAATATAATTTGTCGGATTTCATATATTTAATTATATTCATTTAGTCATTAAAATATTTACAAACCGAATATCTGCTTCAATAATGCTGTATAAAAACATGGATGCTGGCATTCTGGCGTCATGATAGAAAAAGAAAAACAAATATATGTTCACAATGGTAATAAAATAAAAATATTAAACTAAAATAAATCTTTAATAAGTAAAAATAGTCCTGAAATATGAAATTAAATTGACTATTATATTAAAAGAGGGATCACTGCCTAGGTGCACTGCCTAGAGTCTCAAGATATTTAAATCCGCTATTGATTGTATACTTGATAGTTTTTAATTTATGTGCTGGAATTTCTATCTATGAACTTTTAATACCAAGCAACAAAGATCATTTGAGGAGATGCTCCAATATTAGTTTTTTTTATATATCTGATTTAAAAGAAGGCCCGACTCATCCGCAGCAAGACAATTGTTTGTGTGCGCTTTCGGCTCCGAAGTGCTTGTCATTCTGCCGCCGTAAATCGAGTAAATAATCTTTTTTGCATCTCAGTTTTTGACCACTGCTAATTTATTACTACTACTGCAACAAAAGCAACAACAGCTGAATCTTCTTCCTCTCTCAACTGATGCACTCAAACTGTAAAACGCAGAATCAATTTTAATCGATTTAAACATAATATACTGTGTAGCAGGATCACTCTTCTCGTAACTCATGACTCAATTTAGCTGAAACGTTGGATTAAATGTTTCAATAAAAGTGCGACTTCGTATAGTTACGGTTAATGATTGCTTCATCACACAGCGCTACTAAAATCCAAAGCATCTGGATGATAGCTCTCTCAGGCACGTTAGAGCACAAAATAATAATCCGCATTATATTGTTACGGAAATTTCTCCACTAAGTCCGTAAAGTCAACGGGTTTGCTTGTAGTAGGTGCATAGGAACACAGGCAAAAGAACTCATAACAAGAGACGACGTTCATTAACACAAAGGCAAGAATACACACTAAATGTCTATACAGCCAAACACTGCCAAGATGCACACAAGCAATAAACAGCAGGAAGCAAGCAGCGCAACAACAAAAGCAGCTCTAAGCGCCTAGAGTAAGAACTCGTTCAACTGATAACTTAAGCTGAATTCAAATGACTGCTTCCAGCTCAGTTTCATGGCCTTTTATAGTTCCCGAGACACGGGAGAAAATGATCTCGAAAGATCACATTAAATCTCGTTCTAATGGACCTTCCGCCAATATTTTTGACGATTATAGTATTATCCATTTTGTCGCCAAAGTCACCAAATTCGTTTCCAAGTCACCAAATGGTCTCTAAGTTGCCAAGCCCGGGGACCATTGATTCTTCATCCCATCAGCATCCAGTAGATCTGTTCATCAAACTTTTTCCTACGATGGAACCAACTGTGCTGAGAAGTACAGATTCTTAACAATATTAATAACAAAATTTATTTTTTAATTTTTTTTGTTATGCTTGTGTAATAAAGATTAAATTTTCATTTATTGTTAAATTTTCATCTCCATTAAGGCCAATGCTTGCGCATATAGTGATATTCTTTAAAGCATAGATAATAGGGGGATTGTGATAGGAGCTTAATAGAATCATCTTCTCCCGCATATTGGCTTCTTGTACCTTCTACTTTCCTCCTACAAATGTATCTATTAATGTTATAATTAAAAATAAGGCATATGGCATTCGATTATGTTGCTCAATAGTGAGGTGATCAATAAATGCACAGCACATTCGGAGAGACTTCGAATCCGATTCCTGATTGAAAATGAAATCTTGCTATTTTCTCATAAACAGAGAATGTTTGGTAATAGCAAAAAATTGACCTTTGACCGAATCTTTACTGAATCTCTCTGGTTTGATTTAAGTCATTTTGGAACTATGCGTGTCTGTCAACCTGTGAATATGATAACTCAAAAATGCAGCGGGTTTTCAATAATTTGACATATTTTTTTATCATTACATTTGTAAATAATTATTAATTTTGGATTAACTCTGTTAAAGGGCTGATATTTATCTGTTTGGGCCTTCAATCTCCATGGATACGTGAAAAAAACAGGCAGAAAAAAACATATAAAGTAAAATTGGAACACGGATTTGACACCAAAATCAAATTTTGCACTTCAATGAAGGGAAACGAAATGCAAAACATTTATTTTATTTTATTCTCAATGCGGCGAAGTAAAACATAAAATGCACCGTATGGAGTACGTGTGAGGAAACGTCTTGCATCAAACTTATGCTGGTGTTTAAGAATTCCTTTTCTGGATTTAGATGCTCTTCTTATGAATAAAAAAGCTACAACTTCTAGCCTAAGAGATTACCTATGCATGATTTTTTTACATCTGTTCAACTACACGGCATCAACAAAGGAAGTAATAATAACAATCCAAATTACGAAAGTATATAATTTGAAACATGCATAAAAACAGCAAAATGTTCATTTAAATATAAAAAAAATAATTGAATGCATCGTCAATTAAGCGGTGAATTTTTTAATACTCTCAAATTTCATTTAGAAATTTTACAGAAATAAAAATTAAACAATGACTATTTACTAACTTTAACATCTAATAAAATCAACTCAACTTTATAGGTGATTCAGTTAATTAAATTTTGTATAAATAATATAGTCTATAGATTGAAAGCATCATTTTTTAATAAATTTATTAGCCAATTACAGTGATATGGAAACGAATGAAGATGTTGATTATGAAAATAGGTGACAGATTTTTATTTTAATATTTGTTTTTTAACTGTTTACAGATGAAATTTTTATTCATACAGCGATTATATGACATGAATATCTGTTGATTATCCGGAAAAACAATAATGCAAAATTTATGCTATTACATACAAAAAGCTCTAAAACATTCAAAATATTTTCCAAATGCAAATGAATTGATCCATTTCTCGCAGAGCATGCTAAGAATATCATGAAACCTACTAGCGATAATGGCTAGCTTCCATTCATTACTTGAGTTTGCAGGCATTCAGAACTTCTTGTCGTAAGAAAGCCGAATTCTGGAAGCTAAGTATGATTTAGCGCCAATTCACTGGTCTCTCTCTTATTAGACTACTTGTAAAAGCATCACATTCCGGAAATTCCACAACATGATTTTTTTTAATCTTGTTCATATGTAGTTTTGCATGAAGGTTCAGTATGTGAGTAATGCCTGTTTAGCACATATGTATTTGTTTTCCGGTTCCATTATTTGTTAGACAATGTGCTCTTGATATAAATGGAAAATGGTGGAGCATAATTATCAAACGTGGTAAAAATGAATTTTAGTGTGCCCCATGCTGCGCCAACAATGCCAAGTCGCCAATAAAGATGTACAAAATAAACAAATACTTCCGCGGAACAGTTACGGTTACCATTTCCCGCCATATAATTAGGACTTTTAACTGATAAGTATTGTTTTCTTTATCCAGACTGCCCGGTGCCTCCTAAAGATGCCGAAGGCATCTGTAGAAGGCACCGAGCAGAATTTTTTAAATTAAAAAAACACCATACAGCTTCGCTAGCAGCGGGAGCGGGAACCTAGTAGCTTCGCTAGCACATTGAACATAAGGACTGTGTGGATAACAGGAACAGTGCATAACCAAAAGAAAAGAAAGAACGGAGAAAGAACAAAATTTCTACAAAATCTCCATACAAAATTTCAAACAAACATCCTCTTCCCAACTTCATATATATATATATATATATATATATATATATATATATATATATATATACGGGGTGCGGCATAAATTCGCGCAAACTTCAAAAAATCATAATAAAAAAGTAATGCTCGAAAAAAATTGCGGTTTGCGGAAATATGTTCAGAGAGCCTATGGATTTTGTTATTTCCATTAAAAAAAGTATATTTAGAAAATCACCGATAAATGGCACTCACGCGTCTACTGAGACGGTTTATGCAAATCAGGAAAACAGAGCAGTAACATTATAGTACATTTTATTTTAAAGCAAAAGATTCTCAACATGACCGTCACCACAAGATATTATGCAAGTGAGGCTTATAAGGTGTCGGCATTGATGCCACCAACGACCAATTGAATGGCATATTTCAGTCCCATCAAAGTGATAGGAGAGCTCTGGTAGACACGAGACTTCAGGTATCCCCACAACCAAAAGTCCGCTGGAGCAAGATCTGGTGATCGTAAGGGCCACTCATTCTTACATACTCGGCTTATCACTCTGTCCTCAGTAAATGTGTCTAGGAGGAACGTCTTAACGGAACTAGCAACGTGGGACGGGGAACCATCCTGTATGAAGGTGACAGAAGATAATGCACGTCTTTGCTGCAAAGCAGGCATAACGTGGTCCCGCAAAAGCCTAAGACAGCGTTATGCAGTGACGGAACACGTTTTCCAACTGGATACAGGACAACACTGTTCAAAAAAGAAAGATCTAGAATAAAGGACGCAGTCAAACCGCATGAAACAATAACATGCGGAGAATGTAGTGGTTTGGCCGTGTACGCAAGAGAGTTTGATGTCGCCCAGATACGACTGTTTTGCGTATTTACGTCACCATGCAATGAAAAGTGGAATTCATCTGTCCACATGATGTTCTGTAACCATTCTCGGTCACGCTCCATTTGTGCGAGCACCCATGTTGCAAAGGCTTGTCTTTTTTTCGCAATCTGCTGGCAACAACTGGTGAAATGCCTCTATCTTGTACGGATGCAGTTTCAAGATTTCGTGCAGAATGCGCCGGATCTACCTTTCCAGAATTCCTGTTACTTTACCTGCTTCACGTGCACTGCAACTCCCCGTTGAAGTCTCGGCTGCCACATTTCTCATGAACCTTTGGACAACAGGGACGCGGTCAGTGCTGACGGATGGTCTGCCACTTCGTGGACGATCCTCTAATCTTTCCGTTTCCTGCTCAAAAAAGAAGTCACTCAGTAATCTGGCATCAAAATATGAAGAAGCTATTTTGAAAATACGGAAATTTCTCAATGGGTTATCATAAAAAGAATCCTGTCAATATAGTTTATACATTACAGATATTACCGAATGAATAGATTTCGGAGATCAACTATTAAGAAAAATCTAAAATTTGTATGATTATGTAGAGTTTTTACAATCGCTTTATAGTACAAAAAATTACTTTGTCCTATGCATTTATTCACTATCTACGTATTTATATACTTCGATACTTCGTACTTTGTTGCAATAAAATGATTTAAAAATAACTATTTCTCTTGAAAACCATAACATCTATTATGAATATGTATCTTTCTATGATTTCATGTTTATGTCGGATATCGAATATAGTGGAGATTAATGACTTAAAAGAAATTGCTACATGAAAATTTATTAAAAATCTCATTTGCAAATTTAATTTAATATATTATTCTTACATAAAATCTTAACTAAGAATAATGTTTTTCATTTATTATTCTTACATTCTTATTTAATATGCTGAAAACATGGAAATGAATCGAACCATCATTTGATGTATTTCTTGCAGCTAATGATTCGATGTATTAAATGAAGAAAACAATATCCAACTTTCATGTTTACAGAATTATACATTCATTTTTTTCTTAATAAAATATTGGAACTTGCACAGAAACTTTGTCAATATTATCTATTGCAATATCATCACATTAGAAAACATTGATTAGAAAACATTAGATTGTTCGCGTCTTACACTTGCTGAATATAAGTTATGTTTCCCCGCCTAAACTGTGTCATGCGTCTTGGATGAAAGTAATTGATTTGCCGTTCTACTTTAAAAAGTCTGTGGTAATAATGACGACATTTTCGCATAAGTCAGTAGTTTTTCAAAAATTTTCGTTACAACTTTAAGTTTCTCAAAAAAAATCCATAAATGACATCTTATAAAGATTTGTTCACCCTTTTATATAAGATTTGCATAATTACCTTCCCTATCTCCAAAAAAGAATCTTTAAAAATAATTTTACGAGTAACTTTCTCTTTAAATTAAATTATAAAAATTAAATATTTTAACTATTAAGAAAACTCAGTGGTCGTGGTCTCCCTAAAACTTCCTCGCATACTTTCTAATAAACTTGTCACGCCAGAGAACGCCTTAAATGGTACTGGCGTACAATGGTTATGACATATTTACCTTTTACTCGAATTTGGCAGTTTTACTTAATTTGTCGTGTAATCCTTGGCGAGTTATTTGGCCATTAATCCCTGGCATTCGTTAATAGCATCAAAAATTCGAATATTTGTTTAATACACGTTTTTTTCAATCGATCAACAAAAAAGTCCCATATTAAATTTTATATATTTACTATTGAGTTTTTGATTGATCATGTTTACATGTTTCTGAAAGTGCAGGCTGACACAGTCAACCCATTGTTGTATTTGACTCAACATTTGTCAGATATTTACACTATAGATGTTAAAACTGTGTACCAAATTTTACCTATCTAGCTCTCTTCGTTTCGTGATTATCGTGTTAACTTAAATTCGAACAACTGAACAGACGAACTTCCTCAGAACAGATTTTACTCAAAATGTGATAGAAATCTGCAAATTTGATGTAAAAATTGTATACCAAATTTCAACTATCCAGCTCAAAGTGTTAGTTATCTTTGTCACAAACAGTTATATAGATAGACAGTTGAACTGACACTTTCTAAAAGTGTGTTTTTGAAGTCATGGATGTCTAAAACGTGGAGATTCATTGAAATCTCGACTTCAAATTTTTTAACGATTGCTATAATTTCTCTATACTATGTTTACGAGAAAGTAAAAAACGAAACAATAATAGTTCCTACTAATATTACTAATAAATAATCTATACTTATAATAAAGCTCAATGTGTGTGTGTGTGTGTATGTTGGCGCTCTACAGGCCAGACCATTCAACATACAGCTACCAAATTTGGCACGTGTATACCTTGGAGGCCGGAAATGTGCACATGGGGGTGATTTTTTTGAATTTTTAACTAGAATTTTATTTATTTAAAAATTAAGCGAAATTTTGACGTGTTTCTGCTATAACTTCCGAAAATATTACCTCACAAAAAAGATTTTTACATGAAGTTAAAGATCAAAAATTTATCTTTTAAATGATACTAATGTTTTAATCTTCAAATTAAATTTCTATTTTTAATGAATTTTTAAATAAATATTTTAACTATGTTTTTCAATAATTTTTTTCGTAACAAATAAAAATTAAAATTAAGCACGTTTCGCATTCATGGGAAAAAATTCGCTTTTTTCAAAGTGTTGCCATCATAGTGATTAAAGCTCCAATTAAAAATAAATTAAATCTTTTTGGAAATGAATCCGTTAATGGGAAAATATAATTTTCGGCAGGTGTTTGTAGGAAATGAAACAAATATGAAATATTATTTTTTCTAAAAAATAAATTCAAGAAAAATTATTTTATGATCTTTTACACTTTCTATACAGGGTGTTTATTTAGACCTGGACCCATTTTGATGTTTAATGACTCATAAAATAATGAAGATATAAACAAACTTATGGCATTTATTGATGGAATAAATGCCATTTTCCTTTTCAGGTTTGAATATTTTTACTTTTGTAAATATCGTCTGCGCGTGGGGTTAATTTCAGATAATTTCATTTTCCAGTCTAAATATTTGTACTTTTCTAAATATCGTCTGCTTATTAATTGCATTTTTCTCTCTTTTGTTTTTGGCAACTATTGAAATGTTATGTTTACTTTTGATGTGTTTGTTCTATGTAGTAATTATAATAAAGCTCAGTGTGTGTGTGTGTGTGTGTGTGTGTGTGTGTGTGTGTGTGTTGGCGCTCTACAGGCCAGACCATTCAACCTACAGCTACCAAATTTGGCACGTGTGTACCTTGGAGGCCGGAAATGTGCACCTGGGGGTTATTTTTTCGAATTTTTAATTAGAATTTTATTTATTTAAAAATTAAGCGAAATTTTGGTATATTTCTGCTATAAATTCCAAAAATATTACCGCACAAAAAAGAATTTTACATGAAGTTAAAGATCAAAAATTTATCTTTTAAATGATACCAATGTTTTAACCTTAAAATTAAATTTCTATTTTTAATGAATTTTTAAATAAATATTTTAAATATATTTTTCAACAATTTTTTTTCGTACAAAATAAAAATAAAATTTAAGCTGCTCGAGCACGTTTCGTATTCATGGGAAAAAATTAGCTTTTTTCAAAGTGTTGCCATCACATTGATTAAAGCTCTAACTAAAAATAAATTAAATCTTTTTGGAAATAAAATTTGCAAAAACATAATTTTCGGCACGTGTCTGTAGGAAAGGAAACATATATGAAATATTATTTTTTCTAAAAATTAAATTCAAGAAAAATTATTTTATGATCTTTTACACTCTCTATATTATTAATCCAATAAATCATTTTTAGTTTAAGGCAGGTTTTGTTTAATATGGACAGGATATACATTCAAATCAGGGCCACACAGCTAATTTGTAAACCTTTAGTAAGACACAGATCTGCTAAAATGGTCTAAATGGAAAATGATTATATTTTATGTAACTTGATTTAATAAATGCTCTAATAAATAACGAATTTTTGATTTTACATAAAGCTTCTACTGTGGAAATTACGAATAACAAAATATTCTTGAAACTCTAATATTTTAAATAAAAAGAGTTAATTTTCAATCAACTAAATCAATCACTTAAACTGACTGATTTATGAAAATTTGATATCACTATTCAATAAAAAAAGGATAATTTTAGATTTTCATCGATCGTTTCAAAGAAAATACGCCAATCAGCGCGCAGGTTTCTCAAGATTAATTGGCCTAAGATTGAAAATGTTGAGTTGTTTCTAAATTTTTAACATTCAAAACTTCATAAATAAGTCTTAGTTGATAGTGGAAAACAGAAACATTCATTCATTTATTTAAAATTTGGTGTGTTCAGAATATTTTTCAGAATATGATACCTTACTGCATTAAATTTAGACTTCATAATTTTTGAAATATATTTATATGCCGGAACAAAATATTATTATTGATTTCATTTCAATCCTTTTGAAAGCAAAACTAAAAACTGAATTTTATGCTGAATCCGAGAAATTGTTGTTGAATTATTGTTTTAGATATTACATAAATTATGAAAAATATTTTGTAGTTCACATGAGACTTAAATAACGAGCGATTCGGTTTGCAATACTCATATTCAGTAATAATAATAATAAATAAATAACAATAAAGATGATAAATAAAATAAAACGCTTGGTTTTATTTAAAAATATCTTCATATTAATTGCAATTTCATCATTTCCACTTTAAATTAAAGTTGAAGTTTTACCGGAAATGACAACAAATTAGCAAAATATGTATAGTAAATTGAAAGAAACGATCTAAACAACATTATAAGTTTGGTATGACTATCAAAATTTGAAGATTAAAAATGTTTTGTTTGAGAATCTATTAAGAGACTAATTACTTAAAATGTTTAATTAAAAATTGTACTGAGCGGTAACACTGGCGAACCGGCTGGTCGCCAAAGGCGGCTAGTTCAATATAAAACTCAAACGCTATAATTTTGGATAGTTTTAAGATCCT
>JAPMOR010024201.1:299369-321798 GCA_026543865.1 Argiope aurantia
TGTGTGTGTGTGTGTGTGTGTGTGTGTGTGTGTGTGTGTGTTGGTTCCATCATCAGAAAGACTGTTTTACAGTCATCTGTATTGGACGGAGTCCGGGTGTCATGTCGGAGGTCCCAGAGCTTGGCGACCATTTGGCGATTTGGCGACAAATTTGGAGACTTTGGCGCCAAAATAGATTATACCCGAAACATCGAGAATTTTCCCGATGCGTTCATTAGGAACCGAGATACGCCTTGAAAGTTTCTGATTGGTTGAGAGGCTTCTAACCCCGTCTCCTGAGACCTATAAAAGGAGGCAGTCTGCAGCTCCCGGGGGGTAGTCGAAATCGACGTTAAACAACGGGTTTTCCAGAGATTAGCTGAGCAGCGAAGGAGTCAAGACAGTGCTGAACTAAGCTGTGCGCTACTGTCTGCAGTAGAGTCCTGTTGTGTGCTTCTGTGTGCACGTCTCGGCTGAAGATAATTGTCTTCTCCATGCTGTATGTAGTGGTCGTCTTTGTGCTGTCCTGTGTGTCTTCGTGTAAATAAACGTCGTGGTTTTTTTTTCTACTGTCGCCTGCTGATTGAGCATTCTCCACACCATATCACTGCCGCTATCCAAACGAACCGGGAAATTTCGTAATGTTTGGTGTCAGAAGTGGGGTAGTTGTCAATAGTGTATGGTGAAAACGATATCTCAGGCTGCGATGGCTGATAGAGGCAAAGGTGAGTTACTGGCTCTGTTAGCTGAAATGAAGAAATCTATGGAAGCTGGACAAAAGGAGCTAAAGAAGGACATAGTAAGTGTTAAAGAGGAATTTTCCAATATCATTCAGTAGAAGATGAATGCAATTGAAGATAAGGTGGCTTCATTTGAGAATAATGTAATTTCATTGGAAACTAAAGTTTTGAAAATGGAAGAAAGTATTGACAAGAAAGTTCGAGAAAACATTGAAATTAACATTTTGAAGATGGAAGAAAGTTTTGACAAGAAGGTTCGAGAAGACATCGGAAAAGAATTTGAACAGAAATTTGGGAAGGAGATTGAAAGCCTGTAAAAGCAGATTTAGCATGAACATGAGGAATCCAAACTGATATTTACACCTTCCCTAGCGACGATTAAACTCTCGACATTCGACGGAAAAACATCCTGGCAAGTATACAAAACACAGCTTACTATGGCAGCGGAAGCTAATGGATGGAATCCTCAAGCACAAAGCGTTTTCCTTGGCAGCTTCATTAAGAGCAGACGCTGCCGACATCCTTGAGACTCTTACGGAGGAGCAAAGACATGATTTCCAAGCTCTATCGAGTGCACTTGAGCTGCGTATTGTAGAGAAGTGCACTAAAGAATACGGCCGACTGCAGTTAAAGTCCCGCTACCAAAAAGCGGATGAAAGTCTGCAGGAATTAGCTGCCGTTATTCAGCGACTTTCCCATTTAGTATTTTCTGATTGCCCGGTTGAGACATGTCAAGATCTGGCTCTCCAGCACTTCATCAATAGTGTGCGGGATCCAGAAACACAGAAGGCTCTTAGACTAGCAGATGTCAAAAATATAGGATCTTCTTTAGTATTTACACACAAAATAGAACAGGCCACACGTAAGGACCGACACCCAATCAGAGCTGTTTCTGGTGCGGATTTGGACTCTGATTTCGTAAAATAGATTAACGATCTGCGAAGAGAAATTCGGAGGTTAAAAGAGCGCAAAGATGGCGGAAGTACGGAAATTCGGTGTTGGACTTGTGGTACAGCCGGACACGTCCGTAAGATCCGTAAGAACTGCCGGGTTTCTAGAAGTGGTGGAAATAATTTTTCCACCACATCAGGGAAACTAATATGTGGCCATCTCGCAGGGCGGAGGTGTCCAGATACTCAAAAGTCCCATTTCAAAGTATTTCATATTTCATCCATAAGTGGCAGTGACAATGGACTTTACGTGATAGGACAAATTGGTAACATCTCATGCCGTATGTTTGTCGACACTGGAGCCAAAGTGACCATAATAAGAGAAGATATGGCACGAAAATTAAAATTTAAAATAATCTGGACGCCGCCCTGCATTACTTTACAGACAGTGACGGGAGATAAGATTTATGTTCATGGGAAAGTCAACCTCCCTATACGCTTTGGAAATATAAACTACCACCTACGTCATTTGTAGCAGACATTACCGACCCTTGCATTCTTGGACTAGAATTTCTGCGGAAATACGACTTTAAACTGGATTTCGGAAATAGTAGAATGAATTCAAAATTTGAAGACATCACTCTTCTTGGACTACACGATGAACTGGAATCCAGCCAGAAAATAATAGCTAAAACTGACATCTCCTTATCGCCTAGGACTGAATGTGTAATACCCGGTTTGGTTGCAGATAACCGAAAATTCCGATTTGGTGTAATGGATTATCCTGACACAGGCCGTGCCAGAGCAGGAGTGTTGGTAGCTTCGTCGGTAGTGGACCTCTCAAAGTTAGTCATCTCAGTGAGAGTGGCTAACATCAATGATATGACAAAGATTATACAGAAAAGAGAGGTGCTAGCAACTTGCATTCCTGTCACTTGTATAGACCGGAAGTGCAATAGTCAGGACGTTTCTTCAGACGATCTAGCCCAAAATTTGCTGCAGGATACAGATTTAGATGAAAAAAAGAGGTGTGCTGCTAGAAAGTTGATAAAAGAATTCCAGGACTTATTTTCTCGAACATCTGAGAACTTTGGAATGACTCAACTAGTAAAACACCGAATTGATACAGGAGAGCATCCTCTTATTAGGCAGCACCTCCGACGACTACCATACGCTAAACAAGAAGTCCAAACACTAATTAAAGAAATGCAAGATAATGACGTAATTGAGCCGTCATCAAGTCCTTAGGCATCCCCCATCGTCTTAGTAAGGAAGAAAGACTGCTCTACTAGATTTTGTGTGGATTATCGCCGGTTGAATGATGTCACCAAGAAGGATAGCTACCCTTTGCCAAGGATAGATGGCACGTTTGATACACTTGCCGGCAATACCTGGTTTTCCAACCTGGACCTCAAGAGTAGGTATTGGCATGTAGAAATCCATCCTGGAGATAAAGAGAAGACGGCTTTCACCACAGGACAGGGGCTATAGCAGTTTAAGGTTATGTCTTTAGGCTTGTGTAATGCGCCAGCAACATTTGAACGCCTTATGGAAATAGTTCTTGGGGGACTTTCTTATGAAGCCTGTCTGGTTTACCTCGATGACATCATCATCATGGGGCGTTCCTTTGAAGAACATCTTCAAAATGTTAGACGTGTACTGCAAAAGCTGAAGGAAGCTAACCTTAAATTAAGCCCGTCCAACTGCCACCTATTCAGGCGTGAAGTCACCTATTGGGCATATCATTTCGGCAGGAGGTGTTCGAACATATCCGGATAAGATATCGGCTGTAAGACACTAGACCTGCCCCACCGATGTTCACCAGCTTTGGAGTTTCTTAGGCTTATGCACGTATTACCGGAAATTCGTGAAAAACTTCTCAACAATCGCCAGACCACTCCATAAGCTGACCGAAGAGAAACAGAAGTTCATCTGGATGACGAGTGTGACAACGCCTTCAACAAGCTCAAAGGCGCCCTAACATCTGCTCCCGTCCTGGCATATCCTGAAATTGGAAAGCAATTTATTCTGGATACGGATGCAAGCCATGAATGCATCGGAGCTGTGTTGTCCCAAGGAATAGGTGGACAGGAGCGTGTCATCACCTATTTCAGTAAGTGTCTGTTCAAACAGGAAAGAAATTATTGTGTGACCAGGAAAGAACTTCTGGCTATCGTAAAGGCTGTAGAGAACATCCACTCTTACCTCTATGGTCGAAGGTTTCTGCTTCGTACAGATCATGCTTCATTAACCTGGTTATTGAATTTTAAAAATCCAGAAGGTCAAATATCCAGATGTATACAGAGACTACAGGAATATGACATGAAAATTCGCCACCGAAACGGATCAGCGCATGGAAACGTAGATGTTCTTTCGAGAAGACCACGTTCGGAGAACTGCAAATACTGCTCTAGAGTTGAAAAGAAATTTGGCATGGTAGATCCTGTAGTTCACCAAGTTACAACACCATCAATATTAGAATCAGATCCATGGAGTGACAACATCGTCCGGAAAGACCAACTAGCTGATCCTGAAATAAAACCAATAATTGAATTTAAAGAGTCAACAGGCGGAAAGCATAGCTGGCAAGACATCGCCCCTTTCTATCCTACAACGAAGCGTTACTGGGCTCTTTGGGATTCTCTCCATCTAAGAAATGGTGTACTGTATCGCAAATGGGAGTCTGATGATGGAAAAGCATTCAGATGGCAATTAATACTCCCAAAGACAAGAGTATCAACAGTGCTTAAGGAACTCCATGGCAGTCCGACTGGGGGTCATTTTGGTGCTACGAAGACTTTACAAAAAGTTCGAGAACGTTTCTACTGGAATAATGTGCGAAATGACGTGGAGAAGTGGTGTCGCACATGTGATCCTTGTGCTGCACGTAAAGGTCCTGGGAAACGCATTAAAGGAAGACTGCAGCTGTATAATGTGGGGGCACCTTTCGAACGAATAGCTTTTGACATCCTAGGCCCTCTTCCTAGGTCATCAGATGGCAACAACTACATCCTGGTTATCATGGACTACTTCACCAACTGGCCTGAAGCTTATCCCATTCCCGATCAAGAAGCCCCGACTGTTACAGAGATTCTAGTTCAAAACTAGATTTCAAGATAAGAAGTTCCTCTACAACTGCACTCCGATCAAGGAAGAAACTTAGATTCGGCAGTTTGCAGGAGACTGTGTGAGATACTCGGCATCGACAAAACTCGAACTACGGCTTTACATCCTCAGTCAGATGGCATGGTAGAGAGATTCAATCGGACCATTCTGAATAGTCTCTCCCTCCTGATGTCCAGCAATCAACAGGACTGGGACAAGAAACTGCCCCTTTTCCTTCTTGCCTATAGAAGTGCCGTTCACGAGACTACTGGCTATTCCCCATCCAAAACCTTCGTCTGCCTGCAGATCTACTGTTCAGCCGGCCTCCAGATGCTCCCTTGGTGCCTGAGGAATATGTCGAGAACCTCCGGAAACGGATGGAGGAGGTGTATCATCTGGCCAGAGATAGGATCGGCATGGCTTCAGAGAAGATGAAGACCCGATACGATGCTAGAGCAACGGGACACAATTTCCACGAAGGAGACTAAATATAGTTATGGAATCCGAAACGTCGCAAAGGACTTTCTCCGAAGTTGCAGACCAACAGGGAGGGTCCTTATACAGTCCTTAAAAGACTGAATGACGTTGTCGTACGGATACAGAAATAACCACACTCAAAAACGAAGGTGATATATTGTAACAGGCTAGCCCCTTACCTTGGCCAAGGTGATTAAGATTTTTTCAGTTCAGACCATGTTCACCCATTATATGATAAATAATGTAAATCATTTGTCTTCTTACTTTTGTCATTTTAGTATTGTAATTTATTTTTATATTGCTAATGTATTTTGAAAATATTTACGCTGTATGTCATTTTGAGTATTTGCTATTGCTTATGGTGTGAATATGGCAATCCTGTAAGTAGATGCTTCTTACTCAGATACTGTACTGCCCGGGACGTGCAGTCCTTAGGAGGTGGACAATGTTACGAATCTGTGATGCTGCTTCCCAGCATAGTTGGTTCCATCATCAGAAAGACTGTTTTACAGTCTTTCTGTATTGGACGGAGTCCGGGTGTCGCGTCGGAGGTCCCAGAGCTAGGCGATAACTTGGCGACCATTTGGCGACGTGACGACAAATTTGGTGACTTTGGCGATAAAATAGATTATACCCGAAACATCGAGAATTTTCCCGATCCGTCCATTAGGAACCGAGATACGCCTCGAAAGTTCGTGATTGGTTGAGAGGCCTCTAGCCCCGCCTCCTGAGACCTATAAAAGGAGGCAGTCTGCAGCGGCCGGCGGGTAGTCGGAATCGACGTTAAACAACGGGTCTTCCAGAGATTAGCAGAGCAGCGACGGAGTCAAGCTAGTGCTGAACTAAGCTGTGCGCTACTGTCTACAGTAGAGTCTTGTTGTTTGCTGCTGTGTGCACGTCTTGGCTGAAGATAATTGTCTTCTCCATGCTGTATGTAGTTGTCGTCTTTGTGCTGTTCTGTGTGTCTTCGTGTAAATAAACGCCGTTGTTTTTTTTTCTTCTGTCGCCTGCTGATTGAGCGTTCTCCACGCCATAACACCTTCAAAAACCAAAACGAACCCCCGGGAAAAAAAAAAAAAAAAATATATACATATAAATATATCTTTTAATATAATTTTAATCTTAGTTAATTTCCTAAATTATCCAATTTCCATTTTTTTAATTAATTAATTCAACACGCGCTCTAGAAAACTGATGAATTCAGCGGGTTTTCATGCTCTGAGCAAAGGGATAAAAAACCTTAATGTTTACCACAATCTTCTAAAGATACCTAAATTTCCCTTTCCTAATACTACACGTGTCAAAGAAATACCTATTAAAATCACATAGTAAAAACTATTGAAGGGGGAAATTTCGCTCTCTTTTGCTGCGTCTCAATGTAGACTGACGTATTATTAACAGCTTCTTATTTGTATAAATTATGCCTCCAGGATGGAATAAATCGTCATTTTAAAAGACCAAATATTTCTTCTAGTCTGCCATGCAACTGATAAAATATGTTTACACACACACAAACACACAAGTCATCATATTTATGACATATTGTGTTCAAAATTTTAAGTGGATATAAAACTTACATACATGGAGTTACATGGAGTTTTTGGATTTCGACATTTTTGCACATCAGCTTAGTTCCCCTGTAAACTTTATTATATTAAATTTTTTTCCATATTCACTTTTAAAAATTATCGAATTTGTATTATTTATACATTTATTTGGAGATTTACGAAATGAAATGCGAGAATTTTCTTTCAGTGAGTGTAAATTTCATTTGAAAAATATATGGTAGTTTCCGAGATATCGTTAAAAGTTCGTCGAGCTCATTTAATGTAGGAAACGTTATTTTTCAAAACCCTATAACTCTAGAAATTATCATGAGAATTCCGCAAAATTTTATTTAGTGGTTAATTTCATGTCAACAAATTGATTCAGCGAAAACAAGATTTATATTCGTAATTGAAATTTTTTGAGATAGTAGTTAATTAACAATGCTAATTAAATATGTTAATTAACGCGTTTAATCAGTTTGTTGATTGGAACAAGCATGCTCTAGAATCAGTTCCATCGATACCATTTTTGTAAAGATACGATAATAAATAAAATAGTTACAGAAGTGTTCCATTCTTTTTTTGTTGACAAATGCAATTATCAGAACTTCAAAATACCTCTCATAATTGAAATAAATCATTTTTAAGAAAATTTAACATCATGTATATAATTTCGAACAAAGAATTTTGTTTTCTTGATCGTTCAGTGCCTGTTTAAGATACTTTAAACGTTAAGCTTCTCAAATTTGTCTTCCTTTTTTTTACAAGTTCGAAGTTCAACTGTCGAACAAATTTGAATAACAGTGTGCGTAAGTAGAAAATTTCTTTCGTGTCATGCTGATAGAATAATATACTGATAAATAATTTTTTGTAAATGACAGTTTTTTTTAATTGATAAATTTGCATTTCTAAAACAAAGGTTTCAGAGCATTTAATCACAACATGTGTTTTTAATCCCTCTAAATTTAGAAACAAAAATACTTCCGCAGCAATTTTTAGGGTGAAACTTCATGTTCTATCATAGATAAATGAAATACAAAAGTTGTACTAATTGATACTTTTACACTAGAGAGAAACACATAAAAATTCAATTTTTCAATTATTTTTTATCAAAATCTAAAGAAACCAGAATGTTTTCATTCAACTGCTCATGTTATTTCATGAAACTAAGTAACTTGAAATATATATCTTGTTATAATATTTAAGAAAATAAACGCTTCCATAATTCCTTGTTCGTACATTAAATTTAGCTTAAACAATTGGGAAAGTTAATTAAATATTTTTCGGCGCTTACATCAATTTCTTCACTTCAGCACTTTTGCGTCCTGCTGTACGCTGATGAAATTGACACAACGAATATTAAAACAAATTAACAGAAAATTAATTTGTTTCTACACTTATCATTTATGGTAAACTTGATGTAAAAAAATGTATCTTCAACATAGAATAACTTCAATGTATCCGGTAACAATATAGCAATTGTGATTTGTTGGGAATGAAAACCATTGATCTTACAATAACTGAAAAGATTTATTATATAAACTTTACGTACCTCTTGGTTTCATTTGGCTGAATTTTTTAGGCGTTGAATTTGTAGTGTGAAATCGTTACCAAAATCTATGATCTCCCATTACTAAAGACATGGTGGTTGATTTTTGAACTTTCACATGTGCATAATTTCCCAATGCTGCTTCATCATAATTCTTACAGAAAAGAGTGCAAACATTATAAAAAATAATGGTTATCACAGTGTTTTCTTAAGGGAGGTTACATATTCACAAAACATTTTCTTTCTACTCACAAACCCTATTGCAATGATGTTATTATACATATTACAAACATTTTCCAGCGCATTTTATTTAACAAATATTCAAATTTGAATCATTTCATTTGGAAATAGTTATTTCTATTTCCTCCCTATTTCGCTTATTTTTAAGAAACCCAGTTTACTAAATTCTGCTAGTGGTGAAAATGTTTACCAATAACCATTATTGAAACATCGATTTATTTTATACCAAATATTAGGCCTTTGCAAATATTGACCATTCTTCTTGACAATTCATAGGCAGTAGAGTTATAAAAATATAGCTCAATAAGTAACTGACACGTCCTTTTTTTTTATTGGAAATTATATCTCCCTCTTCAAATATCTAGTTTCTTTTCAGCTGTTGCTTTCTTTTTATTTAGTTCTGTCTATCAATAAATTTTTATCAGCTCTAAATTTAAAGATAAATTCCTTTCCAAATTGGAGTGTTTATCTTTTTTTGTTGTATAGGAAAAAGAACTCTCAATGTCAAATCATACATTTTATCATGCATGATTTGTACTAATTCAAATTTACGAATTTACAAATTACAAATTTCTATCCACAAATTACGAGATCTATTCTCATGCTATTTCAAAATGGACACGAGAATTTCTATGCGAATAGCCGACAAAATGGATGGCTGCATTTGATGATGAAAAAATTGCTGTAAAAGCGCTCTTTTAGACGACAGCATGAGTTATTTTTAAATTAACCTTTTGAAGCTTTACGTATCATGAATTTGTAATATTTACTTTATGAATATAAACATTTATTTTGCAACATTAACATTTATTCCAAGAATAAAATAAATGTTTATATTCGTCAACATATCTCGAATCATTCTCTGTCAAAGAATCTACACCACATTGTTAGTCTTGCAATTTCAACATAAGAATCGCTTTTGTAATTCCCTGTATTTCGAAATTGTTTGGATTAAAAGAAGTTTTAATATTTAATCTCGGGTATGTATAATCTTAATCCATATTTGCCGATGCCATACATCAAATTAGATTGCCTTGAAGCAGCCCCAGCCAATAACAGCTAAACTTATACTTTGGGTACCGGTTCGTTTTTATATATTATTTTACCTTCTATTTTGACGATATATCCTCCATCAAGTATTCAAGTTCTTTTCGATTCTTATAAGCAATCCTTATTTTTCTTATTTTATATTATTTATGTATCAAGATTGACATTTAGTTTTTAAAAAATCTTTAAACGTCAACTGATTGTGTGTGAGCATTAAATATAAAATTATGAATCAAATTACGTTCGTTGAATGTTTTTCACTAGAACTTGTACAAACAAAATAAGTTCGAAGTGCCTATAAAGGAAAGTTATTCACAATCTGCTTCATCATTGTTTGAATTATCAGCCAATAATTTGCATTTGATTCATTTGTCAATAATAATTCCATTAATCATGATATCAGTATGATTATTATGGAAAATTCGTGCACCCCTTGAAATTGAAGCTGCTCTCAAAGTTGCCTTTTTCAGTACTGACTATGGTATTTAAACGAAGCTTTGCAGTCATTGAATCGAACGAAAAGCATATTTAATCATTATTATAATCACAAATGAATAATTGCGGTGAAATAAAAACTATGATATAAATATAAGTGACGCATAAATGAGAAATGTATAAAGAGTTCTTTACTGTATGAGGAGAGAGTCAGAGTAAAAATTATTAATTGAAGGAATAATTCTTCAACACTTAATCTTTAAGTTAATGGTAATTTTCCAAATTCATTTATTTATTAATCTTACTATTATGCGCTAGCAATCTTTCTACTTCTTTTTTACTTGGAATTTCATGACAAGATTGTCTCCTTTACTTTTCAATGAAACCAGCTAATGTTTGATGTTTGATCCGTCCTTGAATACAATATTCCTATTTATGTACGAAGAAGACCAATAGTTGATTATGCTTTTAGATATTACTCCTTCGATGTGTATAAAAAATCTCACGATTGATTTCGGCAGTATTAATACCTAGATTACATGCAAAAAGCAAATGGTTACGAAGATGCTTAGTATTGTTCAATTGATATTTTATTTTAACAATTTTAACAACGAAACAGCATTCCTCTTCGTTAAATAATCAGCATCGTATCCCCTGAAACCATTTAACCCTTCATTATAGTTAATGATCTGAAAATACTTAAAAATCAAAAAATAAAATGAAACGAAAACATCATTATCTAGTAGAATATCGACTTTCTTTTAAATACCATGACACGTTTTGTTAATGTGTTTCGTTTTTACTTGAATATTTAAAGTTGAAACAATAGAGCTTAATTCTTATTTTTCAACCCAGGATTTGAGTAAGTGAGGTAGGGTAAAAGGAAAATATTATAGAAAATAGAGAATAATTCTCAAATTTATTATTTTACAGATATGGTGATATTTTTAGGTCTTTTGACTTGGTTATGACATGGTCACGTCCAAATGCCTTGTTAAATCTTCTTTTTGAGAGAAATACACTTTTCCAGAAAATGAAGGTATAAATGAAATTGAAAAACAGATCACTCAAATAACAGATGTACCAATATTCGATACCAGAAGACATTACACTTTTTAATTTTTCGATATTTGAATTCAAATGTTGAAATTTCTATATGAGTTTATTTAATAAAGAGTGCATTGTTTATTTTCCAGTTTATCTTAATGGTATAATTAAATTTTTATGAGTCATTTTATTTTTGTTATCGATAATAATTTGAAAAGATCCCAGTAACAAACCTAAAAGAAGTAGCAATTACTCAGTTTCATTGTTTGAAAAAGAAAAAAGAAGTAAATAAAACATTGTTACAAATCTCAGTGTAATGTAAAATATCTTTCAAAAAGTATAAAAATTTAACATAATTGAAGGACTGTAGCTTGTCAAAGTTGAAAATAACCAGTTCTATGGTTGTTTTGTCCCACTCCACTTCTACATACTTAAATTTAAAAAGATGCTTATTAATTATTACTCAACTCAATAATTACCGTTTCTGAAGGACAAGTATATTCTTTAAATTGAGCAAACTTTTGAATTTTTCAACCAATTACATTTTTTCGCTTATTGTTTTTCTAATAATTTGATAATTCAAATAAATGTTCATCAAAATTTTGAGAACTGCAAAATTAACTTTGCAGTTTTCAACATATCTTCAGGCGAATATCAGAAAATTAGTCAGCTATTCTTTTAAAACATATTTTTGTTTATTTATTTGTCTTAACTTTTCTAACATAATTTGTTTCCAATAGAGGAAACATCCCATTCACAGAGTTTTTTAATTGGAAGCTACTTGGATGAGTGAATTCACTGATTAAGCTGAAGGCAAGAAGTGATTTCACCTTTTTTTATTATTATTTTTATTTCTGTCCATCATGTAAAAGATAATTTTCGGAACTTTCAGATGGTGTAAAAATATTTCGTTTTGTTTCATAATATTTTTAGAACTTTTCAAGTAAAAATATCAAAACTTCATTTAATTTTCAATTTATTGAAAGTTCTTATTAAAACCTTAGAAGCTAACTTTATAGTGGCACATTTCCACCATTCAAAGTATATTTGTACCAAATTTTCTAACTTTATTTCCAGCAGTTTAAAAAAGTACTTTATTATAGAGACTGATCTCTATTTATTAATTGTAATTATGAAATCCAGATAGAGTCGAATACAAATCTTATCCTTCCAACAGTTTCAAAAAGCGAAAGGGATTTCTTCCTACTTCGGTTAAAAGAATCTCGGTTTAAAAGATATCTCTGGATTTTGCTCACCATTAATCTAAAGATTAAATATATAATTACCGTACTGTATATAGATAAGGGCTGAACATAATTATTCTTTATACATTTTTTTATTTAGTTTTAGATCTCAGTTTTGGGAACTTTGATAATGCCGCCCAGAGTAAGTGCATTACTTGCCCTCCCTCTTCCCTTTGCTGTGCCATTGAACATCGAATAGCAGTGAGCATTCGAGTCCAATTGGGAACTGAAGAGCCAATCAGCTAAAAGCTTGTACTGCGTTAAGAGGAGAGAAGAACTACATTTCTGCTTATGTTCATTCCAATATTAAGAAAAGTGCATACACCAACATTTTATTTTATGGAATAAAACAATTTGAATAAAATGAATTATTTTATATTGTTACAAACCTGTAATGTTACTTCCCAGCCCAGTTAGTTGGAAAGATTGTTTTACGGTCAGCTCTGTTAGGTGCTGATCGCGTGCCGCGTCAATGATCTCTGAGCTTGGCGACAAATTTGGAGACTTGATGACGAATTTGGCGACAAAATAGATAAAACTCCCTGAATTTTAGAGATTCAGCCAAGTGGCACCAATATACGTCTGATTGATCCAGAACCTTCTCGGCCCGTCTCCGGGAACTATAAAAGGCCGACAGTCTTAAACCGAAATCAAGCGTGTAAAAAGATTATAGCAATTAGTTGGATCACTCCAGCGAAGAGCTGAAGCGATTGCCGAATTGAACAGTGTGCCGAGTGCTGTTTTTTATTTTAGAAGCAGCATCGTGTCGGGTGTGGAGTAGCCAGTCGTGTAGTAGTGAATCGGCAGGTGGATACAGCTAAAGAAAGGAGACAGTGGGGATTTGAAGACGTTTGGTGATGCCGTAAAGCTATGTGAATTCCCTCCTTCTGCTGAATTTGTCTGACTGTTTTGTGTGCTGTGGTTGCTATTGCTACCATCGATTACTACTTGTAGACTACTGTTTGTTGCAGTGTGCTGCTGTGCGTTTCCTGTGTTCGTCTCGGCTGTATATTTGTCGTCCTCGTGTTAATAAAAGTCATTGTCTGTCACTAAAGGACTGTTCATTTCATCGACCAACAATTCCTAAAAAGAACCCCGATGGAAGAGTAAGTCCGCAACAATATTGTTGGTCCAATAATTCATTTCTTAATCATTAGAGACAGACATATGTCAGGTTGAATAAAGGACGCAAAGAATGTAATTTTTAATAATTTTTATGTTAATGACTGTACTTCTGAGAAAAGTTTGATATTTAAATTTGTATGCAGTCCCTCGGGCTTAAAATTCACGACGCACTAACATTTTAAATGAAGGAAGTTCCTCACTACTGAAGCTAAAATTATTTAGTTGACTGACGAATAGAACTATAGGATAATATTCGTTGACTATGGAATTATATTCGTCATATAGACTACTGACGAATTATGGAGTTTTGAATATCTTTAATTTGTATACTTTTAAAAACCGTTGTGAGGCAGATTCTCCAATCAATGTATGGTAATTTCTTGAAATGACTATTGATTGTTCTAAATAGTGAAGTTCGAAGTTTCCCAGTTCTGTCTGTTTTTGTAACAGACCGTCTGAAGCTGATTAATAATTTTGGGATTGTATATGAATTTAGAACTCATAATTCTTTCCGCAATGAAATAACTGAAACAAAAACATAAAATTTGATTATTTATTTCATTTAAACTATTTTACCGTTTACAAATGTATGCGTATCTCCAACAGTTTAGGTATTAGCTATTGGATCTTAATTAAAATAGATATTTGAACCTATTTCCCTATGTATTGCAACTGCTAAAAAAATATGAACTTTACCTAATTTTAATGCAAAAACGTATAAAAAAATAACATTTAGAATATATGTTTAATTTATAGCTCTATTGTACTTTGTAACATCTCAAAAATCGAATTCGTGAATAAAATGTTTAAACTGAGTTATCTTCCGATTTTTTCCCCCTTTCTTGAACTTATAAACATGATATGAAATGCTTAATAAACAATATATATTGTCCTCATTTCAACTATGCTGACAGCTTTACCGAAGAATAAACGCTGCCACTACATTGGATGCCAGTTTACAGAATTCCCCATTTAACTACATAAAGAAATATACAAGCGAAGCGTTGATGAATCGGTCGAATTGTCCTTCACAAAATGGCATTCCATTACGCTTCGTGTCAACTCAGCGAAAATTGCAGCAAATAGTTTCGTTCCATCCACCCCTTTCTCGCTTTCATTATTTTCAACACTCGATTTTAAATCGCGGACAAAGATTTTCCTTCGAAATTATTTATTTTTTAAAGTTTTATTTCCTCACAGAATTATTGCGCTTATTTCCTCACGAAATATGCGCTTATTCGCTTTATATTTGTTGCGCTTATTTTCCAACAATATTATTATTATTGTTGGAAAAAAACTGAAGAATCCAAAACTTGTACAAGCCTAGAATATTACAAGACAATTTCTTTGAAAAGTATTTACATCTTTGTTTAACAACACGGAAACGAAGAAGACAGAAAGTTTTAACACGCATGAATAATTCTTATAAAATACCATCAATTTCTTTGCATTTAGTACAAGAGGCATGATAATAAATTCTGTCATAAATGGAAACAAAGAAATTTAATGATTACCGCCTAAAAATTATGTTTAGTATTTTTAGCATTAATTTATTGAATTTTATTATAAATATAATTCAAAAAATATTAGATAATAGTTCAAAAAATACGTAAAGAAATTTTATCATCACATAAAAAAATAACTGTAAACATTGCGGGTTTTTTTTTTTTTCACTTTGTGATCGGCAGATAGCGAGTCACCTGACCCATGACCTTTGAAGTTTGTTTTGTTAGTATTATTTGAAATATTTAATGAAAATTATTATTACATCATAGTAAGCATTTGCATTGCGCTTGAAAGTAAAATGGGGACAAAAAAGGAAAAGTGAAACTTTAATGAACATCAAATCAACAGAAATGGAGCTTTAAACAACATAATTTGTTAATTCTATTTTTAGACACACCGTTTGTGTCAATAATAATGAATATATTTTCCGAGTAATGGAAATTTTTCGTCTTTCCCCTTACAATCGTCTGAATACCTAAGCAATATATGTCCTAACCCTGCCTTGTTTCGTCCAAGAATAATAGGGCGTCCAAGGAATCAAATGAAAAAGAAAATGAGAATCTGGCAATTTGAAAAGAAACGCTGGTCGTGAAACAGTTAAAAAAAATGTGAAAAATTGATACAGTATTTAGATACTGGAGATATAAACAAATGATGCACTCATTGTGGACTTTAAGTTTTGAATAGGAAGCAGGTTAATCGGAAATGTTAAGTTTTCATCATGGTTATATATATTCTCAGCATTAAACGAATGACCAGTGGAGTTTAAAAACTTACTAATTGGAATTGACGAATGTTGCGTATAGTAATAGTGAAACATCGAAGTTGTCGAGCGAAAGGCAGTAGGGAACAAATCCCCCTAGTATTTTATATTATATTATGTATTTAAATTGTCCGGTGCTTCCGACAATCCATTATTCTTGATAAGGGAGAACAATGCTTTATAACACAGTATCAAAATACAGCCGAAGCACACATGAAGATAGCACTTATAGAATTGAATGGCAAATACACGAAGGCAACATATCGTTAGTAAACAATTGAAGCAGCACAGAGCACTCAGAGCGAGTTCTGTGGAAATTAACCCTCGGAAGGGTGATTTCATTTGATTATCAACTGAATTTAACTCTATCTCTCATGTTATCATCATCTCTGCGACAGGGCAAAGACGCTTCTAGAAGGATATTGTACCTGCGCTCTTAAATGAGATATCTCCAGAATTCCATGAGTTTCGAGATTTTTTTTCAAAGCCGCCAAATTCATAAATAAGTTGCCGAGTTTGCCACTATGATCTAAAATTATCTTCATTCATTCAGAAGGCATAAAATGTCTGTAAAATTCTTCCTTATCGTGAAACTAACTACGCAGGAAAGCAATATTACGAATACATATATTATAAATACATTAGATATCTTAGATAACCCACCAAATTAATAGTATTGACTTAATCATGTCTACCAAATTTGCTAAATCATATCTTACTACAACAAGAAAAGTCTTTTTCTAATTATAACTGCATAATAGAAATGCAGCATCTTGATTGGTTTGCAAGATCACAAAAATAACTGACGAATAAAATTGCCGAAATCATTCTAGTTGTCGAGACTAGGATTTCTGCTAAAATTTCCGTTTGCGATATCTCTCAAACTCTGAGGGAGAGGAGCAAAGCAGTAAAGGCAAGACGATATTAGCATACCTAAAAGTCATGAGCTTTCAATATAAAACAAAAATTAGAGATTTTGACCAGTGACTGGGGCTTGGGTTATGGTTCTTTGGTTTTGCTCATTCTTTTAAATTTCTAGTTAATATATGATGTAATTAGAACGCCCCCCCCCGGCCTGTCACATAATTTACGTAATTTACATAATTACATTTTATTTTATTTTTTTGTCAGTGCATTCCTTAATATTCATGATTTTATGTAATTTTTTACTCTATTAGAGGTGAATTACTTTATATACATTGCAAAAATAACAATCATTTTCTTTTCAATAAGTATTTAGACTCATTAGCATTGTCTTACCTAAATTGAGATTTAAACATTCTGTTGAGTATCTTGTTGATACTTGGTTAAACATTTCAAATTATATTTAAGTTTTAAAAGAAAGAAACTGCTTTGTGAATAAAATAAATAATTTATCATATAATTAAAAATTAAAAACACATTAATCATCTATTACAACGTTTAATAGTTTTTTTTTTCAATTTACTCTTTAAATCAAATGCTTCAGGAGTATATTATGAATAATGGAAAATCCAGAAAAAGTGAATTCAATCGTTCCTCAATAACAACTTATTAATCAATAACAACTTATGTTTCTTTTTTCTTAACACATGGTTTGTAAGGTAAAATATAATATCTTTTGCCGATTTTAAATGATAAACTTGGTCAAAATTTACTTTCTGTTTGGTATATTTTCTTTCGTTCTAATTTTTAACCGTTTAAATTTTTTTCTCTTATATAATTGTCTTATATAATATTGTAATTGTCAAAAAATTCGAAATCAAGATTTTGATAAATCTTTACGTTTTAGATCTTTCGTAATTCGATAAAATTTTAGAAGTTTGCTTGTTTATGAATATGATATGTCAAAATTGGAACAAGCAAGACGAATCAAATTTGGTAGGTGGAATTTACATAAACTATCTTTATATCAATTAAAATTCAAAAATTATCTTTTCGGTTTACTTCATTCTAACAGTTGTTTTTTTTGGGGGGGGGGGCGGGAATTAGTTTTATACATAATATATAACATTGTTTGTTTATTACTAAAAATCATATCAAAATCATTCAACACATTAGCTGGAAGAACACTAAAAAAAATTTTTTTAAGTAGAAGATAAACAATATTTATCAGAAACAGATTTGATATATTTTAATTTATGAAAATTTAACTATTTAATTCTTAGTCTCAAAATGTTCATTAAAATTCTTTTATAGCTCAGCAAAATTTACTTCCATAACAAATACTACTAACTTATAGATGAAATTATTAACAGCGGTTTTTAAAAATCACTTAGTTCAACTGATATTCTCATTTTAATTAAATTTTTATGACATGCTTTTAATAATAAACTAAAAAATTAAAATAAATTTTCATTGGAAAGTTCCAATTAAAAAACAAAAAGCTTAGAGCCTGAGGTGCTAGTAGTAAATTGTTCTTAAGTGAATTGGAATTTTAATCTTAGTTATATTTTAATTTTTAATAAATGTTTTCTTGTCAATATTTCAGCTTTACGAAATTTGTTTCTATCCCCAGATGATAGATTTTTTTTTAAATCCTTTAAACATCTTTTTGTGAAAAAAAAAATCCTTCCGTTATTAATTATTTTCAATTTTTTTTCTTTAATGCACATATTGCATAATTCTAAAAATAATAACTATTGTATTTTATAATTAATATTTTTAATTCATTACTAAATTGCCCCTTTCACATGAAATCAAAATCAAACTTTGATTATTTCTTAATTAAGTTCTGAAACAAAATATGTTATTATCATCGAGAACACAGCTGTACTTAATTTGAGAACTCTAGTATATTAGAAAGTGAGTAATAAAATGGTTAAACACAATGAAGAACAAACAAAATGTTTACAAAAAAATCAGCTACATTTCTTAATAAACCAGAATATTCAGGACAATTTGGGAAAACTATACTTTTGCATATATTTGGTCGCCATTGTAACAACCATGTTTAGAGAAATCGAGGCATCTTTGTTCATTATGCAGCGGAATGTCTATCCACTGTTTCTTGGAACACGCAAACCTTTCTCGGATTTAATAAACCTCTGCAGGAAAAGTAGCGAGACAAAATCCCTAACATTCCTAGAATGCGAACCTGATAAATTTATTGAGCTGAGTTAAGTACTTCTCCAAACAGAGTAGGGCTAAATGACTTCTAGGAACATCTACCGACATTTTTCTTGAAACATTCCGTTAATCTGCTTCGGTTCCATTAAAATTTAAAGAATCATTTTGCTGCTGTATTATACATTTCTATATACGGTTGAAGTATGCCATCTTCTACTTTAAACATAAATGTATTTTCATTGTAATAAGAATAATACGTATGTTTATGATAATTAAAATTAAACTCTGGATCCTCCATTGTGTTCAATCCGAAAGTGTTTTCTCCTTATTAAAGAAACAAGGAAGTTTCCGAAAACTATTGAAATTTCGGTTATAAGCAAGCGGGAATGATCATTTCCAATTTTTCTTGCATATTCCCTAATAAATGTTATCTCTCTCCTCTCGCTTAAAATTGGGCACTTAAAATCGCTTAAAATTGCAATGACTTGCATGGCATTGTGGAGCAATATTTACGAAATATTGACGTTTGGCGTGAATTCAACATTTTTAATGAATCTATTGTGTGATCCTTGGTGATTCTTTGACTTTTAATCCCTGATGTGCGTTTAATAGTGTCCGAAAAACAACTTTGTGATTCAGACAAATTTGTTATTCATTTTTTTCTAACCTATTGAAACCAAAATTTGACACAAATCTATAATTATAGCCAAAAAAATCACATATCAGATTTGATTTATTTAAGTCATTGTGTTTTTCAGTTATCTTTGTTTACATATATACAAAAGCACAGTCCGGCAGATCATTAGCTCCTGGCCGTATTTGGTTGCATATTCAATAGGTATCTATACTTTAGATGTTAAATGAGTATCAGATGTATAGACAAATCAGATGCATAGATAAACATAATAACAAAATTGTGTTTTTTGAACTCAAAGAAGTCTGATAGGTGGAGATTTGTCAAAATCTCCAATTCAATTTTTTTAACAATGGCAGTAGTTTTTCTGTACTTCGTATATGAAAAAAGTAATGAAAGAGATTTCTTTTAAATAAATAATGTATCTAATCTAAAATTTAGCATTTATATAAAGAATGAGTTTTTTTGTAATCATAAAACAACATACAAATATATATTTGTTAAAATATTCGTATTTTCACAGCAAAGTGAATATGTACTGCTATGAGAATGTTGCAACCACGTCGTACGCTAAAAAAAGAGTTATTAACAAAATCATTCAAAAAATTTTCATAATATATAAGGGTAGGTTCAATAATTACAAGGAAAATTTCTTTTTTAAATACTTAAAAAAAATATTGACTGAATGAAATTTGGAATATTTTAAAATAGATGTTAATTTTGATTATAGTTTCAAAAACAAAATCCCCCTATAAAATTATCCATCTGTTAAACTAATCTGTTTAACAAATGTATAATATTTAAGTGCATATAAAAATTCATAATAATTCAATAAATTTTTTCATGCGTTCCAAAATTTTTTTAAATTTATGCTTGAGAAAATCGCACCATTTTATGAAAGATATTCCCAATTAATCACGTTTTTAAATATAAATTCATGAGGTTTTGGCTTTTCAAACCTATACATATATTACTTTTCCGAATCGGTGAAATGTCTCCTATTTCGAGTGGTTAAAATTATAAAACAGACTTTTGAAAGGTGCAAACTGTTCTATTTCTCTTGAAAAGAAACGGCAGTCACATAAAAGAAGTGCCTACTAAATTTAGCTCATCTCTCCCGAGTTGCCTTTTGACCTTCGAACTCAAACTTACAATTGCATTCACTAATATGACGAAATGCTTCAAATGGAGTGCGAGAAATAATGTAGCAAATACAATTGTGTTTAACTTTGAGCATTCCCACTACTTATAACTGATATATCTTCATTCGTGTATTATGAGAGTGTAGAACGCAACTAGATGTAGCAAGCTTTAAAATTGCTTGTTTCTTAATTTATAAAAATAAACAATTTGCATAAAAATAGCTTTATTTCACACCTGCAACTCTGGTTATACTGAAAACTACTGTTTATAAAGTCATAAATGTATGCATATGTCCCAAACTCTAAATGAAAAATGTTAAAAAGCATATTCGATTTGTTTTTTAGCCATCTTACCAATTAAATTGATTACTGCGCCACCAAATTCTGTGAGTAATTAAGAATTTCCTGTAATTTATTAAAAAGGGAGATAGAAAAAGGTTAGAAGGGAACTCTGCTATTTATTATTTTTTTTAATTATAGGAAATTGTTAATTCCATTGAAATTATTTCAAACAATATACTTGAATTTTCCTTTTCATCTATTAAAATAATAAATTTAGAGTTAGATACTCATTAAATTAATTCAAGATTCTTTGATCATATATCTAATGGAAATAAATATCTTGTAATATAAAAAAATTAACATACAAATTTTAAGGAGATTGAGACTTTCTGGTCCAATTAAACGGCTGTTCCAATTAAGAAAATTTCATATAAAATGAAACAACAAATAACTTCTTTATTTTAATTCATTAATTAATTATATTTATCCTTCATTATTTTAATAAATTAATTAACATAAATATAAATTAACTGATATTGAAACAGAACAGAAATATAAGTTAAATAATATGAATATTCAGGTACTGACTACACATGTAAATGTAGTTTCTAATCAGGTCTTTAAAACCTAATAATTTTAATTTTACGATTATTTCCATCACATTATCTTTTAAACATTTTTTTCTCGTCTTTTCCGTTCTTTGATCATTATTCATTGATTTGAATTCTCTGTTGTAAGAGATAAACTATTATTATATCCAGTTGTCTCGGCAGAAGTAAGGGAATTGAAGTCTGAATTTTAATCTTATAAAATTAAGCCATTTTACTACAAAGTATAAAAATTTTTTTTAGAGGGAAACTTCTGAATATTAATAAATCCAAAGAAAAATAAGTTTATTACTATGCTGCACACGTGAAACATAACATTGGCAATGGTAGACTAGATTTGATTCTTCCACGGGCACCAAAAAATTACTAACTATCAAACTCCAAAAAGGGTTTGACTGTAACAGAAGCATTATCGTCTCCCATGTAGTCACATGCATCAGTTTATTATTGATATATAACAGTATATTATCAGTTTAATTTTCATATGCATCGATTATTAATTTATTATCAGTTTATTACTGACATGCATCAGTTTATTAATTTATTATCTGTTTGTTGTTGACATTCATCAATTTATTTGCATTTCTTGAAATTTAGCCTAAATAACCAGCTGGTTATTTAGGCATAACCAGCTCTTAGCTCAAATATTTGGAAATTATTGTTCTGTGATATAGAAAGATATTATATTATAAAATTAATAATAATGCCGATATAAACATTAGCCTGCAGATCTCGAACATCTTTTTGGCTGCAATCCTAATTAATTCAATTTAGTTTAGTTAAATAAACAAGCAGTTTTGAAGCTAAATAAAGACGTTTTTTGGCGGTCCCCGCTATTTCTAGCTATGGCCAAATGACTAAACACATTTAAGGATAGAAAGTTTGAACAGTATTAAACAGTACATTGTATGTTGCGAGTTGCTACATATTGTGCTATACACATGTTGAACACATTGCTTTATCAAAACTCCATGCCCGATTGACGGGAATATAGTCTTTGACTATGGTCTATGATCTTTGA
>JAPMOR010024201.1:321808-369556 GCA_026543865.1 Argiope aurantia
ATGATCTTTGACGGGAATATGGTCTTTGACTATGGTCTATGATCTTTTACGGGAATATGGTCTTTGACTATGGTCTAAGATCTTTGACGGGAATATGGTCTTGTGTTTTGCCATCCTCAAATCCCAAAGTCAAATTAAGCCACCACATAATGGTTGTCACAAGTATCCGAAAGTAAACAAACTTTTTTTTTAAATTTTAAAGCTACTAAAGTGCACACATTTTAAAGCACAAATTTTGCCACGATAGACAGAACGTTGTAGCAGATCTCCATGCACAATGGATCTATGATGAAATTATTTCTTGAACTTATGGCCATTTATGTTTGATGTAGAAACTATGCCCTAAGGCAAAGATGTAAAAGCATCCTATATGGAAGCGAATCCAATAAATTATCCTAAATGACACTAAGATGTACAGCTGTCGATGAAGAACACATATTGTACGTTTTTTAAAGGACAATTTTTTATTGCTTACCCAGTTATCCCCTCAGTATTAACAAATTAGTGATTGTTGTTACAAATGATCATTAATTTTAATTTGTAGGCAATGGCAAATTATTTGAACTGGATATTGTTCATTTCAAAAAAATGACCAGACCGCATAAATGTTATGGCTTTGACTTGCCGGGTTTTTTTTCCCCAAATCATTTTGAATTGAGTTTTGGAAAATTCATTCACAAAGCGACTTCACAGAGGGATTGGGAAACATCATAAAAATTCAAACAGGTGATATTTTTTGAAAAATGCTTGAACTTTGATTTAAAGATGTCAACAAGAATATTAATGTTTTAATTTAAAACATCATATTGCATAATAAGAAATATTCCTTTATTATAGTTCAAAGTTTTAAAGAAATATCAGGAATACCAAAAGAAATAATGTCGGAGAAACATATGATCATAACCGCAATAAACGGCTTATAGGAGAGATGATAAGATAGTGATGATCACTGGAGTTATTAAGTACAGGATACTAATAATTAAAGACATCACATTATGCCATATACTTGCAGAAATTTTTCTGTAGAAAAACTTTCTTCAAAAATTTTCCATTGAATTTCCTTCCGAAACACGGTGACAGTAGTTGTGGATTGAACAGATAGTCCTCTATAATTTCAGATTTTGATATTGAAGTGTGACTAAACATTATTCTTTTTTTTTCTGACACCCAAATGACTCCTTTCACATCCAATGACTACATCACTCCTTGAAATCCTCAAAAAAAAAGAGGCTGCAAAAATAATTTTCCTTGCAACTTATTGCTTCATTATCATAATGATAGTTCTGTCAATCTGGCATTTCATTCATGAACATAGATTCATTGTTTGTTACTGTTTCGATTAGCATTTCTGACATCCCTGTAAATTATTAAGAAGTTTTTCTGAATCATCTTTACATGACATTGAGGAATAGCATGAAAAAAGAAAGACAACTTCGGATTTCAAAATTATTTTATCATTTACTGATTGTCCCATCAAGACCACCAAATTTTGCATAGCCAGATTCTTCTCTTGTAGTACACAAAATTTTCCCAAAAATTATTCTTCTAGGGCTAACAATTTAGGAAAAAAATGGGAGAGGAAAGTATAATGATATACTCAATGTACACACACACACACACACACACACACACACATACAAAAAAAAATCCACTTTTTTTGGAAACTTGGAACATTGGTATTGCATATCTTTACATAGAAAGATATTCAAACTGCTTAAAAGGTAAGCATGCGTGTTATGAAATAGCTTACTCCACTCTAGATGCTGTGTGGTGTTCTCAAAAGCATATGCAGTGTGAAGACTAGAAACTACGAAACTTACTGTAATAACTAGGTCTCGAATTACTTCAGATGATTCCATAGAAAAACATCTAAAAATATCAAATCTAGCGATTGTGGCTACCACAAGACAGGAAGCCGTCATCTATGTCCATAGATTTGCAGGTCACCGAACTTGATGTCTCAGCATGCAGAGCTGCTCGAGGTTTGGATTGAACACACATAGTAATTGTGACTGTTCACGTGCGAAGCTTGCTTCATCCATTTACAAGGTACGAGTAATGAAAGCTTTGTCAGCTTCATATTGTTGCAGTAATCATTCACAAAATTTAATGCGTCACTGTAAGTCATCTAGATATATACTTTGCGTGATTGTATTGCAAAATGGGTACAGCCCCCCGGTCAGTAATAGCCTGCGTACAAGCATTCGTTCAACATCCTAGGTATTGTGCATGTACTCAACACAAGAATTACTTCTAATCATCGAAGTATTGCATCTTCCTATGCTAGTGTAAGCCTATCACCCGTTCTTCCACTAGCAACGCGGAGATAGTATGTCCGATCGACAATGCCAATACTTCTGTCTATCGTCCAACCTGCGGATGATTTTGGCATCTTGAGGAAGATGCAATGGATACAGATGAGTTTACTTCTTAGCAGTTCATAAGGTATTACCATTATACTCACTGAAGGTAAAGTACATGTCACAATCTCCCCGAACGGAATACATTATCATCATTTGAAGATTACTGGTTGCTACAAGGTGCAATCTTTCAAATGCAATTCAAACAAAGCTTGACATCATTCCAAAAACGCCTATGCATGTTAGATATTTTCTTCAGAAAACAAATAAAAATGCGATGTCCGTGTTTCCAATATAGTTTTCTTCGTACACCGCATATAATATCCATTTTTCTCTCGCATTTTCTCGGAAACTTTGAATCGTAGCGACACGGTTCTTTGGGCATTTTTTTTAGTACTCCAAATGAGGAATATTCCTGAACAGAGTTCGGATGATCTTGATGGGTCACCCTGTGTACGTATGAAAGATACAACTTGAAAAGAATGATCTCCTCTTACACACATGCATAAAAAAGAGTCTTCCACAAAAATTTTAAAAGGATTTTTAAGAATGAAACTGCGATTTTTTTTAATTTTCAAGATAATAAGGCATATTTTGAATAACATAAAAATTTCACATATGATATACATTTCATTCTAATTATTCATAGTCAATTTATTTTGCTGTATACCACACAAAATATACTTGCTATTATTTATTACATATTTTAATATATTACAAACTGTCAAGTGCATGCGGAAAAAATCTGTTAAAAATAATCCTTCAATAACATTGTAATTCAATTACACTAACGATCACATCATCCTGTCTCATTAGAGAGAAAACAAATTATGCGTCCCTTTCTTCTTACCAACCACCGGAAGAGCGTGATATCTTTTTCATACAAATGAATTTAAAAAAGGACCAAAGGCAGCCAATGGAGAGTCTGTAATGTTTTCCGACGTCCTCTTCAAAATTAGGAGGTTTGAAATTATTATCGTTAATAAATGGAATTCATATCGGCAGTGTGCATTCACGCGACCCTATCTTTCTGCTGGAACTCAATCGATATGCACGTCGTCAGGTTAAACGATGCGTTCGAAATTGGTAATTATCGAAGCAACAGCAAAAATTACTTTTTTTATTTATCTTATGCGTCTTTGGCGACTTCTGGCATTCGGCCATTGGTGACTGCTTGGTGAAAAAAAATGAGGGATATTTTATGAAAAATACCTTTAGTAATATGGATTTTCTAAGAGAAGCGAATATTTATTCAGAGTATAAAAGAAGGAGTAATATATTCTTACAATTTTGCATAGAAACCCTATCATAATTTATGTGTACATTAGCCAACCAACAGAAATCTTAAAATTCGTGTTTTAATTCAACTAACATAGAATAAGAAATGTTTTTTGTACAAAAACTAAAAAAAGAGGATATCTAAAAAAAAGAAAACACCAAAAATTTATAAATTCCAGTAAATTAAAATTCTTTCAAAATACACTCATGTCCATAAGTTAAGGATAATTCAGAGTCACGCGAAAATCGAACTCTAAAATACATATATCACCCGTAAAATGATTCAAGTCTTCAAAAATCATATGAAAATTGCAGGAAGCCACCAGATGACACCGATAGTACGTCACAATGACGAGAGTGTGAGAGAGTGATGTATAAGGAATACAGGCAAAGTAGTAAAATTGTTCACAAGCGCTTTATAAGCCTTTCAGTGCAATTACCACATAGCTATGACACAAAGGACGAATTTGGATGATTTTTTACATGGAAGAATGATCCGTTTGGAAAGTGAGCGTACCCAGCTGGCAGTATCCGAGGAACTTGGAATCGCCCAGAATGTCATCTCTAGGCTTTGGCAATGATTCCAAGATGATGGTAACGTGAGTAGACGTTACGGCACAGGTCTCCCCCGAGTTACAACGCCGAATGAGGACCGGTATTTGGCAGATTTTTGATATCGATTACGACCAAAAGAAACAGATCAGACCTGTCAGACAGAACATCAGACCTGTCTCGTCAGCTCTCTTCAGCCACTGTTATGGCAGTTTCAAGACAGACCGTGACCGTGTACAGATGCTTAGGGCAGATTGGTCTATATGCTTGTTGGCCTGTCAGATGTGTTCCATTTACTGAAATTCACTGTCGCCTGTGGTTAACTTGGAGTATGGAGCATGCATTGTGGATACCGCAACAGTGGGCTTGTGTGATGTTTTCAGACGAGTCCAGCTTTAGCTTGCAGTCTGATTCCCACCGGACTTTCATATGGAGAGCGCCAGGTACCCGTTATCACCAAGAGCACATCATTGAACGACATCGTTATGGTGATGCACAATTGCTCGCTTGGGGAGAAATTATTCTGGGTTCCAGAACTGACCTGCATATTCAAATTGGAATCATGACAGGCCAAATATATCTGGGCATCATTCTGGAACAACATGTACATTTGTTTCGGGGCGCCATGGACTCAGAATTCGTGTTTATGGATTACAACACCCGTCCTCACCGTTCAAACATCGTAAACGAATGCCTTAGATCTGAGGATATCACCCGTATGGCCAGGATTCTCACCGGACTTGAATCCAGTAGAGCATGTTTTGGACATGCTTGGCCGACGAGTTGCAGCCCGTCAACCTCCTGATACATGTCTACTGGAATATCGGAGAGTATTGCTTGATGAGTGGTGTAATAGTCCCCAAGATCAGATCGATAATTTGATACTCAGCATGCCTAGGCGTTGTACGGACTGTATTGCATCGTCTGTGAGACATACTATGTATTAACCATCATACCATGTTTTTGTAAATAGTTTTTTTTCTTTTTTGTAATTTGCTTTACGGAGTAAAATATCGCAATTTTTATTAATGATATCAAACATATAGCATCTTTTTTGCTCTTTACCTTTTGTTTAATAAATAGGCTTTACAAATATGTCACATTTGTTTTGCTTCTGACTTTTTCTTTTCTTGAACTTGCATTATCCTTAATATATGGACATAAGTGTATGTTGATGCTCAACAAAATTTGAATTTGTTTCTGTAATATACAAGGTAATAATATAATATGCTTTAAATGACGTATTCTAATTATAGCTTAACAGATAAGCTCTAACAATGAGAAATAGGTATATAGTTCTGGTTGGAAAAATGCTTTAAATGACGGAAATAATTATATTTTATGTTGTCTGCATCAATAAATATACCACTGAGAAACTTAATAGTATATTACGACTGTATAAAACTTTAAACTTAAATGAAGTTTAGTTTTATGCATTCTTCCTATACTATTACTTAATGTTTAGTATTAAAAACCGAAATATGTTCTTATCTTCTGCTATCAAAATTGGCCGCTTTATGAAGCTTTGAATTTCATTATCTTAAAACAACAAGGACAGTTTCGAGGAAGCGGAACTCGTTTATATACCTTGCGTTAATTAAATATCGTTAAATATACTTTAAATAAAATTATGTACTGAAAGTGAATAAAATTTCAAGTATCGTGCTGTCATTAAATAAACAGATATGTTAATTACCCTCAGTATTCTGATATAATTCCCCAATATGATTCATTTTATGTTAAACTTTGTTATATACATAATTCAAAACACCGATAAGGTAATCTATTATAATATCTGCCTCATTCGCCGATTTTGTCCAAAATTTAATACAGATATACAATTTTGGTGTAAAGTTCATATATTAAATGCTGTTCACCTAGTTGTTATGAATTACAGATATCGTATTCTTGTACATACGGATGGATAGACTAGTGTCGTAGTCCTTCTAGAATTTGATCAAAAATATTATACTGATATACAGTTTGGATACAAAAACCATGTTTAAATTTTTATTCGTCACGCTCTTGGGTCGTATTTGAGTAATCGTATGCGCTTACATAATAGGATGAATAATAAGAGCATCTACAGTACGATGTATATTTGGAAATCCATCACAAATCTACAATTTTGATGTATAGGGTGGTTATAATTAAACTTCAGCTATAAACAGCATCATATAACGCAAACGGGAGGACAGATTGCAACGAAATTTAGTATACAGACTATACACGAGATGCGCTCACGGAATTTTTTTAAAAAAATTTAGTTCCTAAATGTCTATCAAAGGGCTTCTTTTCCGGTAAAACATTAAATTTAACACAATAAATGACCAGAACGGAATACAGAAACAATATTAACATTTATTGACTAGTCTCCGATCATCTTGTCATCGAACCACATTAGGTAAAGGTAAAGAAAAAATAACAGTACGTTGTTTGAGGGGGGGAGGGGTTCAGTTTGCAGATACAAGAAAAGATTAGGACGAAATTGCACAAGAGGTGCAGTTGATAATCGTGTCTAGGAACGATGTAGGGAAAGGTACTCAATGTGACCACCCTCATTCGGTGGACAGTGTGTTCAACAGCATATCGTAATTAATCAGTTGTGATGCTTCGCAAATGAAGCGTTATGGAGTACTTTACGTTATTCAACGTCGCAACATCTGCGGATACATCAGATTATTTAAAGTGGACCCTATAACCAGAAATCACACGGACATAAAACATGACAAAGTCTGAAAACGTTTCATACCCTAACCAGTTTTGCATAAAGCTTCCTCTTCTTCGCAAGCATGCAAATCTAGACAAATTTTTTTTCCTAGAACTGACAGCTTTTTCCAGTTTTGCATTTTATTGCTCATAATTCTCGTTATGGATTGTTAATATTGTTTCTGTATTCAGTTTTGGTCGTTAATTGAGTTAAATCTAATGTTTTTCTAGAAAAGGCGCCATTTAGTGGACATTTCGGAACTAAAACATTTTTTCGAAATTCAGTGAGAGCATTTTGTGCATGATCTATATACCAAATTTCGTAGCAGTCCGTTCACCCGTTTGCATTGAAGGATGCTGTTTATAGGAAAAATGTAACTATAACCACCCTGCAGATTTGTGATGATATTCAAAAAGTATCATAAAGCTTCAGTATTAATGTAGATTTGGGATAATATCCCAAAAGTATCACAAATTTACAGTATTGATCTAAAGATAGTTTACCAGTCTATTCTATTGTTAATTAAATATGTTCCTGTATATATAGAGACAGATATGGAGCCAAAAAAGGGGGTTCTTCTGTTCCGCAAGTTGTAAAATGCAGAGATTCATCAAAATATTAATCTCAAATCTTTAACAATTACTGTTCTCTCTCTTCGCATACGAGAAAATATAAATAATATTGATTATTAAAGATAAAGTAAAATCAGTTATGTAGTAATTATAAAGTAATATAAACTTTTTCATGAGAAATAAATAATGGTAATTTCTGGGGACATAAAGAAATCCTCTGGATATACGAAAACATTTCATTTTTAGGATAAGAATTTACTTACAGATGAAATAAGAAAAACATGAAAACTGAAGTAAGAATTTATTTATTTTTGATTAAAACGTTGCCAGATAAGAAACTCCTTTGTGGATTACAAATAGGAAAAAAGTTAAAGTGCGACAATAAATAAATGATGCAATTTTCTTGGGTCAAAACAGGTGATTTTAACCATTTAGATTATAACAGATACTTCATCCGCATAAAATATTCTTTAATGTGCAAAGTTTGTTCGAATACAATTAGAGTGAAATATCATCTTCATTATATTAAAGTGATTTTCAATTTAAAACATTCCCAGTAACCGATTGCATTCTAAATTTAATTAAAACATTTATTTCCATTTAAACTGTGTGGTATATTCCCTTAATTAAGATGAAGGAAGTGGTTATTATCTCACGGGAGTTTGACAGTTGGCAATGGAAGAATGGGATTGTACGCGTTAAAATAAAGCGAGTTTCGCATTTGGTTAGGTTCAAACCTCTTCGGACCTCATTCAGAACTAAATCTTTGCCTCAAGAATGTCGAATTCATGGAACCGAGGGAATAATTTAATGATCCAATTAGCATAATAGTATGTATTGCATGCGTGTAAAGTTTTGAATACAATTGAATTGTAACGCATTCATTTCGTCAACAAATGGTAATGATTGTGATTGAATGAAGAAAAATGGCAATTGAAGTTTTTATTAGAAACTCGTTCTATATGTTTTATAATATTATAAACTACTCGCCTCTAGCGACTAGCTGGTTTACAGAGAATAATGATTATATGTAATTACTGCGAAAAAAAGTCAATATTTCGTTTAATTTTTAATTAATTGCAATTACAAAAAAAAATAATCCAACGTGCACATTTTTACCCACAAAGATATGCATGTGATAAATAGCAATAGGTCTGAGAATCTGCCTTGCATAACAGACATAAACAAGCTTTCATCTTTATAATTAGTAAAGATATTAATAAAATTCTATTGAATGCATAATCTAGGAAATATATCAATACATATATAAACATACTAATATACTAGAAATATACTAATCCCAAATTTCTCCAACAGAAGGAAGTACGATTTACTATTCGGTTTTAAAGAGGTATAAAAACTGTTTTGAAACTGACTTCGTAATTTAAAAAAACTTTTTTCCCAGACTTCGATACAACGAAAATATAAGGGCATTTGTCTACGACGGCTGATTCAGATTCGTTATCAGAGAAGACATTTTTAGTACACTTCCTAGTTGCTTGAAGTACATTGACGAAGTTCGATTGTATACACGTACCTCCCATAACACGGAAGTGTCGTCAAATCATTAGCAATACTTTTGCCCGGAAAATCAGAACAGAATCGCAAATATGAACATATTATCCAATCGCCATCAATGTATTTCACGTCCCTAATTGTTTCTCCAGTGTTTTGTGTAGATTAAGACTTGTCGGTGCAATTCACTTGTATATACCGTTCCTTAATGTGAGCAAATCACATTGAGACGCGGATGTCCCTTGGAATCCGGTCTCTAACATTTTAATTTCAAAGCCGGGATCAGGTCGCCAATTCGAAGAAATTGGAAGTAAATGAATGAGATGAAAGTGCATGAAAATGAAAAATCTTTCTATTCCTGGCGGCTATGGAGGATTTTTGTAGCACCTAGCATTTCTGTATCAGTCAGTGGTTGCAAGTGAAAACAACAAGTGAACAAAAAAAATGAAACAATTTTTTTGCAATGTTGACAGGAACACTCGTCCCACAAATTAAAAAGTAAATAATCGAAAAAAAATATCTGCAGATATCTGGAAATACACATTGCATCGTAATTAGTAAGGAGCTTGATGAGTATCCATTTTGTAAGATATGCAGAAGAGACTAAGGAACTGTACAATTTGTTCAACAGTTGTCCCGGACGCTGCTTATAGGTAGAGGGATGTACGCATATGGTCAGCCTTTAAAATGATACTGGAATCGTTATGTCATGAGATTCCGAATATATCAGCATCCACAGCTCCATGTTACTATGTTATATCTAGTACTGTCTGATTCTACTATATATCAGTCAATTCTCAGGACATGCTTTGTAAAGACTGTTTCATAAGGAAATCATAGACAATCAGCCACCTTATGGCAAATATAGGTTCTCAGTGAGAGATGAAATGGTCGCCACATGGAACATCTGTATCATTTATATTACACCAGCAATGCGATATACCTGAAATGAAAATAACAATAGTTCTGTTCTCCTTTGCTTTAGCATATCTGGATAAGTTCACATATAAGGTTGATGAGATAAGGATTTACGATCTTTTTCAGACAGACCTAGGAGTACTTGTTTAATATTAAATGTAGAAATCTGGTAGTTTAACTGTAAGAAAATAGAGTGATTTTCTGAAATACTTTCAAGGAAACTTCCATCAGTCAGTTTCATCACAATAGCAATTTATTGTTAATGTGCATACCAGCTTTTTAACAATAAGAACACAAACATAGATATGTGGACCTATAATTTCCTTTAAGTCCTATAGATATGTTAACCTTTGGTTCAAGATTCTCGATCATACCATGACATGCTCTGAATTAACGGAATAATGGGCATGAAGATCTTTCAAAGACGATACTGTTCAACAAAATAAAATAGCTGGACAGAAAGGATTTTCATCAGATATTGAAACACTTTTATAGAATCTATGCAAAATACAATATATTTTCTCTTAAGTATGTCAATTGAAACAAAACATTTTGATATCATAATTTATATACCACAATAATTATACATTTTTTCCTGGCTTATCAAAATGCAATTTTATCACTGTTCATAAATTTTACCAGAAATATTTTCAGCGAAATATATTGTATGTTCGTCTGTACCAGAATCACTAACTTTCCCCATCAATCTTAGTTAAATTATATGTAATTAAGTTTAAAATAGAGAACTAAAAGAAGTCAATAATGTAAGTAATGCCAAAAGCGAAAATGCTTGAAAATCGCAAAATAAACTGTTCACAATAGACATAGAAACGTACTCTCAAGGGATCTCTTTATTCGATCATTTGAAAACTTATAAAGAGTGTCCAAAATTAACGCAAGAATTTAATCTGCCACCATTCATGCAGTAAAGTGTTGGAAACAATATTAAGGAAACCATTTTACAGCTGATAGTTTAGATTTAGTAAAAATAGATCGCTACACGATAGAACAACGTGTCTTCATTGTTGAACAATATTTCAAAAATAATGAAAGTCTGGCTACCAGAATTCGAAAATTTGTGAATTGGCCACCCAGATCGTGTGATTTAACACTATTGGATTTCTTTTTTGAGGGTTATTTGAAGTCAAAGAGACATGCCCAAAAGCGGGCAAGCACGAGTGTATTGAAGAAGGAAATTCAACGCTGCATCAAAAAAATTCAGCCACATTTATGCAAAATGATCATGAAAAATTTCGAAGAAAGATTGCGCATGTGCCAGCAAAGCCGTGTGGCCATTTGCTCTATGTATTATTCCATACATAATCATATCTTGTATTCCATGCATAACCTTATTGATTCAATAAAAATATAATAATTTAAAGGAAAAAACTTTTTTTTATTACTAAGTTCAAATCTTGCGTTAACACGTTGTTCTGTCGTTTAATGCTCCATTTTATTCAACCTTAAACTATCAGCTGTAAGTTTTTAAAAAAATAGGGTTGCAGCACTTTTCTGCCCAAATGGTGGCAAATTCAAAAGTTGCGTTAATTTTGGGAACTACCAGACACTTTTCATCTTTACCACAATACTCATTTGACACTTTAACATGAAAAACACTATTTGATTGTTGTTTTTATTTTGAGTCTGCTTGGTTTACCATTTTTTACCTTCATTTAACAGTAGTTTAACCTACAAAATAGTTCTGAACATTCCGCGAATTCATAATACTGTGATTCACACGGGCGAAATTTGATTGTGATAGCACCATTTCTCCAGACACAGCCATGCTACTAAGAGTCCGAACCAAGATGCAGTGAAAAGAATTTGAAATTTCTTCAAATGGAAGATAATATTGGAGCAGAGGAGGAGTTCAACATAATAAGGGGACAGTATTCTACCTTGAAAACTCCACCTTTCAAAAATACACTGCAAAGACGCCATTTTTTTTACACAATTCCTCGTGAAAAAAGGGGCTTTACCAACCTCTTCAACCAATCAAAGATCTAATCAAAACGTTATGAGAAGATACTGCTTTAGGCTTAAATCGTCTACTTATATTATTTTCAAAAATTTTGCTCATAATTATAGCAACGATAACATGAATATAAAATTATGTATTTAAAATAGTTGTCACGAGTACTGCATAAACGGATATGGTCAGCAATCTGCCAATTGGCCTATTGTAGGGCCACCCCCGCATATGGACGTCGGTGGGAAGCTGCCTGAAAATTGTCTGTAAAATGAACAGACATCAAAGAACCCCGGGAAACCACAAGAGAGGGGAAAGAGGGCAAACGTGCCTGTCTCAAGACGCAGACGGGCCGTCGGAACGCGGCTTTACAAAGAAAAATATTGTTGTAAACTTTAAAATATTTTTCTATGCTTCTTTTAAATTAGAGGAAAAATTATACTGAAATAATTTTGATGTCTTTCAAAAATAAATATTTTGAATTTTTAAATCTTAAAAAATTATTTTTAAGCAATAACATGTTCCGAAATTATAGAGGAAAAATACCAACAATCTGATTAAATTTAATTAAAATTCTTTCTTTGTTGAATACCTACAACCCAAGAACCAACAATGTGCCAAATTTGGTAGTAAAACATTCTGAGTGCTTTTTTTTTTTCAACATGCATGTATAATCCCACAACTTACAGATAAGGTGAAACTAAACTAATCTTAATCTGTTCGTGGTGCTCAAGTGGTAAAGTTACTATTTCGGGGTCAGTGGATTTCGAAACTCAATTTCACTAAAGATCCAAGGCGTACGTGTGCCCGGTGCGTACATCAGGGATCATACTTTCCCACGTTAGTGTAGTGCGAAAGTTTCGAAAGGGTGCGCCAACTCAGGTGTCATCCTCATCTTCAAAATCGCGAGATCTCAAAATAGTTCTAGTGATGCTTCAAAACTAAAAATTTAACATAAAATGTTATAATACAAGTTGATCATTATGGTACAAGTTAATTGGATTATCATATAATGCTATGATGCAAGTGAATCGTTTTAGTACAAGTTAATCATTTTAGTGCAAGTGAATCAAATTATCATACAATGTTACAGTACAAGTTAATCATTCATTAATCAGTCTAAAACAAGTTAATCAAATTATCAGATGAATGTTATAATGTCAAGTTAATGGATAGAATCCAGAGTTTTAAATTTTATGTTAAACTCTTTATAAAAAAAGCACAAGATTGGACTGCTAAATTAAATGGAATGGAATGACAGACATTATATGAAAAAATGGCATTTTTATTCTATCTCTATCATCGTTTATTTACTATTTAAAAATAAATAGCAAGCACTTTTTTATTTGCGCCCTTATATACAATTGCTCTCATACTTTATGGGGAATAAATCTTTCATTATACTGTAAAAAAATTCCAAACTCGTTCCTTTGATTTTGAAACCCCATAAGATTACACACAAAAAAAAGGATATATCGATATGAATGGATTTAAAAATCCTACATTTTAATTTTTTTATCTTTCCCTTTCTACCAATTCCCTTTAATCATCAAAAAATCATTTTTTTTTTTTTTCTATTTTACATCCTTTAGGAAGGAAAAAAAAAACCATGACTGCTTCGAAACAAAATTAATTGAATCACTTAATTAAGAAAGTTTTAAAACGCTTTTATTTTAACATTTTTAAAAGAAATACGATTTATCCTCTGTTTGTTAATCTCTTTTCTTCGAAGATTCTTTTGAATTCGGCCGACCGTAAAATTATTCTCAAAATTAGTTACACTCTGATGGCCTGACAAGAAATGCTCACCTCTGAGCTCGTTAATAAAAAACTTTACATTTTCTAAATAATTCATTATATCTAAGCTAGATAATTTTAATTATGATATTAAAATAGCAATGCAAAAGTAAGGATTACTTTTTGTTTCTCTTAATTAAATGATTTTTTAATATAATGATAGTTTTATACATGAAAATTGTTTCTTAATTCTACAACTCCAATTAATTCATAAATCTAATTCATTTATGAATTTTTTTCACATATCAATTGAGTTCATGAATTAATTGGAATTTTTGATTTACACATTGCAAGAACTAGATACTTATGATACGATTAGGGCCATATGAAGACCAATAGACATACTAAGCAAAAGATTTTGATGTCCTCATAAGCAAGGTTTCTCAATAGCCTATTTCTAAATCATGAAAGAAAATGTGTACTCTGAAAAATATTTTAAGTGACGTAAAGAATTATATTGTTAAAAATCAGCAATATCATTACTCTGATAGCTAGTCTTATATTAAAGATGCCATATTTGCAAAAAATGTTTAGTTGCTAATGAAGGTAAGATCAATGACCTCTTACCTAGTCGACAAATTTGGCGACCGTCTGATGGCAAAAAATGACGTTTCTAGAAAATGTAAGAATAATGACTGTATCTTTATTGGGAGCCGAGATCCATAGATTCTTCTAGAAAATTCGGTGTCCTGTCACGGAAGCGAGTGAACCAAAGCTAGTTATGCTTGTAGATTCTCTCTGTGGAGTGTTGATTGTAAAGCGAGCTCATTTGTTGATTGCATTGACTTGTTTTCCTTTTAATTATGTTGTAGATTTTTGCAAGAACTCTTCGATTCTGTTTTGCTGTCTATGTTGGCTTGTAAAATAAATTTCGGAAAGAAAATCGTTAACAAGCTTTTTCATTTCTCACCTGATGATTTCTGTAACAATATTTTAAGATGTTTAATCAATATATTTCTTTAAAAATTGTAAAATTAAATTGTTATATAATCCGGTTTAAGTGCTCATATTTAGTAAAAGATTCTTGAAACTTACATTTTAAATGAAAGAAAAACATTCTACGTTTCTTCTCCTTTCATACAAACTTATCCTTTGATGTCCTAACCCCACACTTTATTTTTTCCATTGGCTAATCTACTATTGCATTTCGTATCTTTTGATTTTCTTCATATTCTTGCATCCAAACCATACGAAAAATAAATTATGTAATCAACTTTGAAATTTTAAGGAATATGTACAGTTCAAACTACTCTGATCAGAAGGAAAAAAATATTTCTGGAATTATGTCTGTTTTTGAATACAATAACTCTAACACATGAGTCAGATGAATAAAATTTAGTGTATTATCGTGGAACCAAAATAATAGATTTCTATTCAAATTTGAAAGAAACTTTTTAAGGAAAGTCAATGGAGCTGGTGATAAGCCAATGGGACTATCATTTTATTAGCAAAAGTGAAGAAAAAAATCTAATTCAAATACTATTGCAAGGCTTACCTTAGGTAGGTAAGTAGGTTTACCTTATATTCCAGGACCGCCACTATAGGTGAGTAATAATATCACTTTTGAACAATATTTCACATTCTTTGAGATGAAACATTTATTCACACTTCACGCACAAAAATAAACACAAATAACAAAATAAAAATAATAACAAAATAAAGGCATCTTAAATTTCATTTTACAATCTAACCCGAAGACCATGTGTTGGTGTTTTCAGTAGGAGGTCTCGATATCAACTGACTAGAATACAGCGGCTCTGCTGTCGAATTCCAAAGTAGAAGATGAGAGGAGTTTGTGACAGAGACAATACGTCTATAAATATAATAACGCTAACTCAAAAATATAACTACTGAAATCAATAAAATTTGGCATGATTTTATTGTTATAATGATACATCTTTTTACAATTTTTAATCCGAATTCATCAGCATATTGACTTTATGTCGATTAATTTGTGTGTACATGAAGCCCATATATCAAAAGCGCCCTAATTTCGATTAATGAAATTTGGCATATGGTTTTATGTTTATCTAAACAAGTAGATTTTTATATAATTCTGGATACAATAGATAAAAAAGAAAGTATCATAAAATACGGTACAACAAATTTTATTAAAAAATGCTTTATACTGAAATGAATTGAATCTTCATAGTTTGATAATCAACAATTGAAAAAAAAAGTTAGAATGAAATATGAGTGGTAACAATAAAAAAGTCGATTTGAACTTCATTTGAGCAATAAAATATACTGTTGTAAAAATAGGTCTGGTATATTTTTAATTAATTAAAAGTATATAAAATTTATCGAAAAGGCTTTTTTTTTAAATTTTAAGATGATGCAATAATCATTTTTGTACTGTAATCCGATATTACGGTGAAAAAAAAAATCAAAATTTCTCTTAATTTGCAATTTAAATTTCAAGAAAAAAATCGCACCGACGTGCCAACTTTAAATGTACATCTGTGCCAATTTAGGAAGCTCCTACTCTAACCGTCTAGCCTGTAGAGCGCCTGCACACACATACACACATTTTTCTTTATTATTAGTAGAAATAGAAAACAATTGACTTTTAAAAAAGTTCATATTTATTAAATACATCGCATTTTTTTAAATAAACTTATGAATTAATGAAAAAAACAGCATGTCAGATTTTGCAACTACTAAAAATATTTCTATTTTGCCCACATCAAAAATTTGAAAACATTAAAAAACTATTAATCTTCACCACTCACTTGCCTTGTCTGAGTCGGCAGGAAGTCATAAAATATGCAGTTCACGACCTTGTCATGAATAGTTCCTTTTTTTTATTATGCTTGAGTTGTTGACATTCTTTCCGGACGCCTGGATATAGAATTATTTCATAACAATTTAGTTTATACCAATTTGAATTTTTCTTACTCAAGAATGAGTAAAAATACTTTGGAACCGCAGAGTTTAAAATCATGTAGTTCAGTAAAATCTCCCCAAAATGTTTCATGTAAAATCTATTTATTACATTATCGTATACAAAGAAAAATACTGCAATCGTCAAAAAATTCAAATTCGACGAATTTTTACTTTTTGAACCTCCTCGAGCCCGAAACACGGGTTTTTGGAATTACATATATCTAAACACGATACCACAAAAATTCTTTGAACTAGATGGATGAATTTGATATGTAGATTTTTACAACACATTTGTAGATTTCTTTCAAATTATAAACGAAATCCATTCAGAGAAAGTCGGTCCGTCCAGCTTTCGGAGAACAATAGAACATGATAACAACAAAATGTAAAATGTTAGCTAAATAAAATTTACTGCAGAGGTTTAGCACCTAAAATCTAGATTCTAATTAAATTTTAAATCAAATCTATCAAAGGATTGACTGTATGTCTATCTGTGTTTTCACATTCATGTAAATGCATTTACTTAAAAGAAATCAAATTTGGCATGTGATCTTGTGGTTATGATTGTAGTTCTATGTCAATTTTCGGTTTCAATCGATCGGGAAAAAAAATGTGTCTAAAATGCACATTCAATTTGCGGGTACTTGCGTATCAATCGCATAACAAAGATTTGTTTCCAAAAAAATAGCAAAAATCGCACGATAGATTCAGTAAAAATGCTAGCTTCACGTCAAAGATTAGTCAAATTTTGGTACATAGATTTAAACCTAAAAGTATATTCTTATCAAATTTTGATCCAAATCTGGCAAAAGAGTGATTAGATCTAAGCAACCAATCCGTGCTTTAGCATGCATGTCAATGATTTAATTCGGTGAAATTCAATTTGTTAGTTTGTGACTATAACTGTAGTCCCATGAAAAATTTAGTTTCAATCAGCAGGAAAAAAAGGCAATCAAAATATATATTCGCTCAATACATTCAGTAAAAAGGCAGGATTTATGCCAAAGATCTATATTTCTTAACGATTATTTTACCAATACCATCCTAGACATTGGTGAATTATAGACCCAATTGTATCCAAGTGTTACAAACCTGTAATTTTGCTGCCCAGTACGAATAGTGTCATCGTAAGAAAGACCCTCATACGATCAGCTCTGTGGGTGCTGATCGGGTATTGTGTCAGTGACCTCAAGAGTCTGGCGACTTGGGGACGAATTTGGCGACAAAATAGACAATGCCGGAAACTTCGAGAAATTTAACAATCCGACCAGTTGGAACTTAGATACACCCAGAACCTTCTATGCCCGCCTCTCGGGAGCTATAAAAGACCGGTAGTCTCAAGCTGCGGTGGTGTAGTGGATTGAATCGTGATCGGAAGAGGAGTCGTAGACAAGTAACGAGTCTTCGAGATTACAGCGAAGCAACGGCGGAGTGCCAGTGTTGTGTGGAGCGAGTGTTGAATTGCTGTGTGCCGAGTCATGTTGTCTACTGTGGAAGGGGCGTTGTGTCGCGTGTGCAGTAGCCAGTTTTGAGAAGTAGCGAGTCGGCAGTTAAAGCGAGGAGACAGTGAGAAGTTCAGCCGTTGGAGAGACCTTAGAGCGAAGCTCCGAGGATCCCCTCTCCTGCTGGATTCTGTCTGACCTCCTTGTGTGCTGTGGTCAATTACTACTTGTGGGCTACTGTCTGCTGTAGAGTACTACTATGTGCTGTCCTTTGTTCGTCTCGGCTGTAAATATTTGTCATCTGTGTGCTCATAATCTGTGTCTTCGTGTAAATAAACGTCGTCGTTGTTTTCTACTGAGGCATGCTGATTGTATTTTCACACTATACACCCACTATAAAGCAAACCCGACGACGAAATCCTTAACATATGGTGTACAATTTTCTCTATGTGGGGAGAAGTGGGGAATTAGAAAGTATGCGAAAAAAGTTTTCAGGAGATCATCCTCGCTGGTTCAGAATTTATCGTTAAGATTATTTGCTCATTTAGTATATGTTAACTTCTCAAGGTATCTTGATTGTATCAAAGAATACATCAAAATTGGCAGCATTAACTTTTGACACAAAAGATAATTTATACTTTTTATTAAAAAATTATATAATAATAACTTTATAAAAAAATTTATAATTTTTATTAAAAAAAATTCTGGTGTAGCAAAATTTTTGACGTATATGACAACCCAGACAATCAGGAATAAATGTTTGCATTATCCACGATTCACCTTAATTGTCGAGAAAATTGCTAGTATTTGGGTTTTTTAGTTTTATAAAAGAATAATTCTTTAAATTCTTATTTTAAATAATTATTTAATGAATAAATACAAATATAAAAGTATTCCTATTCCTGGAATCAATTTTTCTACGGATAGAGACAAAAAATAATTCCAGGTAAATTAATCATTTTTCCTGCTTTTTTTTTCTGTACGTGTGTGCGCGTGTGTCATTTGCGAAAAACAGACTTCACAGTAAATAGATTTCATTCATTTTTTTTTTTTTGCTAAAATTTGGTGGGGTTTTATTCCCCTTGTATCTGACAACAAATTAAACTTCTTTACGAACGTGTTGCCTTGATATTCAATTCATGTTCAAACCATCTTTCTTGCTTCTATAAAAATCTGATCGCGTAATTTTCTTACATAATTTCTCGAAATTTATTAGATAAACCATACATTTACATCTTTACTAGTGCCATGATGTTATGGAACTGGTCTCCTTTAGAAAGTTTCATACATATTGCGATAAATAAAGCAACACATCTTTAATGTCTTGCAATTTCATTGCATCATGGATATTATCTAAACGAATTTAACAGAAATTGAAAACAACTAACATCCTTGACTAACTAGCTGATCAACAAAAGCAACTAGTTATTAGTAGAGAAATTCGATTTGAAAATCCAGTTAGTATGAATAATTACTGGTTATTACACCAGCGCTAATCTTTCGATTCCATATTTGCCATCTTGAACATGATTGGCTGTTCTGGTCACGTGATTCACTGACGTTTGTAAGATGAATCGCCTTTCAGTGAGATTCATCTTACAACACATTTTATTTACTATTCTTCAATAATTTAAAGTTTCTCTTAACATTTCCATTCATTTTAAACAAAATATTAAGGTACTATACATTTTTTATTTATGATTTCAATGAAATACATGCACGCTTCTATAATAATTTCCGATACTTTAATTATTTTTTAAAGCTATTTTCGAAAGTGAGTAATTTTATTGTAAATATTATATGGTAATAAGTGGTTAGATTCAAATCATGATATCATCGCCAAACTTGATTTTTTTTCGACAATTCGCCAAATTTATTATTAGACTTAGCTTTGTAATTACATTTAAATATTTAAAATAATAATGAAAAGCAGTCAAACAGTTAGTTAAACCCTCCATTTTAGAAAGAAATCGAAAAAATACTATGTGTTTTGTTCATTTTCTGAGAAGAAAACTCGCGGGTAGAGCTTCCCAGTCACGACCTTTATGCATATTTCGAAAATTTTTGATGACATCTAAATACTCATAAATGGTCGGCCATCTTGTTGTTCTCCATTTCAATATAAATGCGAAAATAAAACTTTGGAAGTGCCCTTCACTTCAACGATTAAATCAATTCCACCAATTTTCGTCGCCAAAAATTTATTTCTTCAATTTGAAGCATTATTAACCAAGCAGAAATGGATTGACATGACTAAACTAATTTTATTACTGTAGTATTTACTATACACAACTGGGTACTTTGGGAATATCCTGTTGATCATTTTCGCCAACACGATATTATCGCCAAAGGGTGGATTTGCGCCAGTGACAGCAAATTACTTTTCATTATGATAGCGCCAAAAGTTTGGCGCTTTTTCGCGAGCGCTGACAAATCGATGGGATAATCCTAAAAAAAAAGCTGCTATATCCTTCGATTCCAGGCCCACTATAATTGTATTTATAAATAACTAAAAATATTACATTATTGAAGCTTTTGTTACTGGATTTAATACATTAATAAAATATGAATAGGAATACACAATAATAACATATTTTAAATTAATCATATACATTCATATTTCTGTTATGCTTAAAAATAATCGAAATTCCACTCAAAATATTTCAAAAAAAGAAACTATAATCATATTTAAGATTAATCGCAAATAACGATGGTACCAGGTCGTTTTTGTTTTAAAATTAATCATGCGCATTCACATTTCCGTCATATTTATAAATAATCGAAAGTAAATTCAAAATATTTTCAATCCAAACAACAATCATATTTAATAATAATATAAAACATCTTCAAAATAATCTTTCCGTTGCAATGAGTAAACGTCAGTGAATCACATGACCAGAAGAGCCAATCATGTTCAAGATGGCAAATATGGAATCGAAAAATATAACCGCTTGTGTTATTACTAGCCCCGTTTATTATTAATCACCAATTAATCGATTAATAAACGGTTAACCATATCAATTCAAAATTTATTTATTAAGAGAAAATGCACACAACAGAAAAAAACTCCAGTTACAGAGAGCATTACAAAATGAATAATGCACAAAAAATAGAAACTTCAAGTAATGAATAACAAGAATAATATAAAACATATTTTAAGTTTACTACTTGCATAGAATCAATATAAAAAAATTAAAAACACACTCTGAAAATTAATAAGCTTTTATGTCTGAATTCTAAAATATTAAAAATTTACAAGAGATTTAGAAGCTAAAATTATTATTAAAGTATCATAATTCCATTTTTAATAATTTTTCCTTTATTCCTTATACCCATTTATATATACATTAATGCAATTTTAATTATAAATTAAAACATCTTATAGTGAAGTATAACACTATGCATAAAATTTCAAATACAGAATGAAAAAACGATTCATATAAATTTTCTTTTGTACAAAAAATGTCAGCAGAATTACAGATGTATAATTTGAGAAATATTATACTTTATTTGACATGCTTAAGAAAACCGTTTTAAAAAATTAGATAAATCGTCAATAGCTGTTAAGTATCCCATTATGTTACCCTAAAAAAATTGTCGCCCTCATCTCAAAAAAGAAAAGAGGGAGAGAAAGATACGAGACAAACGACTTTGGGACTCTGATACAAAATTGAGACATAAATCAAATCATTTTTCTTTCTCCCCCCGACAGAAGGTGAGAAATTTAATTCCGATACTCAACTTTAAAATTGCTATGCATCTTTTCTTACCTTCAGAATGATGAACGACTCGACAAGGGTGAATAACAAAAGAGTTATATATGAACACGTGGTATATCATTAGTCAGCAGTTTTAAAATAAATCATATCACTTCAGGGCCTAAGTCCCCGTTACCATGTTGACAACTTTTGAGTTAAAAAAAAAAATTGGCTTTGATTTTAAAAACGTTTCAGTTTTTACTTTCTCGAATATGAAGATAAAATATTATATAGTAAAAGAATTCGAACTCGAGATTTCGACGAATCACAGAGTTTCAACCTACCTGAGTTTGAAAAGCACATTTTTTTGGAATTCTGTCTGTCTACGAAAGCGATAACTCAAAAACATTTTGAGTTGGAAAGATGAAGTTTTATATGTGATCCTTACATTAGTTTAGCAGGGTTTTTTTTTTTAAATCAAATTTTAAAAGAAACCCATTTAAAGAAAGTTTATTTGTACAAATATGACAATAATTTTATAACTACAAAATGGAAAAAGGTACGTAAATAAAATTTAGTACACAAATTTAACATCTAAAGCGTAGATCTGTATAAAATTTGGAGCAAAGTCCGTCAAAAGATAGACCGTCCGTCAGTCTGTACTTCTGAACTTTTGTAGGTCTGTAATTTTTATGTAAACGGTATAGAAAAGTAACAACATGAGTAAATGAAATTTGGTTCGCAGTTTTAGCATTTGAATTAAGGATTCATATCAAATTTTTACCACATTTATCAAAGCGCTGATCGTCTATTAATATGCATTTAAATGCAAAAACTGAAAAAATACTATTTAAACAAATGTAATTTGGTATATGAGCTTGTGATTACAATTATATTTCTCCGTCATATTTTGATTTCAATCAGCATCTCAAATGTTCCAAATACGTATTCGTTTTTTTTAGTACTTGTATAATAATCGCATCATCTTGATTAATCGCCAAAAAAATCAGAGATCGCGTGCTAAGGGTTTTTTCGTATCTCTTATTCACCAAAAGCATGTAGTTAATAATATACAAGCACCAGTTTTCTTCTATGAAGCACATAAATATAAATGAAGGAAGCTGAAAATAAAAACTGGAGTACTCGTGGTGTTCACGGCCTTGCCCAAGGTTCGTAATTGAATTCAGAAATTGAAGGGGAGTAGCAATAGAGAGATGCTAAAATGTTTCAGGTATTTTTCCCGCTAATTAAGTATATACAAGAGAAAATATTATAATCAAACAAATATTTAACGTTTGAAATTTCGAGGAATTTTTATATTTTAGACTTCTATGAGCCTAAAAATGTTAATTTTAAAATTACGTCCGTCTGTCCTTGACCACAATTGCTCGAAAACAGAACAAGACATCACAAATGATATTGAGTATATGATCATTACAACCTCATTAGAAGTCTGTTTTTAATTTGAATCAAATCTGTTTATTGCATCTGTCTCATGTGAAATACAGAATAATTCTCACCATAGAATTAATCAATAATTCATCATAATCTCTGATTCATCATAAAATTCAGTTTTTAATTTTACTTTCAAAAGGATTTAAATGATTTAAATAATAATATTTTATTTTGCTTCTGCCAATAAATATATTACTAAAAAAATATGAAGTCTGAAATTGTGTACAGTTCATAGGTCCTAAGGATTCCTATTCTGCGAAATACTTATGACAATCCAACTTTTAAATAAAAAAAAAAGAACAAAACGAATTTTAAAAAAAGTTTCAATTTTTTGTGATCAAAACCGACCGAATCATGCTATTTTGAATATTACAATTTTAGAACAATCAACGTTTTCATAATATTAGGCCAATCCAGATTTCTGGAAACTCTGGGCTCTGATTGATGCATCTTCCTTAAAATGGCCGATGGAGTGGTTTGAAATCCACATTTTTATAAGATAGTAATATTCAAATTTCCATAACTCGCAGTTTCAATCGCAATAGAGTGGGCTGTTCTTCTTAAAACTATTTGCCTTTGACGACCAAGTGCTTTCCTGGAAATATTGGTTGTATTTAATTTTCTTTAAATCGTGTATAAAACTTAGCGTCTATGATTCCGCCAAATTATCAGAAATTAAAGCCGTGTTATTTTAATTGTTTCTTACATATGTTTCTCTCAATGTTTACTTAAACCTTTCTAATGGAAATCAGTCCTACTCCATCATGATGTTATATCCTATTCATCTATGTTATAAATTTCGTAATATTGTAATTTCATTTTTTATATGTCTCGTAAACTTCACACACATTAGACAAGCACTTTTATCATTAACTTTCAGCTATAGAGGAATGTTACGGTATGATATAATTGATGAAACAATGACAACAGTTTGAACATCAGGACAACAATATAATCAAATGTTGGAAACTAGGCAAACTTATATATACATATATATTGTTACAAACCTGCAATTCTGCTTCCCAGCATAGTTGGTTCCATCATCAGAAAGACAGTTTTACAGTTCATCTGTATTGGACGGTGTCCGGGTGTCGCGTCGGAGGTCCCAGAGCTTGGTGACCATTTGGTGACGAATTTTGCGACTTTGGCGCCAAAATAGATTATACCCGAAAAATCGAGAATTTTCCCGATCCGTCCAGTAGGAACCGAGATACGCCTCGAACGTTCCTGATTGGTTGAGAGGCTTCTAGCCCCGCCTCATGAGACCTATAAAAGGTTCTGCCGCGACGGAACAGAGGAGTCGGAATCGGCGGTGAAGAACTGGTTTTCCAGGGATTAGCAGAGCAGAGCAGCGACGGAGTCAAGCTAGTGCTGAACTAAGCTGTGCGCTACTGTCTGCAGTAGAGTTTTGTTGTGTGCTGCTGTTTGCACGTTTCGCGGCTGAAGATAATTGTCTTTTCTGTATATAGTTGTCGTCTTTGTGTTGTCCTGTGTGTCTTTGTGTAAATAAACGTCTTTGTTTTTATTCTACTGCCACCTGCTGATTGAGCGTTCTCCACCCCATATGACTTCCACTATCCAAATGAACCCGGAAATTTCGTAACAATATATTGTTACGAAATAACAATTAACAATATGTTGTTACGAAATTTCCGGGTTCGTTTGGATAGTGGAAGTCATATGGTGTGGAGAACGCTCAATCAGCAGGTGGCAGTAGAATAAAAACAACGACGTTTATTTACACGAAGACACACAGAACAGCACAACGACCACCACTACATACAGCATGGAGAAGACAATTATCTTCAGCCGAGACGTGCACACAGCAGCACACAACAAGACTCTACTGCAGACAGTAGCGCACAGCTTAGTTCAGCACTAGCTTGACTCCGTCGCTGCTCTGCTCTGCTAATCCCTGGAAAACCAGTTCTTCACCGCCGATTCCGACTCCTCTGTTCCGTCGCGGCAGAACCTTTTATAGGTCTCATGAGGCGGGGCTAGAAGCCTCTCAACCAATCAGGAACGTTCGAGGCGTATCTCGGTTCCTACTGGACGGATCGGGAAAATTCTCGATTTTTCGGGTATAATCTATTTTGGCGCCAAAGTCGCAAAATTCGTCACCAAATGGTCGCCAAGCTCTGGGACCTCCGACGCGACACCCGGACACCGTCCAATACAGATGACTGTAAAACTGTCTTTCTGATGATGGAACCAACTATGCTGGGAAGCAGAATTGCAGGTTTGTAACATTGCTCCCCTCTTCAAAGACTGACGTCCCGGCAGTCCTACTTCAATCCAACAGCTGGCGTAGGCTTCCGAATGATGTGATGATGATGCTTTAGGTCTTTCGAAGATGACATCATTCACTAATTTGGCGGCGACTAACGATCCATCCGAACCTTCTCAATGATTTTGACTCGAACCTCTTCATCGTTTCGGATTGTACACCCAGACTTGATTTCTCTTCTTAAAATGCAATGTGTCCCATGGAGCGAAACGCTGGATCGTAGTAGTGTCATCCGGAATGAATTCTTGCTAGGCTGGTCGGTTGGTCACTTGGAACTTCTTCCATTGAACCAGCCGTATGTCAGGATGATCCAACAGTGCCTTCTGAAGTCCACTCGAATGCCAGGTATTCACCTTCGTCGCCAAAGCTTTCACGGAAATATCTCCGCCTATTCCCGGCTCATTCTCGACACTTGAGAATTGTCCGCAGCTCTCCACACTGCATCTTTTGAAGAGTACATCTGCCTTTACGGGAAGGGCTCTTCTGCAACAACACAACTTGATAGGATACACAGCAGATTCATCGGTTCCTATTTGCATGGCGCTCCTCGAAAAATCCACAGCAAATCCGAATTCTTGGAGGAAATTGAGGCCGTGACTACAGGGATCAGCGATTCCAGCCACATAGTCTTCTTCCGGGTCACTATGCAAGGAGATACCAAGAGGCTTGCAGAGAGGTAGTTCCTTTAATCTTTGGGACGAATCCAATCCAAACAGGGTCGCATCAACTCTTGCCTCCATAGGCATCGAGCACGGGTCGCCACCAACAGACCCGTCCGAAGAAAGTCCATCTTCTCCATCCCCAAGCGCCTGCACTTTCGGTTCCACTTCAGGGGACTCATTCGGAAGAAGATTGTTTCAGTTCCGCAATTATTTGACATTCTCCCTGTTCGTTCCTCTCCTCATTACACTTCGGTTCATCCTCCGGATGGCTAAGCTCCTTTTCGGTGACACCGGTCTCCATTCGATCTTCAGTCTTTTCTTCCACTTGACTCTCGCTGATTCCTTCAATTTTTTCTCTGATAACTTGGATATCTTTAGTTTTGTTAACTTTATCTTCTAAAATTTCTTTCCACGACGAAAGGCCTTTCTTTAATTTACTCTTCATTTCTTAATATCAGGCTTTCATTTCTTGCAAAAGTTTCTCTTGTCCGGCTTTTATTTCTTCCGTAAAGGTTTCCATAGATTTCTTCATCTTAGCCAACAATCTCAATCCACGAAAATTCTAATTAAAAATTCAAAGAAATCGATTCGAAGTGCACATTTTCATCCCCAAGGTATATATATGGGCAATGGTCTGGCCTGTAGAGCGTCAGCACACACATTCATCTTTATTATTATTATAAATTTCTTCCATTAATTAGCTTTCATTTAGCGAAAAATATTCAGTAGCCAATTATAATTATAAAATAATTATTTTATTTTTTCAGCCATTATTCTATTTTTTAAAGAAATTATTATTCTATTTTTTAATGAAATTTTAAAATATGATACACAAATTTGCTTTCGGTATTCTTCATTTCTTTGGAAAGATTTTATTTCGCCGACACCACACAAATTAGCAAACATAGCAAAGAATTATTTTCATAACTATATTATCTATGAAACTATAACTATATTATCTATGAAAAATAATTAATTATCTATGAAATATTTAATTATTTTTATTAAAAAATTAATTGCTATTGTTATTTCGAATCAAAATTAGAGAGTGTTTGCTAGCATACTTCTATCAGAAAATTTATGTCAAAACCTCTAGATAACAATGCTCTTTTCCCAATCGTAACTCAAAAAAAGAGCAACCGTTTATGGAAAGAGAATCTTTCGTTTTGGTTGACGGTTCTCGCTTCTCTAATGAAAACATAGTAATGGTGTGAAGACGAATTACCTCCACTTTAATGATGGGACATACCTCTTATGGAAGGAGTTGTATCGTAACTGCTGATAGTCATTTTAAAGTAACCTTAGTTCTTAATTCCTTGCAGTCGATATGTTGATCCTTCAATTACTCCGAATGCTTGTTCAGAATAAGGATCTAAAGATTGTAGAATAGGATCTATCACATTCTGAGGGATTTATATATCTTTCCAAGTACTCGGAATATCAGGACAATGGAGCAATGTTCATGCCTTCAGTAAGAAAATGACTGAATGTCTATTTAACACGTTGGCTGACATGCAACCCATATTCGATAGCATAAGTTTTCAATCTAGAATTAGATATCAGTAGAGCAAGCCTTGTTTTAATACGTTTGCTCAGCATGTAAATCGCCCGTGATTGATACATACTATATAATTCTATATCTTCTCATCAACTACAATTAAAAGACAGCAAATAAGTAAGCATCTTATTAGATACTGGTCCGAATCACAGGCATCCACCATGGCAGTGAATATGTTAATATATTGAATCTCCCTGTAAGGACCGCAATTACAGTAATCAAATCTGAACATACAAATTTTTAAGGCAATAAATAAACTTCTATTTTTATTTATTTTTAATTTTTTTCGAATTTCTGATTTTAATTATTAATTCTGTTTCTCTCGGTATTTTCAGCGACCGGCCTCTTAGACATTTTGGAATCTAAACAGATTTTTTTAGATTCATCTGCAATAGTGATCGAAGAATATGGCGTAGTTTTAATTTCAGAAAAAATATCTTCCTTTTACAATTGTATCACTGCATGTTCTTGCTCGAATTCGATTTCAATCCGAATTTCACATATCTCATCGTTGACTCTACAGTTCCGAGAAAGAACATTTTTGACATCTTTCTTGTGAGATCCTAGCCTAAGGGATTTGGTTCCTTTGCAACCGCCTCCGCAAGTATATTTTCTCATCTCTTTGAGGATATTGGCGTTACTCTATACCCTATAAGGTCTTTTTTGTGGCTTTACTGATAACATATGAGCTATATCCAAAGGATTTTCCTCTACTTCATTTACTTTTTTTTTTCTCTGCCTACGTAAAATTCTATTCATCGCATTTATTTCCAAACTTCCATCCGCATTTTTTTTTTTTTTTCCTTTCCAATTGTGGTTGCAACAACGGCTTTTATGGGCTCTTTTACCAAATATTCTTCATAATCATCCGTAAGACTAAATCCCGTTTTTCACTGAAAGTTTAACTTTTATGCTTTATCCCAAAAAACCTTATTTGCTTATTCAATCAAAGTAATAGTGTGTGTGTGTGTGTGTGTGCGTGTGTGTGTGGATATAATTTGGTAAATGCGTGCCTGGAAGTAAGGAACTTTTGAAATTTTAACTTCGGTTTATTTTACTACGTGAGGCAGAATTAGGAAAATGGCGATGATAAACTGACGTCTTTTTATATAGCGATATAAAAACAAAAAGACATAAATTTTTCCATTCAGTGATTTTACTAAGAGATTTTGATAAGAATTTCTTTGCCACTTATAGGTTTAGGAAAGGGGATCTTAGATATCTTTAAAGGAATGTTGTAAACATTAATAATTTTTATCTCTTCGCTTGGAGCGTGAGAAAGGGAATAGTCATCAGTTTTCTAGAGGGCGTGTTAAAAATAATTAAATAAAAAGTGGCAACTGGATCAGGAAATAAGAGAAAATTTTAATATCAAAGTTAATATGGGCTAAATTGATATAAAAATTAGGAAGTTAATTAGGATTTAAATTTATTTTTAAATTATCATATATCATATATAAATATATATATATATATATAGAGAGAGAGAGAAGGGAGTGGGGTCCAAAGAAGTTGGTACAAGCCTTTTTTCCTTAATTATTGCTATTAGGCATACACTTCCAGTTGCAAAATTTCATCAGATAAGGTACCCAAATATACGGAACCTTTTTGGCATGTGTAAAGAGTGATAATAAAAAGTTAGAAAAATAAATTTTTATACATAGCAAAAATATGACTATGGGTAAAAGGTTTTCTAAGGCTGATCTATGAGGGCACTAAATTTCATAATTCTATCTGTGAAATTTTCTGAGATATTAAAAGGCAAGTTTGTTGAATTACCCCATTTTTTCCCCCTACTTCTGACCGGTGTTTGAACGAAACTTTCATTACAATTTTTAGATAATATATACATTAACAAAAGTTATTAACATGGATCAGAAAATAATTAAGCATTCTTCGATACCTATACTAATTTGCATTCTTTTAACTACACTTGTGTATATGCAATACAGTTCATCGTTTCGGATATATAGATCAGCGTTTCGACTTTGTTGACAAAAATGTACTGAGCCTATATTCCAAAGGCATTTCACCTCTTAGTTTAGATATAATGCAAATCAAAATTAAAAAAGGCCTATATTTGGACTTCAGATTTCTCCTCTTCACTTCCTCTAGAAATATTTGATTCCCCGAAGGAGTAAGCTTATTCTCTCTTTGGTATATTTAAGGTTGATAACAGTAAGGAAACGTTGTAATTAATATATGGAATGTCTTAAAAATGTCTGATGGATTTTGAAAACTAATAAACAAATTTTTTTAAGATGGAATGCGATAGAAATGAATCACTTGAGGTTTTACGCTTGAGAAATCAGGGAATTTTATCACAGCCCATTAAAATTTTCAAAATATCAAAAATAAAAATCAGTATGAATCGGTTGCAAGGAGTACTGCAAAAAATTTAAACACCTTTGTTTTCAAAGTAACCGCTATTTGCAACGCCTCACATGCAGTGCAGCGCTACCTGTCTGTGTTAATGTTAACTAAATTATTAACAGGTGTTACAAAATTCCCTGATTTCCCAAGTGTAAGGCCGCTCCCGATACATTTCTATGGCTTTACATATTTTTTTCTTCTCCACTCCCCCCCCCCCTTTTTTTTTTTTACTTTCTCTTTTATGTTACATAGAGAAAGTATTGCAAACGTGAAAAAATTTTAAATCGAGACTTTGATAATTCTTCACGTTTTAGACCTCCCTGTGTTCCAAAAAATCATTTTTGGAAAATATCTATCTATGACAAAGATAACTCAAAAGCGCTTTGAGTAGATGTGTAAAATTTGCTATACAATCTTTTTACCAAATTTGTAGATTTCTGTCAAATTTCGGTCAAAATCTGTTCAGAGGCTGCGAATTACTACTACTAAATAGAAAAAATTTGGTATACAGAATAAACCTCTAAAAATCTTATCAAATTTTTAGCCAAATTCAACAAGGAGTTGGCCATTTGTTGGTCTGTATTTTCAGAAACATGTAAATACGATAACTTAAAAGCGCAGTGACACAAATATATCAAATTTGGTATGGAATTTTGTGATTATAATTGAAATTCTATGATAAATATCGGTTCCAATAGTTTAGGGGAAAAAACGTGCAAAGCACAAATTCGATTTTTAGATACTATTAACAGCATGTCAGAGATTGATTGTCAATAACTTGCCAATGACAACATGATAGATGCAGTAAAATCAGTAAATTTGAGACAAAGGTTAATTTTTCGTAATTTTTGTAGCCAATTCTATATAAGGCGTTTTCTAGGATAACCCCAGATTATTAGAGAATATGCGAGAAAGCTTTGGGGTGACCACTCCCGCTGGTTGTATTGATTTTCAAAATCTAATAATCATTTCTGGAATACCCAGTAAATCATACGATGTTTTAAAGACAGTTTCTAATTTGAAAACCATTATTGGTGGAGCAAGAAGCTACCGAATTCCCAAATTAAAAATTATTTTATCATTTAATAAATTATTTCATACAATTAAAAAAATGTTTCACATTAAAAACCTGCTCCTAACTAACCTGAGATTAAGGTAAGGCAACTGAGAACGCTTATCTGTTTCTCAGAAAATCCAAACACTGAAATTGTTGTTTATTCGTATATAGTACATATTCTACATATCTAAGAAACAGAAAGCTTTCCACTTACCTAACCGGTGTAAATAATGAAAGAATTTAAGAAAGTTTTTATTTCACTTTTACTGAAGAGTTGCAATCAAAGTAAACAAATCTAATATGATAGACTAAAAAAAAAGGAAAAAGGATTTCCTTCTTCCACTAGTGCCTTTACCACAGCAGATAATTTCAAATTTGCAAAGATCTCATCCGTGCGCGCTATAACCATCGTTTCCTGCCACCCCCATTTGGTCCTACATAATTATTTTTGAGCGTATCATGTTATTGCAATCCATGCGCGTTCATACATTTGAAGTTTCAACATGATATCTTAAAAATAATCTTCTGACTTTTTTTACATTTTAATTTTATTTATATAATAATTTTATTACATAATAAAAATATTTTTTGGAAAATTTGCCATTATATAAATTAGAAAACTTCCTACAGGAAGAAATCTTATTGAAACTTCAAAAACTCTTGTTAAAAAGGATTTAATATGGTGATTCAGATCAGAATCCAGATATAATTTGATTTTTTTTATTAGCATTTCATTATGAAGCTCATGAGTGCCATTATAGATAGACAGACAGACTGTGTAATTTTGATACATTGTAATTAGATGCGGGCGGCATCCGATCAGATATACAGTGAAACCTCTTCGAATATGCACCCCTGTTTACCTGTCAGCCCTCTTGACGGTCACTTTTTCGTGGCACGTATTTTTCGACCTTTTGACTTAATGTTAAAATAACTCCTAACAGTGGAACCCAAATCCCTCTGAAAGGTCAACGCGTGGGTTTTCTCATTCCATTTTTCAGAAAAATGTAATCACTTCCTCTTTCTAATTATGAGCTGACATTTTTAAGGTAAGGTAAAGAAAGATCGTTTGTACCTCTTGTTTCTTTTTGGCAATTTGTGGATTCCGATAATTTTGGATCAAAAAAGTCATTCGCATTTTTTTCATTAGTTGATCATTGATCCAAGTTTCAACGATGTTGAAGTACATTTCTCTAAATCTCGAGCAAAGCATTTAAGTTCTGCATCAGTACGAGAGGGACAATTGGGGAGAAAGTTAGCTGAATTATTAATGCGAAAGAATGCGAATCAACAAAATCATTAAAGAAAACGATCTGATTTTAAAAGAATACAAAGACTTCAAATTTAGTGATATCAAACGGATGAGACACAAAAAGTATATCGACATAAATGAGGTTGCTTTATAATGGTTTAAAATTATTCGTGCGAAGAAAATTCCTGACGGTGGACCTATGGTTCAACATAAGACAAAAGAACTTGCGGATACTCAGGGAATTGAAAAATTTTCTGTCAACAGCGGGTGGCTGAACAGATTTCGTACTCGAAATAATATCACTTTTCGATCACTGTGTGGCGATGTCGATTTCATTGGCAGGAGCAAGTTCCATTGCTCTTGACTATATATTATGACAAGGAGAAAACGACACTTTTCTTTCGCTCTTTGGTGAATAAAAGTTTGATTCAATAGTCCGAAGAAGCCAGAGGTGGAAAAATTCCAAAGGAGCAGCTTACTATTTGTTTTTGTGCGAAAGCATCAGGAGAAAAAAAAAACTCCTGGTCATTTGGAGATGTCAAAGATCCAGATATTTTAAAGGGAAATATTTAAACAGTCTTGGTGTGTCGAGGTATCCGAATAAAAAAGTACGGATATCATTCAGTTTTGAAGAATGGCTGATAAACTTCAACAACAACAAAAAAAGGAAGAATCAAACCAGGAAATTTCTTTTTGTGTTGGACAATGCAGCATGCCACGTGCACGAAACTCAGCTCACAAATATCAAACTGTTATTTCTACAACCAATACATCAAATCTTCAGCCATTGTATCAAGGTGTTATAAAATGTTCCAAGATGGAATACAGATTAGCGATAGCAACAAGTCATTGCATGTATGAATGAAGAATCCGAAAGTGGTAGGTAACTTCCAAAAACAAATTCCTATTGGAGATGCTCTTGACCCGATTAAAGTCTCATGGGAAAAAAAATAAGTGAAGAAGTGTGGATGTGGAATCGGTAGCAGATAAATCATTGAGAGACAATTCGACAGCGGAATACCAATTAGTAGAGCTCTCAAAACTTACTGAAATAGAGTACTATCCCAAATCCTTCAAGCACGAAGCAGCAGTGGAGGGCTTTGATGAAAGTTCTTATTGGGAGTAATGCCTTTTGGTTGACGAGTCAGTCGACGGTAAGCATATCCTAAAGTTAGAGATTTAGTCAAATTATATCGTTTGGACAGTAAAATGTAAAAAAACGCATTAAATAAAGCACTATTTTCTCTTTAGATAAGTCTCAAACTTTATTTTAAATGTACCAGACTTGTTTATATTATGTATTATAGCAATTATCTTATAATTGTAACGAAAACCTTTCAAAATGGCCACCCACTCTGAGTGACAAAATTTTCTCGAAATAGAGGAGTGGCCGTTTAGAGGTTTCACTGTATTATCTCTATAGATTATCGAATGAGGCAAAATGATAACATTGAACTCTCAACAACGAACTTCACATGCAACAAACACACATATACACTGGAATTTTGGTGAAATCGGGTCTCGAACTTAAAATCCCTAATCTGAAACTTTGCTCCCATAAAATATTATGTTAAGAATAAAATATGGAAGATCGAATATGCATATGGGTTCCCCTGCCATTTTTGATCTATTGGGTTCAAAATTTCATAACAAAAGTAATGGCGTCAAGATCACATACCACTTTTCATCTCCATGGTAACTCGTCATGCGTTTAACAGATCGTGTTCAAATATGCAAGAAATATAGACAGATTGTAGACGTAATTGGTTCAAAAAATTATACTGGTTTACAATTTTGATCATAAAATTACATGCAAATTTCATTTAACTAACTATTAAATTTACAAATTACGCTGAACAAATGCTCAATAAAGGACAACTTCCTTTTGGCAGTAGAAATCTACAAATGTATAGAAACAATTATGATAGAAATCTGTTACTGTATATTAACCTGTTAACTGGATACTTAACTTAAAATCAATTTATTTCGCACTGCAATATTTCATCTTACCTGGTTACTGGGTTAAAATTCGTCTAAGATTTTGTTGTGGAAATCTCCTGATGAGTGCAACGTGAACAAAATACCGGTCATGGATAATGGAAAAAGTTGCTTTATTCCAAATAATGCATGAAGCATAAGTAGCAAAAACGTAGAGGCGAACTCAAACAACAGTACTTGCAGAAACTCGCAGCACAAACAGATGAAAAATAGCCGATTCGAAACAATAACAGAGTGTATAACTAGAAAGCTCACTCTATAATATGATCAACACTTCAAAGTCAGTATCTAACGCTCGTGTGAGCGCCTCCGCTTATATAGTCACCGTGAAAGGATATTGAATTTTCTAGAAGTTTTCTCAGCTTCTAATAAAGATATGACCATAATTCTTGCATTTACTATAACCCTTATTACCCTTATTTTTGCCACCAAATAGTAATCAATTTCGAGGATTATTGATCTGGAATCCAAGAAATATCCATAAATCACCTTGCTATAAGGCGAACTGCACAAGAAAATAATATTTGATTTGTAATAATATAATATTTTTGAAATATTGTTTTCAGAAGAACAGGTAATTATTCTAAAATTATGTTTTTCAAACACAAAGACATCTCAAATATGGAGATTCATTAAAATCTGGGAGATAAATTTTTGACTGATTACGATTTTCTCTTTGTAAAAGAACACATGAATAAAATATGAAAAAAAGGGGTAATATACATTAACACAAACAAACAATTACACAATGAATACACTAAAAGAAATAGAAGAAAAAAAAACCATTTTTAAAATTATTGCTATTGAAGTAATCTTGGTGATTAAATATCTTCAAGTTTTAATTGCTAATTTTTCCCATTTTTGTTTCTTCATATACGAAGTATAATAAAGACAATGTATTATTAACCTAAGAAAATTCGAATACAAGGATTCGATGAATCACCTATTTCAGGCTTCACCCGAGACCAAAAAAATACATTTTTTGACTTGCGTCTTCTGTCTATGAACACAATAATTCAATGCTGTCAAGTAAACAAACAGAATTTTTGTATGTGAACTTCACACCAAATCTATAAATTACTATAAATTTTTGAATGAAATCCAATCACAAGAAATTTGTATTTGTTCAAATACAATTAAACACGGTAACTACAAATATAAGCAGCTTGATGAATGAAATTTGGCATACAAAGTTAAAATCTAAAGTATAGATTTGCAACATATTTTCAAATGAATGTCTCAAGGGTTTGACCACTAATCGATCTGTACATTTGTATACATGTACATAGTACATTTGTATACACTGATAACTCTAAAACAAGACATTTTAGATTAATTCAATTTGGTATGTGATCTTGTTACTAAAATTATAGTTCTGTATCAAATTTTGTTTCGAATCTGTCTTAAAAACGTTCAAAATGCATTCTTGGTTTTCTTCATTATATCATGAAGCACAAAACTCACACTTTATCTGAAAATCTGAGCACTCGCAGTGTTTGCCATCTTCTCCTAGAATCCATATTTTTATGAGAAGATGTAAAGAAATAACATCTTTATTAGATTATGCAAGGGATACCAAAAATATTCAAACAAATTTTTCATCTTAAAATTACTTTTGATAATGACCAGCATATAATATTTTGTTTCACACTATGCACTGTGATAATTTTCTTAAAGTATTTTTTTAATTTAAAAATTATTAATACATACAAGGTCCTATTAACCCATTTAATTTTACTTTTGAATGCATTCAAAGTCAATTTCTAATAATTAAATCCCACGGTAAAAATAGTAACAGACAATTTACACTTACTCAAAATTATTTATTCAGATAATCATTCTAAAATATACCATTTTAATAACTATTCGAGGTTGTTTTTTTGTTGTTGTTGTTGTTTTTAAAAACAAGAAATGTTATATTGTTTAAATGAAATGGATAGCATAAGAAAAGGCAATAACAAACTTTCTGATAAACATTTTATTATAACAAACATACAAAGAAAAAGAATTTAACAAAGAAATGTTAATTAAAGTAGAAAAGCCATATACAGCCCTAAACATTGCAACCATTAATAAAATATTCATATTTTAAAAGAAATTAATATAATGCCATATTTGATATAAACTTTTGCATATAAAAATATACCTTTGTACATCCTATAAAGTAAAAATACTGAACGAGGTAATAAAAAATTTTAAGTTTCCATACATATATATCTGTATGGTCATATATATTTCTGTGCAAAAATTTAATCACTTAATATATCAACTTCAAAACAAAAAGTCTTATAACTTTGATGCTACTTTAAGATTATCAAAAAGTTTCGATACGACAGATGCATCTCCTTCTATTTTTGTTCCTTTATCAGACAAAACCTGAAAGATAAATTTTTAAAAATAAATTAGAACCCATATTAAAACAAGGTTGATATAATTATAATGAACATCTTAAGGGGCTTACTAAAATTGCAAACGGTTAACAATGTAAAATTGATATATAAATATGAAATGCAAAATGTTTAGACAACAAATCTTTTAATTTTAAAAAGTTTTTTTAATTAAATTTACTTTTATTAAGGTACTAAAAAGTCAATTATTTTAATTAAACTACTTTTATTAGTTTTTAAAATCAATAACAAAACTCTTTCTTCACAAACATGAAAAAAGTCAATTTAAATAAAAATGGTCAGAATTTATTAAATTCAAAGTTCTGTATCTCATAACTAATAAAATTTTAGTACTTAAATCTATTTTTTGTAATTAACCTCTAGCTTACGGCTGGTACAACAGTTGTACCAGATTTATTTTTACCTTTCCTTGCAGCGCGGTGCAACAGTTGTACCAGTAACGAGTTTGAATTTCGTTCCCCCACTTGAACTTTCCAACTAAAAACTAATTGCCTCGTAAAATCGCTTCCCTTTTGTGTCGCACCCCTTAGGGTCAGAAGATTTCATCCAGCAGGTGTTATTATCACTTGTTAGTGCTAATGAGTCTTGTGAACCCTGCTTTGGTGGCATTTTTTTAAAGTAACATTCCTAAGAGGTATGGAATGAGTTTGCATAATTTTATTTGTGGGAAATACTTGTTTAAAACTTTCGTCTTTCCCCGTTTCTTAATTTTTTAACTTAACAAATTCCTTAATATTTTAACTTAATATAATGTTGTAACTTTAATATATGGTTATAGTTGGGCCCATCTATTTGTCTAAATATTTGAACCAAGAATTTACTTGAAAGAATTCACTAATCATTTGAACAAAAAGAATTTCTGACGGAATAGTATTATGAAGGTAATCAGCACCCTAGACAAATTGTTACTTCTTCGCTCCCATTCATAACAAATGATGCAGAAAAACTAAATGGAACCTCGTGTTTTTCTTTCACTCTGTCATTATATTTTACATTGAAAAGTGACAAAACACTTTGTTTTGTTTTCATGCTTACCCCTTCCCCTTTTACAGGAGGCATTGGGCATATATACTTCCCAGTCACTATGTATTAGTCTAACACAGTATTAAAACGACCTACCGTTTTTTCCAGCTTTAAACTTTAATACTTGAACTGGATATATTCCTACTAAAAATACATTTTGGTTTTGATTTTTAAGTAAGCTGTCGGTTTTACCATTAATTTTCATAATTTATGAAATCGATTGATTTAATAATTAATCATTCATTAAAAGTTATAATTCTACTTTTAAAATATTGAAGGGGGTTGTTAAAATCTATCAAAAACAATGATTAGTAGTTCTTTTATATCAGAAGAAAAATATTAAAATCTTTATACCTTCATTTCAATCAACTGAGGCACTTAATTTATTCTAGAAATATTTGTATTGAAATGAAATAAAGTAGCTGCATAAAAAAGTCAGGAATTCTAGATTTAATTTTAAGCATTTCTGAAAGATAATCTAAATCAGCTGCTAGTAAAAATTGTATTTAATAACGAATGCTGATCATTTAGAATGCCAAATATATTGTTATAAGTTTTTATTAAAGTTTTTTGTTAACTACTTTTCAACGTAATATAAGCGCAATATAATCTTATGTATCGAATTCTAAGTAAACCATTTCTAATCTTACTTTTTAAAAATTAATTGTCTTTAATCTGGTGATTACCTACGTATTAGTATTTTTCTGCAGAAGAATAATTTTTCGTTATAATTCAGGTATTTATTGTCTGCAAAATTGAGCAAAGTTTTCAAAAATACTACACTGCAAAGAGTAATTGAAATTATCAGCAAAAAAAAAACCTACAATAAATTTTAAGAATCGACAATAGAATAGGAAAACGTTACTATTAATTATATTAAAAACCGTTCAAACTATGTTAGGAATAAAAATTATATTCAATTTCTATGGGAGCAATATAATATTATAAAATCTTTTAAAGATGTTTTTAATTTACAAAACAGCAGATAATTGTTATCTGTGTGATGCACGAAGAGATGCGAATACTTTTAAAAAGAAGATATAAATAATTAGGATCTTTAATACATTATATATAAATCATTACATTTTATTAAAATTGATGAGTTAAAATTATAAAAATAAAATTCACAATGATGTGTTCAAACGTTGTCAGCTAAATTCACAGCTTCAGTAATACTTGAGAAATTGATTTCATTTTAAATATAATTGAAAAATTTTTTAATTACTGCTTAATGTACTAAACTATTCAGCAGATATCGTATTTGCAATTTATTTATTATTGCAATTTCTCTTACATAATTGCTGGAATAATTTTCAGGAAAAAAATAAAATAAAACTGAGATTAAAAACCTTCTCTAGGATTCGGACAACCCGAAACCACAAAGAAAAGCAACCCGCTTACTAAGGAGGGGACAGATGACCCATTAACTCTATGGGTGGTTGAAATCGAAGCGGTTATTTTCAACAAACGCCTTTAAAAGAAGGGGAAAGCATCTTCTAGTTTCTCTCACTGAATGTCCGCATTCAAAGTAACTTTTTCGAGTTTGGGTTGCAGAAGTTTAAAGGTTAATAGGATGAATTCTATAAATTATTGTAGCATTGAATAAACAATACTCAATCAATATTACTTATTTTATTTTTCCATTAACAAACTGCTTTTATATTTGTCACAAAATAAGAATTTTATAAATGCATTGAAATACATTGATCTATTAAAATCTAAACAAATCTAAATGCATTTAAGTTATGCAATTAGGAAACATTATATTTTGAATATAATGACTTTAAAAACCATTAATAATGCATTTTCACTGCAACATTGTTCTATGTTAATAGTGTATTGTGCAACATTTCAAAGAAAAAAGCTTACTTGATTCGGATTCTTTTTGTATTGAATCCAGTCATCAAAGACACCATCATCAATGGTAATTGAAATGGTAGGTTTTGCACCATCTTTAGCAGGTCCACGGCACAACATAGCTTTGTCACTCTTCAAATCCAAGACTACATAAACAATAAACTTGTTATTCAATATAGGCATATCTTTAAAGCATTTGGCACCATCATAAGCAGTATTTTAAATTCTTCATAAATTTTCAAACTCAAGAATGATTTTAAAAACAAATAAAATTGCCATTTTAAAAGATGAAAAACCAGTAAACCTAAGCATTTTTATTTAAACAATGACATAAATAAATTTAAGAGCAAATCCAGTTTTCCAAAATGAAATGCAAAATAAATTTAAAACATATAAAATGAAGACAACTTTAATAGTTATTTGTATGATGATGTTCTTAACTCCACAAATAAAATTATAAAAATTTCAATGTGATCAGAAAGTATAGATCTTTTTAATGAAATGCACTCTCTCCAGAATGTGTTTCTTTATTCTTAATTGAAAAATATTCTAATTTATTTTTTTTTCTTTTGTTAAGCCTTATACCTGTTATATAAGGTCATCACACATTCGTACAGCTCATTTGTTTCAAAATAATCGTTTTTGCTTTTTAATTTCAATAAAATATTTAGATAAAATTAGTTTTTTTATGTTTCTTTTACATCATATTAAATATTTTAAGATTTGTGCTTTCTTTATAATACTTACTCCATTGTGTTTTCTTTTTACCATCCTTTGTAATATTCCATTCAAAAACAGTATTTAACTTTGTAATCAACTCTGGTTGCCTGGATACTCTCTTTCCTAATTCGACAAAGCTAGTTTCACTTCTCAAAGTAGGATCAAAAGGCTGCAAATATAAAATAAAAAAATGAATGCAGTAATATCAAAAATTGCATATAATAATAGATATCAATTTACTTCTATGATTTTAACATCTAGTTAATTTATAACTGCTGTAATTATAATTTAAATGATAAAAGAAAAAGAAATAAAAGTGAAAACATAATGCATGAGAGATTTCTTAGGTTCTGACTTTTTCTTTTTTCAGCAACTCATTTAAACTAATGTTATTTTCATAACAGAAAAAAGGAGAGGATTAGACCTACTGGAAACAAGATGTATATACACTTACAGTGTTAATCTACCAAGATTTTTTTTTTTTTCATAAATCAGAAACAACCACTTTATATAAGTTCATTATGCTGAACAAATGCATAAGACCAACTAACTTCTGTACATATTCTACAGAAATGTATAAAATCTCAAAAGTCAAATTATTTCTAAATAATGTTTCCATAAAACAAAATTATATTTGCAATAACAATTTATGAAAATTTAACTCTAAAATAGACTAAAGTAATTGGTTTAAATAGTTTATAATAATATACACACCTTGAAACTGAATATAATAAGATAAACAATTTTTAACTGGCCTGGCACACAAAATTTTGCTACATTCATGCTAGATTTGAGTCACAGCAAATATGTTTTTTTATAATAATCATAATACTTCATAATTAAAATAGATTAAAAATAAAAAGGACCTACTTTATCTCCAAGAATAGCAGACAAAATAGGCAATTCCACAGCACGGCCTGATTTCAAAATTTCTTGCCAAAGCTGATTCAGTTTTTGTGTCAGCATAATGTTACCTTTAATTTTAAGTCTGCCAGTCATAAATGCCTATAAAAAACAAAGATTAATATAGTGTCAATTATCTAAATTTTTAGAACAGAATTTTAAGTAATAAATTTAAAGTTACTAAATTATACAATTATTAGAAAATTGAGAATGAAATTAAAAAATTTTGTAATCTTTAGACATTTTATACATTAGATCAGTTGGTTATTTTTAATATTTTAAATAATTTATAAATACATATATATAAGTAATTTTTTAATGTTTACATTTTCTTAAATGGGAAAACAAATGTAACATTCTAGTTTTCAAAAATCATATAAAAGATTTTCAAAAATGTAACAATACAAATTTTAAAATGTTTTTGAATATTAATTATTTTGAATATTATCATTAATGAAACTAATGAAAATTACAGTATATTAATAAAAATATCTTGCAAGTAGATTCATATATATTTTGATTTGAAATGCAGCACTTAACTAAAAATCCAAACAAACATTTTTGCACAAGTTATCAGAATAAATACTGCAATGATATTTATTAATTCATGAAATTATCTACATAATAAAATATATCTTGCACACTTTTAAAGTAATACAAACTAATGCACAATATAAAATACAGTATAATACATAGTAAAATATAACATACTAATATAATACAAAGTAAAATACGACATACCAGTATAGCAAGGTAAATAGTAAATATATAATACATTATAATAAAATGTAATGATACAAATGACCAAATTTACCCTTTGAGGATTAAGTTTTCCTAACATCATGAGAATAACATCTTCATCTTCCATTGTCAGTGTGACATCAGCTTTTCCAGATTTGGGTGGTCCTCGATAAATTGAACCAGAGCCACTCTTCAAATCAACAGCTATGAAAATAAATAAAACATATTATGTTTAAGTTTTACAGTACAAAAGATAATAATCCAACAAATGTAATAAATGCAGTTAAATAAACTGCATGCTCTTTTAAACATTTTAACATCTTGAATTCCAATATTTTTGCACATAAAAAATTGTCTGATCCATGTAAATTTCATTAAATCTACATTAATTTATTACATAACTCATTTATTTTACATTTCTAAGTTATACAGTGATAGAAAAAAGCATACTTTCCTAGTCAATATCAAAGATTTAACTAACAATAATTTTTGTATACATTCCACATTTTAACATATGTCCATATTTAGACATTAAATTCTTCATAAATAAGAAATTTATAAGGTATGGAAAAAATTTATCAAAATATTTTTAACTGGTGTTCTGCAAATGCGATTCAAATATATTGGTAAACAACTGTGATTCTTATGTAATTTTATTGCAATTTTCTACACTTTATATTTGAAATAATAATAAATACAAGCAAACAAATTTTTCATTATGAAATTATGGAACATCACAAAATAAATTAGGGGAAACTTCCTTATTTAAAAAACATTACATTATTAGCCTATATATTATTTTCTCTACGATTAGTGCAAAGATTGTCTTATCAACAAATAAATCCTTACTCCATTCAGAGCCTTTCTTTCCTGACTGAAGGACATTCCAATGGTAAACAACTTTTATCTTTTTTGCAAGTTCGGGCTCTTCATGCAAGCGCTCTGCAAATGCTTCAAACACAAAATCAGCTTTCATGGCAACAGGTGACTATGAAAACAAAATACATAGTGTGAAATGAAGAAGCAATTATATGAAACATATTTAATGTGCAAAAATTTCTATAAAATTGTAAATATTTGTAAATTGTACCCAATTAAATCTTAGGGTACATATTTGATTTAAGATACAATCTTAAGGTATATCTTTCTTTTTTTGCATTTGGAGCACATTAATTTTTGGGGAAATAATATTAAAACAATAGATTTTATGCAAGAATTCACCTATTTCATATTATTCATTATTATACAACTCGCATGATTGCTACAATAACAATTAGTATCACAAAAAGAAATTGAAATAAATTCAAACAAATACCCAATGTTCTGATAAGTCAAAAACATTTTTAAAAATTTCAAATGAAAAATTATTAAAAAATAGCCTCATAAATATTAACAAATATTCTGAAATGCTTTCCTTTTGCCTATATGAATAAAAAACTAATAATATTGATCGACTCTCAATACAAATGTATTTTTTCTTTATGATCAACTTCCCAAAATTTCCAATTTAATATATTATAAAATGATGGTATTTAAGCCTTATTAAACATAAATTAATCCATAAGAGCTCACTTGCCTACAAAGGAAACCAACATTGGTGCCTAATGTATTGAGGCAACAAGACCTATTTGCATATGCTTATTTAGTTGTATTTCATAGTATTTGGCAATTTTTTCCCCCTAACTGACAGACAAGGACTTCACACAAAAATTTATTAAATCATCCATTAGTGACATTCTGTAAACATAATTAAGATGTGAATAACTTATTTTTCCTTCAAAACCCATCACAGTTAGTTCATGAATTAAAAGTACAATTTGCAAAAGCCACAACACTGAATAGCTTAAACTTATGCTCAAAACTGCTTTGCTTTTTGTCATCGCTTAGTATACATGACAAAATGCAAATCAAAGAAAAAATAATGTTTCTAGAGCTTCAACCTAATTCTACTTCTAATCATGGTTGAAAATCCTATATTAGTCTACTTTTTCTCTTTTTACTCTCTAGTGAATAGAAATAATCTTGTCCAATTCACTTAATTACAATTGGTTTTGTATACTTAGAATGAGTAAATAGCAAATACGTTCCATTTAATACTATTAAAATGCAAGAAAAATGTTGTCTTATTTTAAATTGGTTTCAGTGTGCTTTTGAAAAGAGGGACTTGCTCTCAGTTCTGCAGAAATATGTTTTGAAGCACTACTGAATTTTGAAAAAACAAGCACCAAAGTAATAAATCCTTAAGACCTGCATTAATTATTATTATCATATTTTGAAGAACATGGTTTTATATTTCATATAATCTGAGAAAGGGAAATACATTGATATATATTTCTAACAGTATACCAACTTGAAAACTGATTATTTAAATAAAAACAAAGACATTCAAATGAAAATAAGCAAAACAATGCAATTGCTTTCCACTTTCTTTAAAGAATTCATCACAAATAACAAGAAAGTTAAATAATCCTTGAAGAAAGTATTACCTCTTCATTGTTATATGGAGCAAAGGACATCTTTTCATCTTCTTCTTCCTCAGGATTCTCCCATATTGCTTGTAATTTTTGAGAAGCAAGAACATTCCCAGTGATTTTAAGTTTACCTGACATGAATGCCTAAACAAACAAAAAAAAAAGCTCAATTTTAAAATATAATATTCCACAACAACAACAAAAAAACAAAACAAAAAACTATAAAAACTTCCAATGGCATGTCTTATTAAGTAGTTGCTTCATGTTAAGCTTAAACAAAGCACAAGAGACCTTATCATCCTTGGTAAAAGAAGAATTAAAAGATTCTTTACAAAAAGAATCTATTAATTCTGCTTTAAATTGAATAAAGTTAAAAATTGTATAAAGTTAGTTAAATTTTCAAACTATATTATTTACTATAAAAATTATACATTATTCCTTTGCATTATTTAAAAATAGAATAAATTCAGAAAAAAGCTGAATTTTTTAAAATTATAAAATACAATCTTTTATGCTAATTAAATAATGTTTCCGTTTCTGATTGCCTGACTATCATATAAAAAAAATGGAAGATAAGTAAAATTTGGACAAAAATATAGTATATTAGAAAAAATAATACATAAAACAAAAATCAAATTATTTCACAAAACATAACCTGAGGAAGGGTACAGTTATCTTAAAAACTTCCATTCAACAAATTTTTTATTTTAAAATTTTGCTACCCAAAGATACAAAATTGGCTTTGTATTCAAGGTTCCTTTACTACATTAGTCATGTATGCTTTCATAATATATAATAAAATTTACAATTTCAAAAATTAACTAAATAAATTTTGGTACTTAAAACGATCTAGTTAGAACTAAGATTAGTATATAGTCGACAATATTGAATTGTTTTGGGGAGATTTCTCGCCAAATGTATTGGCAATTTTTATTGCATCCCTAAAAGTCGTTTGTTACCATTTCTAATAGTCTTAATTTCATGCAAATTAGTGTACTTTCTGCATGAAACTAAGACTGTATTTTGGTTGGCACGATTTTGACGTGCTTAACAAGAAATCATACATTAATCTTAAATCTTGTCACTTTTTTTATCATGTGAGAGCATGAATTTGTTTTGGTTTGAGGGTGTTGAAGCCACAAAATACAAGGGCAGAAAACTCGCTTTTGAGGCATCAATTTTTTGCTTTTAGAGTTGTTAGAAAATGATAAAGGAATGATAAATGAAAGGCGACTTATCATCAACAAAAAGTTACAAAATGCGAAAGTACGCCATGTATCGATTTTGCTTCGGTCAAAAGAAGTTATTGCCCGAAGAACCACAAAGAAGAAAACGGGAATCAATACGAAACAGCGAGAGGTGAGGTAACAAATATATATATATATATATATATATATATATATATATATATATATATATAAATTTTAAATTTTTCAAGCTGGTAAAAAAAGTTTTAGAGCTCAAACGATTTTGAGATGGGGAAAAAAATACTTTTCTAAAAATTGACGATTACACAATATTACATTACTGCTCTATTTCATTAGATAAAATATATTTTTTGGAAATTTCTAATAAGATACATCCAATTTGTTAATAAACTTTAGTCAACTATACTGCACTTAAATAAGAGAAAAAATTGGACTCGTAAATGATGATGAATTCAATTAATATCCAAGTTTCAAAGAGTTAGACGATTATAAAAATTATTAAAATGCACAAAATAATCATATAAACAAACATCATATGCATAATTACCTTTTGAGGATCTTCCGATCCATCCATGATTTTTGTGAAAATATCATCTTCTAATATGAATGTGCAATCTGGTTTATCATTCTTGGGGGTTCCTTTGTAGACAGATCCAGAGCCATTTTTTAGATCCAGCGCTATAAAAGAAAAATTAACTTATTATTAATCGTTAAAAAATACATAAAACTAAATGGACTTATAAGATTTACGATTAACGTCCGGTTTTCCGCCAAGCACGACAAAACCGTGCCAAATGGCTAAAAATGCCCAAAACACGATATCTTGGATAAATACAAGAAATGGTAACAAACGATAAAAGTGAACAGGATTATCATATTTGGCACAAAAAAAATCAATTTTGGTGAAAGGATATCAATCTTGGTTGATTCTTCTGTCACAGCAGATAAATAAAAGAAATACGTAATATTTCTATAAAGTGTCTTAATATAAAAAATATAATCTCTTACTCCGAGATTGAAGTAATTTCTTGATAATACATAAGATTTAAATATATAGAATCAAAAATATTCAAAACAAGCTTTTCTGTTATCTCAAGTAATAATAATAATATATTTACTGAAATTGATAAACTACATCAAGTTAGTGATTAAAAATTAAAGAAAATCTGACAATGAAATTTTATTTCACTTTTGCAACAAATACGTCACTTATCAAAGATTTAGAGTAGAAAGTGCCAAATTTTTTAACATGAATAAAATTTATAGAATGGCATCTATAAATTGCGATTATAGGTGATGCAAAATTAATTCGAAACGATATAATTGCAGACTACTAGACCTTAAGCTACCAAATTTAGTACGAAGCTACTTCTTGGGTAGCAGGTGCTCATGGAAAATGAGGTTTTCAATATTCCAACAAGCTTTTCAATTAAAATTTAGTGAAATTCTAATGCTTTCCCTCAATAATTTCAGAGCATACTCCATCACTTTAAAATTCGAAAATAAGTTTTTTGGAAATATTAATTTTATTTCCATACAACTTTTTCTTTGATTTTAATAAATTAACCTTAAACTCAATTGGTAAAATGCTTTTCCTTTATATAATCCTATGTATAAAAACAGCAAAAATGTAAATAATCAATGTAAATATTCTTTATAAGTTTTCATGTTACTAACTAAATATAAATATTCATTTTTTTTTAAATATGTATTGCCTATCAACACTTTGACATATTTCAAAACTGGATATTTTTTAATATAACGTTTTGAAATTGGCAATATTTCCGTAAATAGTGTGATGTAAAAATCAATATGCACAAAATGCAATGGTTGATGCAATCTAGCTAAACGACAGGCAGATAAATGAATCAAGACTATAACATCACCAAATTTTAAATGTTTCGGACAAAAGATTCGAATTGTCTTTAATTTCTTTTCCTTGCATTTGAATTTTTATGTATGAAATAATAAGAGCAATTTAAAATTCTAAAAATACAAGATTTGTAAACAATATGAAGCCACAAATTATTCATAATTATATTGGGTGACAATAGTTAATGCCTTTTTAACTTTTTCCT
>JAPMOR010024201.1:369566-428731 GCA_026543865.1 Argiope aurantia
AGGCATATAATATTACTTTTGAAACCCTTACACAATTCTGTTCGTTGTGCATTTGCCTACATATTTATCATTCCACCTTAACTTTGAAACAGAAATTATTAAAACTCAAACTAAAATCTTGTTCTGTTGAAACCTTTCAAAAATGAAAGCGCTTTAACAATTATGCTCATTTGCTTACTTGTGAAATTAAACCTTAGTTGTAATAACAACAAAATTTCAAAAAAAATCATTAAAAACATATTTTAAACAGAAATCTATACAATATGGAAAAATAAGCAGTATCTCCGTTTTCTGATCATCAATAATAGAAGAAAAATTCAGAATGAATATTTGTAAGAATAATGAATACAATTTGAGTTTCTTTACAACACTGAAATATAGTGTTGAAAAATAAGTTTTAAAATATATTTAAAAAATAGACAAAAAATTACAAAGCAATTAAATTAATATCAGTGTAAAGATTACTTTAGTAAATTTTAAAATGCTGCAAAACTTATTTGTATACTATTATATTTTCGACAGTTTACAGAGGGAAAACATGTCAAAATTTCACCCAATTTTTAATAAATTAAATTTTAATAAAAAAATTTTAAAAACATCAAAGTGTACATTTTCTGCCTTTAAAATACATTTCACCAAATTTGGTTCGCTGGAATCTGGAATGTTTGAAAGTTCAACGTATGGAGCATCAATACATATTCTCCTTTATTATTAGTACAGATGTTATAGCAACAGTTTTCAAAAACACATTTATATTTTTGTTCATCAATTATTTAATTCAAAAAATAATTTACTAATGCAAAGAAAGAAACAAAAATCTTCCTTTGCGTTTTCGGTTCATAATTACAATCCAATGCGAATTTTCATAAGACAAGCATTCATCCAGAAGAAAAAAAAACATTTAAAAAATTGTTCATTCATATAACTGTTTCCAATTGATTACAAAATCTTTACTAAATATCACTAGAACTTCTACTAAAATTAACAAGAACCAATTTAAATTCTTAAACTAATTAAAATTAAGGTACAAAATGGCAGATGAAAATAAGAGCTTACGTCTACATATAATCCTTAGCTTACCATGGCTGGACATACGAACGCCCATACTCGATGGCGAAATAAAAGAAATGCTTCGAACATTCGAACAGGAAGGAAAGTTTACTATAAACACTGTTCTTCTCGAGAACGAGGCGAAAACTATGCCACATCTTTTCCACTCGGGTAAAAATAAACTTTCCCTTTCAGCTCCCGTATACTATCGTGATTTCTAGATCAAAAATGAAGTTTAAAAACAGGTCATTCAGTCACAAGCGAAAGACTTGCAGTCCAATGACCAATGAAAGGAGCAGTTATTAAGGTACAAGAAAAGGAAGTTGCAGGTGGTCCGAGAGAGCAATTAATAAATAGTCTCCTAAACACGCTGTGTTCCCGTTCGTTTCACTTCCTAGAAACTTTCGCAATGTCTACTATTGTATGCAAAAAAAAAAGGTAAAAGTAGGCTGGAATGGTGTTTGACACATTAACAGAAACAATCAAGATTCTTTTTTTTAAATTAAGATAGTAAAAGATTGATACAGAAGTTAAATGAAAACAATCAGCAATTCTACAATGGAGTCAATTTATATTCACGCGACGAGCGTCGAAAACATAGCGTGACATCACTTAAATGATTTGCAGTTACGATTGAAATATGACGTTTGATGTCACCTACATCGACTGTATTAAAAATAATTCAAGAAGAAAGCGATTACACATCTCTATTCAATATTTCACATGGATAATTTTTTTTTTTTTTTCATAAGCACACTTCACATTTATTTTGCGACTTTGAAGACGTCATTAAGTTTACAAGTTTAGATTCATATAATTTCACCATAGAGACTAAATATATTAAAACTAAATTCTAATCGGCTTTGACTGTTCTTTCGCAATGAAATGGGACAAAAAAATAATATAATGCAGCTACAAATTCTCCATAAAATATAAAGAGATTAATCAAACTGAATCCAGAATTTTAAAAAAAAGTATAGAAAAGATTTTTATAATCCTAAACTGTTTCACCTTATTACATCGAAATCTACTTTAAGACTCATTTTCTTCAATCCTCTCCAAAAAGAAATGAACTTTTTAACTATGTCTTCCAAAAACCTGGCAATACTTTAAAAAGAAATCTTTTCTAATAATATATTTTTATTGCATATTATCAGTCCACTTTCATTATAAAGTCAAATTTTTTAATATTAATAAATTTTAAATATATTGAGTCGTACTCTGACATACTTTAAGAGAGTTCCCTTATGTTCCTTATCATATTACAATCTTCAACAATTTACATTTTTTTTATTAATTCCTCTTTTATAATGCTAGCACTTCTATAAAATACTAACAGAACTTGAATAGCGTAGTTCGTGACATGATGAATGCAAAAGGAATCAAAACCGCAATAACCAAACATAAAACTATGAAAACAAAGTAAGCATAATAATTTTGATCTTACGCATTTATTTTTCTTCGTATTCACTTGATATACTTCAAAGAATTAAAAAACTAAACAAATTACTGAAAATGAAGATGTACTACAGAAAAAAGACACACACACACACACAGTGAGGCAATTAATTCAGAAAGTGTCCTGCAAACTATCATCTTACAAATTAAATTATATAGAAATAATTTGCATGAAGTGCTAAGAAGTAAACACCCAACGAATCAGCGAAAAAAGTCGTTGAATGCAGTAGGAAAACAATTAATTAAAATCCAATCAAAAAAAATTTGATCGTTCTTTTGGAAAAAATGTTTGAAAAAGAATTTTTAAAAATATGAAAAAGGATAATGGAATTAGGAAGTCGGATGCAAATAGTATAATTTCAATTCTTAACATTTTTCGAGGCGGGTGGCAAATTTTTTAAATTTGAGGAATTTAGTAAATAACATCAGACATAAATAATCAGACATAATTTAAAAACAGCAATTGATTTATTTGCTCTTTCCGATGACACACAGTTCTCCCCTTTCCCTTACAATCATTAGAAAAGATACGACGCGCAAATACATAGGAAATATCATCCAATACAGCATAAAACATTAAATGAAAATTTTCTATATTAAATTTAAAAAATCGGATTCGAAATGTATTGAATCATTATTACGGCTATCTGTGTGCCAAATTTCATAGCAGTAACTTTGGCAGATTTATCTGGACACAACAGATATACAAAAACTTTTTCTGTGGAAATATAAACATTTCTTTTGCAAAACATATCATTCAGTTTCCCCTTTTTCGTATCCTACAATATAATTAAGCTATATGAAGTGCATTTTTGATGATAAGATTCTTCCATAAACAAAATAGTTTTTATATAAAAAACAGATTTTCCAAAACAAATAAGATTCTTCATCAATTTCAACGCCTTGATTTTTTCAAGATAAAACGGCATGTTAAAAGGTTACAAAATTTTGAAAAGTTTACAACGGGAAGTAGAATTAAATCAAGTTTTCATCAAAAAACCGTCTTTTAAAAAAAAAAAACTTTTGTCGAAAATCTGTTCTTTCAGAATATTTTTAATAAAGCTTAAAAACTACATAGCAATTAAAAAAAATTCTTACAAGGAATCAAATCTTTACGAATTATTTGGAACTTTATGAGCATTTCGCTAACTTTAGTTATCAATTACTTCATTCAGCCCTCAATGAGATGAACAAATCTGCATTGGTAGACATACTTTAAAACCAAAAGAAAAATAAATAAGGCCGTCGTAAATCAAGTTTTTAAAGATACGTTATATTCTGCTTTCGTATAACGTTTATGGTCTCGTGTATTTTTACGCATAGCAAACTTGCCTAAACTTAGGCACCGCATCTGAGATTAAAATTAACAAATAGGGAACCAAAGTATGACGATCTCAGCACAAACATTTTCATCCTTCTCATTGATCCAAATAGATGTTACTTACAATATAACTTTTATTTTTATTTTATTATGAATAATTTTATTTCTCTTTTCTTATTGTTTTGTGTATGTCACAAAAAGAGAAAAAATAAATATATTGTTATAAAAATACTTTTTTTTTTTTTACGAGGGGTATTCAGCGTTACGAAAATTATAGGAGTACACATGTGTCAAAAGTCTGGAAAACACTGCCCTAGAGAGAAAAAGAATAACCTCAAGAAAGTCGATAAAACAGATTTACATATTCATCAACTTATTTTTGCTTTGTTTTTTAAGTTGAAATAAATGAGCAAATATGAATCTGCGATTGTACACAAAGTAAAGACTAATTGCTTTCAAATAACTGAAAATACATTAATTACAAACAGCGTAGTTCATAGTGTATAGTAAAACGGGTTTTTTTAATAAATAAATGCGATTAAATTACAATGTAACTAAAATTTGGAACATATTGCTTTAAATGCAAACGAAGAACACGATAGGTAACTAAACTTGTACAGCAGTTCAAAAACAATGTCTTAATGCGCTAGATCGTGTATGGAGATAAAGAAATAACCAGATAGTAAATATGGGAAAGATGTCATCATTAGGTATAATAAAGATCTACAGAAATTTTTACCTTTTCAGAACTTAAGCCATAGAAACGTATTCTATTGAACTTGTTCAAATATGATCAACCTCTTGTGAGCATCGGAAAGATGATGCTCACAGTGTCTGATTATGCATTTAATGTCCGTTTTGGTGAGGTTACGCGATTTATTTTGGGATGAGTCACATCACTGAACACCGTCTATAGACAAGAATGATTACTTCACCATGCGTCCAAGGCACAATCATGCGAGTACGTTCAACTCGATGGATTTAACGTGAAACAGACCGTCAAGCATGATGGATAGACAACATGAATGTAATGGGCCTGGAACGCTGTTCCAGTACTGCTGATTATTAATTTTTAGAAACAACTAATAAAAGAAATAGTGGGATTTTATCCTCCCTTTTGAAAATATGATTGGTATTTCGAATTAATAAAAATAAGTAACCACTGGCAAGTCATGGCGGAAAAAAGTTAAAAACATCATTACAAACTATCCTTTTTTATGTTTTGATTCTTATAATCCATATCTTTTATATGATAGCGTGGATGTCAAACAGAAAACGCATATCAGACGAGTGCATCTTGATAGGTTAAAAGATGCAAGTGAAAATTCGCCAAAGTAGGCTGCATTTTGTTCTTCCTTGAGACCAAATTTGTCAGCAATGCTCTGCAAAGGTTGGCACAGCGAGATCATATTCCTTATAACTTTATAATTTCTCAGCGAATAGCTCTTCATTACTTATTTTTATCCCTCTCGGCAAATGCATTCGTTTGTGTGAAATAGGTCAGTCGTCAACTCTTTAAATCCATGCTACATTTACCCATTTCTTTATTTTATACTAGCCGCCTTTGGCGACAAGCCGGTTCGCCAGTCTTAATGCTCTTTAAAATTTTCAATTAAATATTTCATGTAACATGTCTTTTAAAAGCTTCTTCATCAAAATGTTTTAAGCCTGTTTTTAATAATCATTTAATTCAATCATAATATTATAAATTCCTTAAGCCATAATGTGCTATGTGTCTCTCTCTAATTTTCTATCAACATCCATAAAATTTCAACTTTAATTTAAAGTGGAAATGATTAAACTACAATTAATAAAATAAAATAAAAATTTAAAAAACTTTTTTTTCTGAAACTTTTTTTTAATGAGTACTGACAGCAAAGATGTTCAGCATTTAAATCTTATGTATACTACAGAATAAATTTCATAATTTATGTAATATCTCAAGAATTATTCAATAAAAATTTCTCAGACTCATCATAAAATTCCGTTTTTAGTTTTACTTTCAAAAGAAAGGAATTGATGTGAATTACAATATTTTTTTTTCGGTCTATTGGTCTTCAAAAAATTATAAAGTTTAAATTTTATACAGTTCTTTGATCCTAAGGATATTCTTGACACTTCATCTTTTAAATAAATAAATGAACTTTTCTATCTTCTGCTATCGAAACTGATCGATTTATGAAGTTTTGAATAGAATATCTTAGAACAATCAGCATTTTCATAATCTTAGGCTAATCAGTCTTGACAAACCATCTGCGCTAATAGGGGTATCTATCTTGGGTAGGGTAATTGGGGTAGGCTAAGAGGGGACTTTGAAACGATCGATGAAGTGATGTAAAATCGTCCGTTTTATTGAATAGTGATATTCAAATTATTAATATCTAAGCAATTTATTAAAATATTTATTGACTCAATTTACAAAAAATATTATTTACTTCATTTAGACCGTTTTAACACATGCATTTTTATTATTAAAGCATTACAAATTAGCCGTTGCCCCATGAATTTCTATATTAAACCATGTGCCCCTTCAATTAAACTGCTTTATTGAATTAAGAATACATATATTGTAAAAGATCATAGAAAACTTTGTCTTGCACTTATTTTTTAGGAAATATTATATTTCTAATTTATTTCATTTCACACAGACACGTGCTGAAAATTGCACTTTTCTAGGTTTACAAAAATATTTCACTTATTTTTTAATTTAAACTTTTGTCAATGTGATGGCCACTCGTTAATAAAAGTAAATTTTTTTCCCATGCACACGTTAAAAAAAGTAATATAATTTATAGGTTAAAATTTTGGTATCATTAAAAAGATAATTTTTTGAACTTTAACTTGATGTAAAAATTGTTTTTGTGTGATAATATTTTCAGAAGTTATCGCAGAGAAACGTAGAAATTTCGTTTCATTTTTATTTAATTAAAATTCTAATTAAAAATTCAAAAAAATCGCTCCGAAGTGCACATCTCTGAATTCTAGGTTATACACGTCCCAAATTTGGTAACTGTAGGTCGAACGGTTTGGCCTGTAAAGCGCTAACGCAGACGCGTACATTCATCTTTGTTATAAGTATAGATTTAGATATAAATATAAATTATTTTTTTAGTTTAAGATCAGTACCACATTTACGAAACAGTTAAACATTTTAGGTTCAATTATTTGCACATTAAAGAATCGACTATTTGATTAAAAATATGTTTTTAGATTAATGGTGATTTTAGTTGCTTTATCTCAAATTATCTACTGATATATTGCCGAAACATTCGAAATGTTTTTTTTTTTACTATTATTTAATTTTAGAATGCGAAGAGGGGGAAAACATTTTTAAATGAGTAAAACATAAAAAAAAATAGGAAAAATGTACAATTTAACATTGGTGCGAAAAAGAATTGGAAAGAATTTCATGATAATGGTTCATTTCTTATTATCTTCGACTGAAAGATCAGAGTTGATAACCTGTATATAGTAAATTATGTATGCTTTAAATAAAACTTATATAGCTGTTTTAAACGCCACAGGAAACTTTTCCTCGCATTCATTTCTTTTAAAAAATTATCACATTTCAGATTTATTCTTTTTCAAATAGGCACGTGCTGAAAATTAAACTTTTCAAGGTTTAAGTTGCAACAATATTTTACTTTTTTTTTCAGCTTTTGTTAATTTGATGGCAGCATGTTGAAAAAGCTATTTTTTTTCCAACGCACGCGTAATGTGCTCGAGCAGCTTACATCTTATTTTTATTTTGTGTAAAATAAGTGACGAAAAATATAATTAAACTAGCTGACCTGGCAAACGTTGTTCTGCCATATAAATTATTTCTAGTGAATATTTTGGTTGTGAATTAAAAAATAACGAATGTATTGTAAGTGTGTGGGGATGTGATATATGACAGAAAGAGGAATGGAGCGCTGTAGACGATGATCGCCGATAAAAACATTAACCATTCATTTTCTTAATACAATGTATTTCATTAACGAACATTGTTTGATCTCTCAAAAGTTAAACGTAAAGTGAAAAAAGTAATATATTTTTTATCCTAAAGTATAAAAATGAAATAAAGAAAATCAATATTCATTTCGAAGAGCAATTGAGTCTACGATATTTTTGTCAGTCCATCTTTAACCAACACAAATAAGATCGATGGTTTGCCCACGCGAGAACATGCCATGTATACTTAATTGTTCATGTGAAAAACATAGTGTGCCCAAATCTAAGCCGCAAACAGACATCATTTGGCCTTGCGACTTATTGATTGTCATTGCGAATGCCAATCTAATAGGAGATTGAAAGCGTTTGAATTCAACTGGCACGTCTGTGGGAATCATTGGAATTCGTGGCAGCAAAACATTTTCTGCTTGGAATTTGCCATTTAAGATGGTGGCTTCAATAACATTTTTCATCAAATTTTTAATGACCAATCGCGTGCTATTGCACAACCGTTGTGGGTTCAAATTCCGAAGTAAAATAACCGGAGATCCAACTTTCAGTCGTAGGTGTGGTGACATGCCTGGAAAATCCAGTGAGTTCAAAAGCTCTGTTGGCTTTATTTACAGCATCGAAAATTTATGATACCAAGACACCTAGCAACGACTGCTGTATCTTGAAGTTTAAATCGTCCACATTTTTTTTTTTTTTTTTTTTTTTTTTTTTGCTGCCAAAATGGCTCTTTCCGCCAGCCATGCATGATTCATGTATTCTGTGCGTGCATCGGGAAATATGCGGTCGATGAGAGCATTTTGCGAATCAACGATAGTGCAGAAGTTAATGGGCAATTTTATGCATCCAGTATTTTCATAGACAACAACTTTGTCATCGCCGATATCTAACAATTGGTCCGAAAATGTGACAGCAGATGGATCCTGTAGCATTTGGACGCGCATGTTCATTTTTAGCTGGATTTTTTCCAACATTGCGCCACAGTGGCAATGATTTTGTGGCGGATTGGAATGTGCGAGAATAGAACATGGGACCTTATGATTCGCAGTCCAGTAACATGACCAAAATACAAAAGCAATTGTTCGGGTAGCGTAGCTGTTAACTGGCTTATAAGCTTTCACCACAATTTCAAGCAAGCGTTGATCTCATCAGCGTACGTTGAACGTGGAATGACGGAATATGGACACCCTAATTACTTAGTGTTATGAAATATACTTTACAACCTATTCTCAAACCTGCCAAATACATATAAAAAAATTTCATAAAAATCGGTCGAGCCGTTTCGGAGGAGTGCGAACACAAACACCGTGACACGAGATTTTTATATATTAGATTATTTTTTAAAAATTCATTAAAAATCGAAATTTAATGCATAGGTTAAAACATTGGTATCATTGAAAAGATTATTTTTTAAACTTCAATATGATGTAAAAATCAATTTTTTCAAGAATTCCGAAATGTTATATTTTCGGAAGTTATGGCGGGAAAACGCTGAAATTTCGCTTAATTTTTCATTAAAATTCTAATTAAAAAATTTTAAAAAACGGCTCCAAGGTGCCCATTCCCGGCTTCCAAGGTATGCACATGCCAAATTTGGTAGCCGTAGGTCGAACGGTCAGAACACACGCACATACACATTCAGCTTTATTATAAGTATAGATTAAAATTATTATATTTTGATCGTTCTTTAACTTATTCGTTCTATTCATGCTCTGAACTTACAGTACGCATTATAATAGAATTTGATGAGACATAAAATGAGGTTACAAGTTCAAGTATGGAATTGGTTCATTATCGACATTTTATTATCCCACGATTTCGATACCTAAATAACTATCATTTTAAATATTAAACAAAAATATATTATTATAAAGTGATATATTTGTTTATCTTCTCTATCAACCGATTCATTCTTCCCTTCCCCTCAAATATCATCCAGGTCAATAACCATTCAGCTGATCACTGCCAGACCATCGCAGCTCCACCTTAAAATGTTGAATATCAACATTTAACAAACACCAAAGCAGCATGGAGTAACCGTGGCAAAACAGATTACGTCGTCGCTATTCCTCATTGCTAAATAAATTACGGAAAACTGCCAAAGATTTCCCCACATTTACTTTAATATATTCATTTCAGCATCATATAATCTAATGTTAAATGTTTCCAATTGTTCTATAACCCTTTAGCCCTCAATTTTTTTTTTGGGGGGGGGGGGAGGGAAACAAGCGTAGTCTTACGAAGTATACAGTATAATTTTTATAAAATATATAAGAACTGTTAAACTATTTAATGTAGATGGAGTTTTCTATTTCATTTCATTCGTTGAAAGGCAAACATTATTTTAATGTTGATTGATATACATAATTTATGAATACAAGTTTTTTTATTTAACACATATGCCTCTCTCTGCAATCAAGACCGTTTCGCCTATTACTCTAAATTTGTTTCATATATAAAGAATTTGACTCTATTTTGATAAAGATAAAAACCAAACGCCAAATAATAGCTAAATGGGTTTTAGAGTCAGCATTCTAACATGCAAACAGACAGGCTTTTCGTAGACAAGTTCGTTTCGGTTCTTTCAAAATTAAAAAAAAACAGAAAGATTTAGAATTAAATTTCAACCGTCTTAACACGTCCGTCTAAGTTTGGATTATCATATTCGTTGACAGACAGAATTCCAAAAATTGTTTGTTTTTTTTTATCCCCTCCGAGAAAATTCATCAAATTCTCGAGAATGGATTATTTGATGAGTTGAGAATGTTCTTTTGGCGGTATTACATACGCCAGAAAATAAAAGACGCACTTATCTCACTTTTCCATAAATAACCGAAATAATAATAAAAAAGACTTTTTTTCCTCCCTTTTTTCCCCCCTTTCACCACTTTTCGTTCATTCTTTTTGTTCATACTGCTCCAAGGCATTTATTTAATTTACCGTCAACCTGTCAAATATCTCAAAACTGAAGGTATTACCCTGAGGTTATGTAACGTGTGGACGGGTCTTTTCCTCAACCGTACTTTTTTTATCATCTGGCAACCGCTTTCAGTTTATTGTGTTAACCCTTTCAAGGGCCATTTTTTTCTAATCATATTATGTTAAAATACTTTTAGGCTTGAAATTAGAATAAGAAAAGGGATTCATTTAGCTTATTAGATAATTTTAATTTGATTAATTTATTAATTTTGTTAATTAATAATTAAGTAACAAATCAGGACACATCATTTTGTTTGAGATAAAGAACTGAAGCATCAACGTTTCTGACATACTAAAAAAATTTGTCAGAACGTATGCCAACCTAATAATTTCATACAAAGATTGATAAATTTGGTGGGAAGCATACTTCCCACCCCCCTAGAAAGGGTTAAAACTTGACCGTGAATAGAACACAAGCTATTTATTTTTCAATAAAAAAAAAGAGAGAGAGAATGATGAAAACTCTAAATGAAGAAAAATGACAAAATATAATATAGTATTTATTAAAGATATGAATTTTAAATTGAAAACTCCTAGACAAGACTTTTTAACAAGTTATAATAATATATAATAAATCATCTCCATAAAAGTATAATATATCTTTATATAGATAAATATTTTTCATGGAGACCCCCCCTCCTTTTTTTTTTTTTTTTTTTTTTTTACTTTCTCTTAATGCGAAACATAGAGGAAGTATTGTAATCGTCAAAAAAATTCGAATTCAAGATTTTGACGAGTATCCAAGTTTTAGAGCTCCCTGAGTGCGAAAAACGCATTTTTGGTAAATGTCTATCCTCCAAACTGTGATAAAAAAATAACTTAAAAACAGTTTGAGCTAGGCGGGTGAAATTTGGTATATTGTCTCTACACCAAACATGCTGGTACATGCTGCGCAATGCCTCAAACCTATCAAATTTAGTATGTGATTTTGTGACTACAGTTGAAATTCTATGTCAACTATTGATTTCGATCGGATGGGAAACAGACAACTAAAACACAAATTCGATTTTCGGATACTATTAGCCGAAAATGTCACGCATTACTAGTCAAGAATCGGAAGATAAATTCAGTAAAAATGTTAAATTCCCACCAAAGGTCAACTCAAGGTCCATAATTTTTTATGAGGGATGGGGGATAACACCTTTATTAGAGAGTACATGAAAATGTTTTGGAGAGATCAATCCCAATGGTTTATAATGTAAAAAGAAATCTCATAAGCCTCTTCTGGTTTTTCAATATTTATTCAAACAATGATTGCAGATTCAAGATACAATCCATGAATTTTTCGAAAATCATCTCGATAACAAATAAACGATATTTGACTTCAATTTAATAACTTATTAAACTAAAATATAATTTAAAAATAATCACAGAATGCAACTTTATTAATTTACTGCAATTTAAAAATTGTTCAGCTTAATAATATGTTTTTATAGGACAATAAACAAATAAAATTTGTTATTCTGTGTAAGCTTTAATTGTTATCAACTAAACACAACTAATAGAAAGTTTTTAAAATATATGCTTTTACTGGTGTACTAAAAACCAGATTTTTTTTCTTTCTTTTCCATTTTTAGTCATTAAAAATTTCAATTAAAAATATATTTTTTTTAATGTAGTCATAATGGCCTCCTCGACAAAATATTTGTAATCTTTAAATTTTGAGAGAAATATAAATCATACTATTTTAGGAGAACATATTGCTAACTGCACTATGCTTTTTACTAATTATCTATGTTTTTAAATGTACAACTATAACACAAGGAAGAAGTGGTTAAAAATGAAAACACTTTAAAAAATTTCCAGTGTTATTTGGCTCTGAAATCAAACATTAGTTGTAAATACAACAATATTTCAACAACAAAAAATTATTAAAAGCACGCTTTACACTGAAAACTTCTAAACATAAAAAAATTACATCAAATCTTCATATCTTTCTTGAACAGCAATAACGAAGGGGGCAAATAAAAACAGTACTCAATAATAGCAGCAACAAAAGAAGCAATTTGAGTTTCATTTTACAATGAAATTTATTATTGTAAAAAAATACCTAAAATGTTTTTAAAAAAATTGCTAAAATTAAACAAAAAAAAATGTATGGCACTTAAATTGGAAAGGAAACTTAATGTTGCTTTCTTTCTTTTAAGTGCCAGTTTCTTTCAGTTTTGAAATTTTTCTGTTGCAATATTTTTGTATTAAGGAAAAAACTCCAAACTTTTGCTTACTTTTTAATTTACATTTTTTTTATTAAAAATGCAAATAATGGCTTTAGCAATAATTGTTACGAACTCCCATAGCAATAAAAATTCTATTCTGGTATGGTTTTGATTATTTTTAAATGAATGTTCTGCTTCTTGATAACCCACAACAATTGCAGATATGAAAATTAATTAAAATACATTTTAAACTTTAACTAATATCTCAGATTTTATTTATTTATTTTAATTTTTTACGTACATCTTTACAAAATGGCTTAACTAAACATATATATCAGTCTTTATTTCAAATAACAAAATGTAAAAAATATTTCTTCTCTATGTAGGTAAGTAATATCTAAGAGATTTTCAAAACCATTCACCTGGTTTTAAGTTTGGTGGCATTATGAATGTGTTTTGCTTTTCTTTTCAAAAGTGACTATTCTAAATTAAACTTTTTTTCAATAGTTTGTTTTAAAAAAAAGCCAGAAGGAAGCAAAATATCTATCATTAACATCTCATAGAATTATCACAAGTAGATACAAAAAGTTAAATATTATTATGAAATTATGAAACTGGCTTCTTTTCCTTTTAACAAAAAAAAAAATTGTTATGTTTTATCATAAATCAGAGGAACTTTTGTTTAATGAGGAGTGTATAAAGACTGTTTGAGAAACAAATAACTGATAAAAGAGTGCAAAAAGTATTCTTAAAGTTTTATGCAGTAATTTTTACTTACATTAGTACTTATTCCGTCCAAACTAAACATCTGGTTTTGGTAGAAGAACCTTATTTATCTATGTTGCACTATGCCAACAAGATTCCATTTAATTCCATTAAATTATTAACATAAAACCAGAAAATGATTTCCTAAAACTACTTTAAAGAAATTATATACTATAAAAGCTTGGTTTTTTTGTGTTTTTTTTCCCCCGATTCTGTCGATTTGCGTAATACATTTTACAAAGATTAGGAACCATTATGTAAAAACTAAAATTAGTAAACACTAGTCCGCAAGATAGAAAAAAAATCAGAGTTATCGAAAAAAACTAATAAATCTCTATTAATAAGAAAAGGGGGAGGTGTGTTGGTGCTCTATAATTAATCTTTATCGTTGACTTAAAAGATAAAATAATACATAAAAAGGGATACTTATTTTGGGGGATGAAATATGCATTTCGGTGCAATTTTTTAAAAATGTTAACTAAAATTTTAAGCAATTGAAAATTCAACAAGATTTTGATATTTTCTGCACAAACTCCTAAAAGTAGAAGTGTATAAAACTGATTTTAACACCAGTTTAAAATTTTAAAAATTGTCTTTGTAATGTTATTAATATAGTCTGTAAACAATTTTTTTCTTAAATTTTAATGGAGGAGGTTTTTTTCTCTTCCATTTTTGCACATTTTTTAATCACAAATTACGCCGTTGCAATGAAATGCAAACTGTTTTCATTATTTCATCAAATATTTAATCATGTGATTTCATTCCATTGTTGCAAGCTAAGGAAGAAAGATACTACTTATTGTCAGTGTGGTTTGCATGAAGAGTCAGAAAGTGAAATCAAATTACTACAAAGGATAAGTGCAGTTTGGTACAGACAATCAAGATGCTTAATGACACTTTGATATCATGGAATTCGATTCCATTAGATAAGGATCATTTACACAATAAACAGAGCAGTTGTAAAGCTACTAAATTAAAATCTCCAATTTGCCAAAAGTTTAATGCTTAGAAATATTTTTTAGGAATTATGAACATCAAGTAGTGCATAAAAGATCTAATCAAAATTGAACACAATCATTTTCTGCAAGAAGTCGACTGGTCACCATAGGTAGGTAGAGAAAAAAATTGTCTAAAAAGACAAATATTAAATTTATTTAGATGCAGATCATAATAATTATTAAATTCATAATGACCTGCATCTATTTGCAGGTCAGGAGTAAAGGAAAAAATCTCCTAAGAGATTGAGAAAAATTCAACATTTCTTTCAGACAGGAACGACTCACCATTTTATAATGTATAATCCTTTATCTTAAATATCAATAAAATACACATTACTGTCAGCTCAAATATACAGAATTTTTTTTATTAAAATACCTTCAGCAATGATGTGAATTTGTAACTTTGTCACGACAAAATAGTATTTTAAACAAGAGAATTACTGGTTACAATAAGTATATGTTTTATGTTTCTTATCTGCTCCATAAAATAAAGATAAGATTTAAGTTTTTATTCATCCTTTATTTTGAAATTCAATTTTACTATAGCAGAAAGGGATTGTAATAAATAGAATGCACAGAGAAAAGTCTTTTTTGTCTTATGAAAAGTTCATTAATTGTTAGATCATTTGCACATTGTGTTTATTACAAATATGCGATTAAAACTATAAGGAAAAATTACATTAAAACTATTAAAATTTTATGCTTGTATACTCAGAATGCTATTTTGTGCATACAGTGATGTAATTACGCACCACAAAATCTTTTTTACACAATTTCCTTCTTTTGAATGGTCCTTTGATAAATGAAGTACTATTTATAAACAAAGAAATACCTATAAGTTTGAGTACCATTATAATATTACATATTCTCCCGAAAAAATTTACTAAAAATAACTTATTACCCAGAACTGAGAATAAAAGGAAATTCATTAAAAGCTAAACATCAGTTTTACACTAAAATAACTTTCTAATCAATCCTCAAAATATGAATGCAATATTTCATTTCATCTGAAAAATTTTAATATATCTCTAAACTAAAAGAGAATATATTTATTATACTGTATTCATACAGGCAAAGCACTGGGTATTCTTTGTTAAGAGCTTTGCCTTCATTCTAAATTTGGTGCCCAATACATGTACAAGATAGAATTGACAACATCTTTGAACCAAAATGAAACATCAGGAAAAGTCAAGAACAATATAGAAGTCTTTGTGCAATATTAGTACACAAGTTACTCATGTTCAGCAATAATTTCTTCTTAGAGTGTTTAAACCTACATTATTTCAACAACTTTTAAAAAAATAACTATGTAACTTTAATTTAATTTGTTTATTCCAAAAATTATGTTTATAGCAAGAATTCAATTAAACTTACTCCAAGTAGATACAACTTTCCCATCTTTCTTTATATTCCATTGGTAAATAGTTTTTATTGAGCTGGCTAAATCGGGATTTTTCTTTAATTTGTCAGCCAATTTTTCAAAAATCTTGTCACATTTTAAGTCAACTTTAGGTTCATTCTATAATGAAAATAAAAATTGAATTTACACTAATTAGTAATCCGATTCCGATCTAAAACAAAAAAAAGTAACTATATACTGAAAATCTAAACTTTAAAATATTTGCAACAAAATCAAAAAAATGCTATAAATTAGACATACATGTTGTTGTTTTTTTTTAATTTTCATTAACAGCTGTGAAAATTTATATAAATGACTGTGTTATAGTCATTTATATATTAAATTTAAATTCATTTAAACTTCCATTTTTGAATTAAAATTAATTTTAAAAAATAACAAATCTTAACATATTTTTAATTAAAACTTTTCTGAAATAAAATATTTGATAAGTTAGTCATTTATATATTAATCAATATTTAAATAATTAACTATTAAAAATTAATTCACATGGGCAAAGTAGAGATACAATGATACTCAATCACTATATGGAGTAAATATACAAACAAATAAGTTTATTAATTAATTCTATTAAATCTTTTGTATCCAAATATAAATAATGAAATTAATGCAATTCATTAAATGAACTGCATGAACTAAAGCATTTTAAAAGGATGCAAGATATCAATTTTAAATATAAAAATTAATATCTTGAAAAAAAGTTGTGTAAGAAGTTGCAACAGTGTAATTTCATCATTCACAGTTTGAAGGTCAAGATAGTTGAAAGTTTATTTTTTATCAATAACTCTTCAAAAAATTTCAATTTATTTTACAAATTCACTGAACTAGCAAAGTAAACAAGTACTCACTTGAGATTTTGTTAGATTAACTTTTGGTCGCGCTGATAACAATGGTTTGAGTTTCTGAGTCAGCATAATGTTACCTTTGATCTTTAGCTTTCCAGACATGAAAGCCTTTAAAAAAAGAAAACACATAAATATGAATAAAAAAATTAAAACTGTTCGCTTGCAGCTTGAAAGTACTACATTGTATGAAACTTGAAATATTAATATGCATCATCAAAATCATTATTGATGTTTAATTGTATTAATTACACTTGATTAATGATTAATTTTATTATTAAATAAAGTATTAATTCTAATTATTAAGTACAATTTTATGCACAAAACTTTTTTATTAATATCTTAACTAAAATAGCGATATAAGCTAATATTTACAACCTTGTGCATGCATATTTATATAAGTTAATTTTAGCTTTATGTGAGAATTTTATAAGAAACACATGCATTTTAAAATGGTGATTCAAATACAATAGTACTTGCCTTCTGAGGATCTAGTTTACCAGTAACTAAAGCAAGCATATCTTCATCCTCAATAATCAGAGTGCATCCAGGTTTTATTCCATTGATAGTGCCTTCTACAATTTTCCCTGATCCATTTTTTAAATCAACAGCTAGAAGGTGAAAATATGCCTTAACAAATATATCCAAGTTTTTAAAAATTATACTACATTTATTTATAGTTATAACTATCAATACCTATTGCTTCACACACAATAGAAAACAAATTAAAGGAAATAAAAAGGTTAATGAATTAAATGCTATAATATTTGGCAATTTATTAACAAATGCATGCAACTCAATAATCTTATACAATATTGAAAAAAATACGATTGCCATATGAATATAAAAAAACCCTCTAGAGTTGAATCAGAGAAAAACATTAGAAAAATTTTTTTAGTATTTCCACAAATGAAGTAGCATTTAAAAATATTAGGTTAGTGAACAATTAAATCAATTTAAATAAAAAAAATTAGAAACTTGAACCTGGCTGCAAAACGTAGGTCTATTCTGAAATCTAAACAATTTCGAGATAGTAAAATTTCAAATTTAATGAATTTTTAATTGCAGTAGTAACTTTGAGCAATAATTTTCTCGAAATTGTTTCTATTTCAAATAAAAACATACTACACAACTATACTACACAAAGAAATCAATATTTATATTTTTCTTCACTTTTAACTAAACCCTAAAATTATAACAAATGGATCCTTATCTATTTCAATTACATTTGATTAAAATCTTCCCATTTATGTCTTTTGTAATAATAGTTCTCGATATATTTTTTAAATTAATTAGCTCAACAATTTTACAAGGGAATCTCCCCTCTTTGCGATAATTAAATAAAAAATATAATCTTTTAACTGCATAACTACAAAAATTCTGTTTTAACTCAATAAATTGATACTCAGTAAGATCTATTTAATTATCAGTAATTTTATGTAAAAGTTAAAATAAAGAAAACTTACTATATGTAGCAGCAGTTTTTCCATTCTGTAAAATGTTCCATTCATACACAGCTTGTATTTTAGAAGCTAATTCAGGCATTTGAGCTAGTTGGTCTGCCATTGTTTTAAAAATAAATTTGCTCTTTAATGCTGGTCCTGACTAAAAAAATTAGAAAACAACACAATTAAAAAGTATTCAGAATTAAATCATCAGTGAAAGATCTTGAAATTCTTACGAATATTCAAAAAGAAAATCAATTTATATAATGTAATTATTTTATCTCAATATAACTACTTTAATTTAACTCAAAAATTAAAGAAACGACAGTAACAAGTAAAAATAAGAAAATGGTTTTAAAAAATATTCTGTTCATTATTATAAAATAAATGCAAATTTAAGGTTATAAGTAATAATTGCAAAATGAACATTAAACTAGATTCTTACTTTAACAGGCATCGATACTGCAGGTCCATTGGTGGCATTAGCTGTCCCAATCAAATCAATGTAAGCTCCTGAAATAACTTTTTTGCCTGTTTCCACACACTGTTAAAGGAATTTTCATAAAAAATTCGTCTTACTATTTCACATGAAGTAGTGAGTACATATAAACATATAAGATTTCTCTACAAATGTATATAATAGAATATAAAATTTCCACATGCAATTGCATAACTATATACTTGTGTATAAAAATAAAATAATTTTTTCTCATGAAACTCATTTAATTGAGTATATAAAGATTTTCTTACCATGCTTTCAAAATGTATTCTGTTATTTTCTTTCCACATTTCAGTTCGCAAAGTTTGTCCAGGAAGTATCGGGCTTGCAAATCTTGCCTTAATCAAAATAATTTGAGTTGATTATTGAAATAGACAATGGAAGCAAAATAAAGTAAAACAAATAATAATGTCTGCCAGCAGCAAAAGTTTATACACATTGTTAACAACAACACAAACAATTATTGCAATAACAAAGTTTTACTAAAATTACACTTGCACAATCTACAAATTGCATGGTTTTTTTTTTTTTTTTTTTTTTTTTTACCAGAAGCTAAATACTCTTAATGAAGTGGTGTTATTTTAAATACTCTAAAATATAAAGTAAGTGAGTCAAATTCAAAAGTATTAAATAAAGTGGCAATTCATGCTAAATCACTGAGGTGATATTTATACTAAAGTTAGATATTGCATAATAATAATCTCTTCGTAACTTTGATTAAGTACTTTTTAATTAATTTTGAATAGTTTAACAATTTATTACAAATCAATAGATTTTCTATCTGATGAATATTTTTAATACAGAAATTTTAATTAAAGGTTTACAAACAAATTATATTTACAAATTTTTATTATAAATTTTTAATAATCACAAATTTAATAACAAATAAATTTTAATAATTACAAATTTTTATTATTTATTATATATATCCAAGAAGGTCAGTTTTTGTCCAGCTTTAGCATCCAAATTATATTATATATATATATATATATATATATATATATTAATGCATTCCTTTACTTGTACTTCCTATATGGATACTTTATACTTGTTCATATGAATTTTAGACTATTGCAATTGAAATTATTTAGAAATGCAATTGAAAGTAATGTTGAAATAAATATATATGTAGGAATAATAGAACCGTTTCCTCACATTAATAAAAAGTATTTCAGATGAAATCAACTCTTCTTATTTAATTTTGTAAGAAAAGACTATTAGATTTTTTTGTTTTTTCCTTTGAAGTTTATATGACTATGAAATCACTTAAAGATGTGCAGTGATAAATAGACAAGCAGTCAGAATTCCATATGATAAATTCTATTATTCTGCATAAAATTTGATAATTTTCAAATTTTATTCCTCTATCTGATTTATAATGTGCTTAAAAAACTGACATAATTCAAGGTTGTTTTTTTTTGGGGGGGGGGAGGATTCCAAGAACTTTAAAATATGGAGGTTCCTCAAAATCGAACATTTTGACAATTATAATACTTTCTCTCTTTGTGCAATACTAAATCTAAAAAATTAATAAATAAAACTACTTAATTTTTAGTATTACTTTTATCTGTATTAGTGTTTTGCCTTTTCAATATAAATATACTTATTGACCCTAAATTTAAAAAACTGCATTCATTCAAACAATATGCTTTATCCCAAGTGGATAACATTATATATGGCATTAGAATCACAGAATTTCATATTTTTTAAAGAAGCTATGTTCCTTGTATCTTTCTAATATTTTATATTATTTATATATATATATATATATATATATATTATATATATATATATATATATATATATATATATCCCCTCTAAGTCATATTGCCTTCGACTCAACCTTAAACAGGATCAAATATAATAATATCATTGCAGAAATTCTACAAGTGCCTCACTCCAAGCATTTCAATGTTGTAGGTAAGAAATCATTGAAAAATAATTTTGAATGAACTATATCTTTTACAATATACAGTATCTTTTTTTCCCCCTTTCTTTATCTTATTTTCCTTTATAATTTATTTTCAAATTTCATCTCCCTCAAAATAATTTGCACAGTGAAAAAAAATGTTAATCTTAGTTTCCTTACTGTGGGTGTATTTGGCTTACAACACCTTTCTTAATAAAATACTTTATTGCAGGAAAAAATATTGAAGCTAGATTGCTAATACATATGCTCAATTAGAAGGAAATGGGACAAAGAAAAAGTTCAAAATTTACAGTTGGTTTAAGCTTCTGAGACAAAGGGAAAAATACTTCATGTAACCTTGAAGTTCTTTTCCCCACTTGCTTAGCTGATGATGAATGAATAGAAAAATTAGATTGCTGATGAATTTAGATAACATGTGCAAAACCAAATAAATAAGTGATTACATTTTTGAACCAAAAAAAAATTAGGTATATTTCTGTATTGTAATCTATACACGCAAGATGTGTCCGATTGAATGTAAATAATAACAGAGCTGCTTGAATTGCAGATATACAAAAATAAATGTATGAAGAAGGAATGTTATTAACAATCATAAATGTATGATTTACATTGAAAATCAATATCAGACTGTAAACGAAATTCTGCATCTAAACAGTATATTCCTTGATGTCATGAGCAAGCAACTATAAAAATATATGAACTAATAGAAGTCCTTTTTAAATTAAGAAATACATTCATTAGAGCTGCTGTTAATTTGATGAAATTGATTTGTTTACTAATAAATTCATGAATATTCAATCATTAACAATCTATTCTAATATATATAAGCAGATTTATATTCTTTTATATACTTTTTTAATATCTTATCCTTAAAAGGTAGTACAGATCTCATTAAAGCACTTTGATTTCATACTGCTCTTAGAACAAATATATAAGTAATTCTATTCACTCTAAAGATAGCTTCATTTTCCTCTATCTATGTGAAGACTGAATTCACTGCTCATGAAGGGGGGGAGAGAGAAATGGTAAGCTCATAGATCAATAGAGATGACAAATTTCATTTTTAAGTTTTAAAGGAAAAGAAGTCATTTTCCTGCTCTTCTGCAAAGATCTCATTCCTAACAGTATTTTAAATTTTTATCAAATAAATCTAAAGGAAATTATGAATAAATCATTAAAATAATTTAAGTATATAGAATGTATTTTACTTATATTTAAATTATATCAAAGAAAAACTAAATATTTTGTTTATAACATTTATTAAAAGGTAGAAACAATTAGTACCATATCAAATTAAAATTTTTAAAAACATTAATAATGCCATATTTAATCTTATAAAAAAGTTCTAAAGAAATGGCTTACCATAATTGCTTTGAATAATTTCACATCATAATTAGCAAACTGTTTTAAAACATGCCTAGTAGCATAACCTAAAGAACACAGGCCATGGAGAATTGGTTCAGAAAATCCTGAAAAAAAAAGTATATTCATATTCAATGAAACATATAAAAGTATATATTTCATTGTTAATGTAATATTCAATATATACAATAATAAAAATTCTCAACTTTAAGAATATTTTTCAGATTATACACTAAATTTAACATTTACGGTGAATACTAATCCTAAATTTTACATGCATTATTTCACTTAATCTAAATGTTCCTTAATAATAAAATGTTCACAGAAAAATTTTCATCATAAGTATCTTTATTCGTTCTAACAATAAATATTAGTATTTAATAATTCACCATTTATTTTTAATTTAAGAATTTTACATAATGTCTTAACATTATAATAAACTGCACTTGTACAAAGCATCACCATTATATCCATAAAAAACTTATATTATTAACATAAAATTTTCATTTCATTTTACCTAAATTTAAATCATATTTGATTATTACTATTATTTAAAATTCACAATAAAACCTTTTTAAAATAGAATTAAACAATAGAATATTAACTTTGAATTCAGCTTATCTTCAAAGAATGTAGCTTTGGCAAATAAAAGTTTTATTAATGAATCATCATTATTTTTTTTAAAAAAAGAAAATTTTTTATCATAATTGCTTACTTAGAAAATACAAAAAATTATGGTTCATTCAACATACCTCCAATAGCAGCAAAAGATGGATCAATATGCATAGGATTTTTATCACCACACAATCTATATAAAGCTGCCTAAAAATGAAAATATCATAAATTTATTATAATTAAATGTATTTCGTAAAGAACACATATTATTAAATCATGTCACACATCATACATCAAAATATATGTCAATGCAATGAAATCAATTATTCATTAAATCATAATCTTTAAACTCTATTATATTTGTTTTTCCAATTTTATATTCTAAAATACACAAAAGCCAATTCATAGAATTAATTCTCTACTTATCCATATCCTAATTTGCTTTTATAAATGAATAAAAAAACACTTAAATAAACTGTTAAGACATTTAAGAAGACAAAGAATAAACAGATTTAAATAAATGAATGTGTGCGTGCATGTGCGTGTGTGTGTACATTCCATGTAATATTATCAAATTTTAGTATTTTCTCATATAATGTCAAAGTATAGTAAAATAAAATAGTATCAACTAAATAATATACATATGAATATCTACATCTGTATTAAATATTTAATGAATATTGTTTTTATGCATAATATGCTAAAATCATTGTGTATTATGTGTACATATTAACGAATAATAAAGATTATGGTTAATATGATTCTTCATAAAAACTTTAAAGGAATAATAAGTATTTGTAAAATTAATCAAAATGGTTGGGGGGGGGGGAAAGGAGCAGAGATTAGCATAAAAAAAACAAGCAGAAATAACCTGATCAATAGATGTTTTTTCTTCAATTACAGCATCTGGTTTACGATTTGGTGGTGTCTGAACTTTCTTGCCTTTGTCAGTAGATCTCTTACCACCAAAATTACCAGCACCAACCAGAAAGATGGTCCATTCACTGCGCATGACCAGTTGATTATTTTCATCAAAAGTATCCTCTAAAATCAGAATTTAGAAAATATGATTTTTATCAGAAATGTTCAAATAGAAAAATTAAAACAAATAACAGATAATTGATAATGAATGTTTTCAATTCACACATAATATAAAATTATATATATTGATTTCTGCTTTAATATTCTATATATTCCTAAAACCAATGCCAGAAAGCAGGCAAAGATGAAGTGAGCTTAATTTGTTTCAGATTTGGTCAAAAATTCAATAACCTGAAATATACGAAGAATATAATTTAAGATTTTAAAAGTTTTAACAAATATGCCAACAAATGATAACAATAAATTTTGAAAATCATTAAAAACACAAAAAATATCCACTTAAATCTATATTTTTGACAATATTTAATATAATTAATTCTATGCAATTCAAAAAATTAAAACAGCAAGGATTCAAATATACAATATGTTCACATTTTGAAATCTCAGATTGCATTATGCCTGCAATTTAAAATGGTATTCTAAAGAATTGGTTCTAAAAATGATGTTGTCCATAAGTGAAAGTATTGACAAAACAGTTGTTGCATTCACAGAAAATTACTTGTTACATAAATTTCATTCTAACAAATTAAACATAAAATTACAAATAATTTAAATGATAATTCAGTAAATGATTCTTGCTGACAATGTATTCAAGTTGTAATATTAGTATTATTGGTATTATGAATCTTCAGAGAATAAAAATGACACTAGATTGCATACATTCAGAAAATTAACATTTTATATATTTTCAGGCATACCTCAAGTGAAAAAAAGTATTTGCATATTCTGACATTTTTCAACATATTGATGATTTAAAATGCACAATTCTAGATTTTTAAGCTACAAGTAATCAATCATATGTAGTATAAGATAATTGACATCACAGTCTATTTTTAATTAATTAATCATGGATGAAGTAATGTAGGATAAATACATAAAATTAGTTTTTTTATTATAAAACTGTATAATAAATATTAAAAAGAAAAGGATCGAATTTAAAAAATACCACATGAGTGGGCAAAACTGATAAAATTGAAAACACTTATTTACATAACTAAAATCTACCAATTATAAATAAATTCTTTCAATTGCTAAATAAATTCTACACCATAACAAAATATAAAAGATACCCACTTTAGACAAAAATTATAAGGCAGTATGATTCCTGCAGTTAATTATATAATATGTACATTTAAATGCAGGGATCTCAAAAGTCTACCATACCTTCAACAATAACAACAGCTCCAGATCCTTTATCTAGAACATCAACCAAACGACATTTAGAAGTAAGAACACCTGAAGGTCGAAATGGCTGATACAATTCTAAATACTGTTCCCCATGTAGTAACTAAAACAAATATCATATAATTAAAAAAAATGTATATTTTGCATGGATACATTAAATATGAATTCACATTAAAATGCCACAAAATGTATGAAAATTAAGCTGCATAAACAAAATGTAAAACAAAATTTTGATATCATAATTCAAAGCTATAAAGTAACTTTACAGCAAAAAACAATAGAATTTATAAGTCAAAAACAAATCAAAATTTCATTTATTGTTAAAAATCTATTAAACAAACTATCTTGTATAAATTCTTGTTAATTCAACATATTTGAAGAAAAGCAAACAATTTATTCCTTTCCATGTTAAAAAAGAAATAAAATATTTGCCATTCTTCAGCTATGGTAATTAAGAGTTTATACAAGTAAATTCACATTCTTCATGTCAATTTACAGTTAATAATAAAAATCATCTCAATCAACAATAAAATACAAATAATGCTTTTAAATGTATTTCAGAATTATTGATAAATACTTAATAGTTGGAATTAAATAATTTTATTTCAACTGTTCTCAGAGCATTTTGAATCAATTATCAAATTTATCCATCCCAGGATGAACAATGTGTATATGTCTTTGCATAAACTCTCCTTACGGCTGGACGTTGCATTCTTGCATTACAGTAGAATTAGATCTACGAGATTATTGATACATAAATGTGTCAGGCTTTTAGAATGAAATACTTTCTGTAAAATGATAGTCCATGACTCTTTCAAAAGATTGGTCTTATACATCGGAAATTCTCTCCCCAAGGTAACAATGGCGTTTCACAAGTATTTGTGAATAATTGGATCTTCACAAAAATAAACAGAAACACGTACCAGCAAATGTAAAGAGGAGTATGAACTTATTTTGAAGTAGTTATTCATTATTTTCCCATTTGGGATAGAATATTATGGAAGGTATTTCGAGCACAAATTTGCTTGAATAATCTAGAATTAATTTAGGTACTTTAAATTATACTAAAATACACTAATTTTTATTAATATTAAATAACAAATATTTTAATTGATTTTTTTTTTATTATTATAGAAACTGAGATCTAGTTTCGTATAGCAAAATATGGTTCAGTTTTCATGTAAAAGGTACCTTTTAAGTATTATACGTATTTTAATGAAATTTAATGTCTGCTGGACTTAGCAGAAGAAAATTCTTAGGTTTATACGAACAGTCAGCACTTGCCAGGTCTCTTCTTGTGAGAGCAAATCTTCCCATGTGCATCAGTCTTAAATTGGTTAATGAACTGGATAAAAGTAGTAATGTGAAAATGAAATAATTTACTTAGTCTGTAACAGAAAAATAAATTGGTGCCAATCATATTTATTGAATAAAATTCATTTGGAAATACAAACAAAATGGGCACTGTGAATGCTAATTCTCACAAAAATAAATTTTAGAATGCAATTCAAAACTATAACTTACTCTTGTTGGATCACCATTAAGCTTTTCAATTTGTTGCCGTAAAACATCTGAACCAAATAAAGTGTTCATACCAACAATAGTTCCAAATGTTGGTAATACTTTAAAGTCATCTGCATTTTCATACAAGAAATCTAGAGCTGAAGGTTCTTTGACAGACATGCCAACTATAAAATAAAATAAAATAAAGAAATATAACTATATATATAAAATTGTAACTATATATACACTTAGATATATAAAACTCCATATATCTTCCTGCATGTGTGAATAATTTTTCTGCATTTTCATTCTCTTTCAATTATTTTTCTTTTTCAATTATGCTTTCATAATACAATTAATTTTATTTTTTATATTTAAAATTATGTCATCTTTATTGTTTCTAAATGCATTCTTATTCCAATGTAAACATCAAAGCATTTCAAATTTTTCTGTGCTATTAGTGTTAGATTACTGTCATTCTATAACACATCAACTCTTAAATTTGTATTTTATATCCATGTAGTCACTGGCACCAATGCCACCATCTAATTATTTCATTTTCATTTTCAATTCCTAGACACTGTAATAAATAAAATCCGCAATGATTTTTTTTTCTGATTTAAAAAAAAAAGAATATTAAAATTAAATGCTCATTTCCGACCCTTTTTATTAAAGTTCCTTGTTACTCAGTAAATTGGTAATGGTTATCAGAAGAAATACAACAAAATTTAGACCAAACTTTATCTTGGAAATTATGTCATTTCAATTATTGACTGTAAATAATCTTTAATGTGCCCAGAAGAGTAAAGATATAAATAAATGTTTCCATTACAAAACTACAACATTTCTTTGTACTATTTTATAAAAGGTGACATTTTCGCACACATTCAACTATTCAGTGGCCTTAATACATAGCAACACAATACACGCATTGAGGTATAAGCCATTTTTCTGCAATCTATTGTTTACTATATAATATTTCTACCTAATTTAAAGAACTAAATTACCAGCATTTTGTAATGGATGCTTGAGTTCAGGATAAGGAATAGTCTTCCTTTAAAAAAAGGATTTTTAAAAATAGAATTTATGAAGAACGTATATATCAAATGCTAAGAAAAAATTGCCTATTTCTCAGAAGTTTAGAAAAGTATTTCAAGAAAGAGCAGAAGTGTACTGGTAGCAGCAACAATAGCAAATAACTGAAACAAATATATTCATAAAATAAATCCATACAGCAAGATGTCTTCTCTTCTCTACTTATTTTTTTACTTGAATGATCTTGCTTAACATCAGCTAATGAACTGTGTTATTCATCAGCATAGTTCTCAGATTGCAAGATAACACTACTCAGAGGTATCAATATGCCTACATGTTTTGGACTTGTTTATGAATTAATAAAATAAATGTCAAAATAGCTTCATTCTATATATATCTTTTAGTAAATGCCAGAGTAAAATGTATTAAATGTCAAGCAATTAAAAATAAAAATTCACAGTAAATTCAAGTGTGCATTTCATTTTTTTCAACCTGATAATACTATTAATTATAATAAAAGTTAAGTTTTTAAATTTAATCCATAAATTAAACTTCGTACTAAAAAAGAGACAGTATTTTTAGGTTATAGAAATTTAATGAAATGTTTAATCATTGTATAATTGGTTCTTATTAGATATTTCTATGGATATGTCCAAATATAATTTTTATTCAAAATATACAATTTTTTGTATGAAAGATCACATACAAAATTTTAATATTTCTACAGTAATTAAAAGAATTATTGATTGAAGAATGATGTACATGAAAAAAAAATATAGATTTAAAAAAAAACATATTTCTGTTTCACTTAAAAAAATTAGTTTATTGGTTATAGTTTATAGTTATTAATGTGTTCAATCTAGCATTTAATCCTTATAACAAAATGCAACCATTCATTAACATAAATCTGAAAATAACTATACCTGCTAATGCATATAATATTGCTTTATCATGATCATAAAGGAATACATCAGGATCATCATGTGATACTTCAGTAGGTCTTGGTTTAGGTTTGGATATTCCACTAAGAGATTCCATAAGAGAAACAGTTTGGTCTGTAAAATTTAAAAAGCATTTTAAATAACGAAATGTCAAAACTTAAATAAAATAATAATCAAATACAAATTTTACATTATTAGAATGAAATAATTTTAAAATTAAAACTCCAGCAGAATATTCATGCTTTTATTAATTAGTATAATTCAGATAAATATTATTACAAACTATTTTCAAAATATTCTTATATGTAAATGTATTTTTGTTGTAAATTTAATTATGGAGCACGCAAGCAGTTCAGCAATGAAAATTTTCAACGAAACTAAAATTTATTCAAAGAAACACTTGTTGTTCCCACTAAATAAAATTACATTTATCCTGTTAAACACTATTAATCTACAAGAATCCAGAAGTTGAATTCAAAGAAAAACTTTTAATGAAAAAAAAGAATTTAGAAATCTAAAAACTTAAGTCCTAATTTAGCTTCTAGTAATTATAAAAACAGACTAGATTATTTAAACAAAACCTAAGAGAGAAATCTGTGAATTCATTCCATGAAAATGTTGAAACAAAAAATACAACACAAAATTTTTAAAAAAAATCCAGTAGCTTTTTTTTTTTAATGAAATGACAGACTTATCAAGTAATTTACATTTATAATACACAACGTGCAGAAATTGAAGCTGTTTTATCATACAAGGTAGTAATTTATCAAAAACCTTCATATTTCTCACTGAATATAATTGAATTATAAATAAAATAGGAAAAAATTTGAACACAAAAATTCTTTTGTAATCATGCACTTACCCTGAAGATTTGATGGTGAAGTTGAGTCAGTCATATCAGTAATGTTAGACCAGTTGTCCCTAACTAACATAAAATATTCCATTTAATAAAATTTAAGAAAGAAAGGCATACAGGAAAGGTGATAAAATATGAATTCTCTTACCAGCTTCAACTGTTAAAGTCTCCGGAGGTATGAAAGCTTTTCCAGCTGATCTCTGCCATTGATCTAAAATATAATAAATATAAAATATAAATATATATAAAATATCCTAAAAAATTTTTAATGTATAGATAAGGGAAGAATTAATCAATAAATTTCATAAAAACATAAAATCAGTTCATTTTTTTTAAATTCAAGATAGGTGAAAGCACATGTAAATTAACAATATAAAAAAAATATTCTTATTACAAAAAAAACATTCTGGAATAATAGGATGATGTTATTATTCAGAAACAAAGTACCAAATAATGCATTTTAAGTTGACTATTGTATCTTGTACTTTAATAAGAGTAATCTAGCTTACACTTTTTAATCAATGCAAAATTGGACACATGAATCTATTTCATTGCACAATAGACTACATATAAAACAATAAGCAATACTAAAAATAAAGCTCTACAATTTTTCTGTAATGATTTGTAAAGCTACATCTCAAAACGTGTATTCTGTTTAGTTAAATTCATGTATATATTTCTATTTATTCGCACATTACTTCATTGCATTAATAATTCAAAACTATAAAATTAAAACATAAAAAATAAGTGTTGTTATCATGTTCCTTCTGAGAGATCTGATAAAATAACATAAAAATACTTTTTGGGTGATACTATGTTAGAAGGAAACAAAACTATTATTTCTGCACTGACTACTGAATTTGGCAAATACAAAATGAAATAAACTAATTATAATTATCCATAATGATGATATAATAAATAATTTTAAAATATCATAAATTTGCTTACATTTTCCTACCCAACCTCCAGCAGCTTCATAAACTCCGCCATTATCTTCACATGATTCATGGCACAGCCAAGCTACCACAGGACTCACACAAGATGGTTTTAATTGGTCAAATATATCTAAAAAATAAAATATTTTATAAAAAAAAACTAAGGAAAAATCATAATTTGCAATACAATTTGAGTAACAAAAAATAATTAATTGTGAAATATGGAATTCATTGTACTAATATAAAATAATCTAGATAGCAAAATTTACAGCAAATAGTTATTACTTATCACTTTATATGTTACTCAAATTCAGCTCAAAAGATCTGATAATAAGTTATTACAAGTAAATTCACAAAAAAAAATTATCTAATGGTTTTTAATCTAATGGTAATAATAAAATTAAATAATGGTTATCTAATGGTTAATAATTTTTATCTAATCGTTTAAAGTTATAAATACTAGATGTAACAGAAAACAAATCAAAGCTTCTTTATACTCACCAGGAGGTAAAATATCTTGAGTTAACCTCGATGCAGCAATGGGAACAATAGTATTACAATGAATATTGTATTTCTTCCCTTCAATTGCTAAAGTATTAGACAATCCTAAAACTCCAAGTTTTGCTAAAAATCATTAAAAAAAATACTTTTAAAAAATGGAATTCATTTATAATACTGCCACTAAACAATTGTAATAAATAAAAATCATATTTCCAAACTTATCTTTGTCTTGCTTTAGATTATTATTTATAATAAATGTCATAAAAAATAAAATGGAAAAAATAGAAAGGTATCTTAATAAAACATACTGATATAAATCATTAATAAAACACCACTATTAAAAATTGTACCCCAAAAATATACAATATAATAAAACAATGATCAATTTAATGATATTTATCACTGCCTCAAGTATCTTACAATCATAATAAATATCATTAAAGTGATAATTGATTACTGATCAAATCAATATAATTAGAGTGATCAGTATAGATTATCACTAAAATAGGCATAATCCACATTTTTTAATGAAAAAATATTGTTTTGTAAATATTCTACACACTTGTTACTTTATTCCTAACTTTATCCTGGTGCACTTTTACTTTATCCTGCATCTTATTACTTTTCCAAGCGTAATGGAAAAATTACTTCTTTCTATTGAAAACATTGATTATATATATATATATATATATATATATATATATATATATATATAAATTTGATAATATTTCTTGACAGCTTAAATAAACAAGAAGGAGTGGTCCAAAAAAAATTATGAACTTGGAGCATGGCCGTGAATGCCTCGAGTAGACAGAATTTTATTTCCAAAATTCTGCAGAAAAGTGTGTTATATTTCAGTAGTACAGTAAACAAAGTTGATGATACATTTTAGGTGAGTTTTCAATTCATTGAAACCAAAGTCTGGTATAGAAAAAATCTGGTGAAAAGATTACATAACAAATTTTATTTAAGATGTTGTATTTTTAAGATATTGCATTTGCATGCATATGAATGTCAAACATCAACAAATTTGTTTCAAATTTAACATAGTTCTGTACTTTGATACTTAAATTACATACCAAATTTAAATTCTGAATTATCATATCAACTCATTACATTTTAAAGTTATATTCACTTGCACATAAGAGCGCAGACAGATAAGTTTAATAAAATTGGATTTTGTTCAAAATTTGAAAGAAATCGTCTACAAGTTTGGCTTTTTTAAATCAAAATGCCTTCAAGTTTTCATATTGAAAGACAAACAAACTAACTTAAATCCAAAAATGTTTTTTAACTGAGGAAAATCTAGAAAACATAATCTTGTTGATTTTTTTCACAATTATAATAATTTCTTTTTTATACTATGCATATGAGAAAGAAAAAAATGGGCTCATACAAGTGCATGTCAATAACACAAATATATATCAATAATAAAATCTATTCGATAATCTTGTTATTTCATTAAATTTCAGAAACAAGTTTCATAAGTTGAAAACAATCAGAAATTTTGCAAGTGAATACAAAAAATTATCAGAAAAAAGATAATTAACATAGCTTATCAAAAGAAAATAAACAATGAACAAAACCCTGATAATAAACAATACACAAAAGAGATATCTTAAAAAAATGACAAACTTGGTAGAAGGTAAACAACATTGCTTAATAAGTTTTTATTAATCCTTATTGAAGAATAATTAGTGCAAAATGAGATAAATTATTATTAGAAATGACAATGGGAAAAAGCAACAACTGACATCCATCTAAAACAAATTTCCTTAGATCAGATTTCATATTCCAATTTATGTATTTATAATATCTATTTCTGAAATTTAGTATTTGCTATATATTTACAGTATTTTAAGGCAGAGATAATTATTATTGGACATTATTAATTATATTTTTAATTAATATATAAAAATACCATGCTTAAAACACTGTGATAATTGAAAAGATAATCTTATATGTTGTAATACATAGAAACACCATATAAAATGCACAATAGTATTTAATTTCAGAATTTTTATTTATATAATTTTAAAAATACTTCACAACTAAGAACAAATAAATCTTAAAAAATGAATGAAAGCATACCAGCGGAATAATTCGATTGACCAAAATTTCCGTAAATTCCAGCACCTGATGCTGTCATGATAATTCTGAAAAAGAGTCAACTTTGAAATTTCTAGCAGAACTTTCAGGCTACACTACAATAGCAGCACTTTCAGTTATATAAATTGATTAACATGTGCAAATTTATACCTTTAAAACAATGTGAAATCATAAACAAAACTTTCAAAAATATATAAATTATACCTTCCATAGTTTTGTCTCCTAAAATATGGCCAAGCTGCTTTAGTAACAATAAAAGAACCTCTTAAGTGAACTCTGTGAATGAGATCTGAAAATAAAAGTCAAGTATGAAAATAAAATTTTTTAAAAGAAACTGGGACTTACTTTTAAATATTATGTTTCACTGTATTACAATTTGTTACAAAGGCTTTAAATTATTTAATACAAAAAAGTTTAAAGTAATCATATAAACTTCACTTGAACTTACTAATTAATTTAACATAATACCTCTTTTTTTTTTCTTTGTAAAATAGAAAATGCAGTATTAGATAAATTTTTACATACATCCAAAATGTGTTTAAAACTATCCGCATTTTGAAAATGTAAACAAGAGGAACATTTTATAAGCTTCTAAAGAGGCAAAAATTAAAAACTTACAGAACAATTAATTAAATTAAACCAGTAGGAACTACACTTAAACTTTTAGAGATAAAATATTAAATTGAATGAAATTATTGAAAAATTTCAAATAAAATATTAATGTTATTTACCCCAATCTTCAAGAGAAATGTTGACAAAAGATTTATCTCGTAAAATGCCAGCATTATTGATGAGAATATCTAAAAAACAAAAATAGCATGTAATATTTCTAATTTAATAAAAAGTACTAATAATATTAGATAATCATACAATCAATAATTGCATGAATAAGTAAAGTCTGCTTAGTAATAATTCTTATTTAAAAAATTAATAAGAATTTATTATTAAAAATTTATTAAAAATTCAAGTGATGCATATAAGGATATCAAGCAACCAGTTTGGTGCCTTATAAAATTGGATAATTTATTTTTATTACTAAACAAATTCAATAGACACAAATTTTAATTTGGGTAAATTGTAAATTCATATTACCTCTATAACAAAATAAATAACTTTTCATGTGGAAGAATGTTGCTGCTTCAAATTAAATTAATAAAATTTCATATTAGCAATTAATCTAAAGCAAATTTTCTAAATTCGATATAGGGATGCAATTATTTTATTATATAAGGTTTTAAATTTAAAGATTTTTAAAGTTTTTAAAAAATTCTCTAATTTTAGAAAGTTTTATCTTCACAATAAATTTTTTTTTAATTCAAATGATAATACAGATCATATTTGAGAGAGAGAAAATATTTTGAAATTCCATTCATTGGTAAGAAATGATGATAGGCAGTTACATCTTCAAAGACACTTAAAAAAAATTTGAAGCAATGATTTTTTTGTTACTAGCTATTAAGATATTCTTCTCTTAAGAATAATTTTTTCTATGGGACTCATATAAAAAAATTGATACTTTTTTTTATATCCTGCTTTCTAATATTAACAAACAAAACACTCCTAAGAATCCAAACCTTAGATCAGTTATGCTGCACAAAGTGTGGAATGAGCTTGTTTTCAATATGCTGCTAACTCAACAACACTACTTTTTAAATGATTTATCGATCAAAACAATAACTTCTCTTGTCTTTAAAATTTAGCCTTTTAAAACATGAAGAACACTTCACATATTCCATGTTTCTTCTTAATAATTGTATGTTTAAAATCAGTACAATTCTTCAAATGTTTTAGTTTCCCTCTTCATTCATTAAAACGTACTAAGAATTTTTAATTTGAAATTAAACTATGACAGATTTTTCCTAAATTTTAAATTGAAAAAAAAATGTACAATAAGCTATAGCTTACCTATGCGTCCAAAATTATCAATAGCAGTTTTGATTATTTTCTCCCCTTCTTCAACAGAATCTACAAAAAAGAAAAGAAAATTATTAAAATCCTAAATTGCCTGAAATATAATTGTTATGTTATATACATAAAAAGAATTTAAACAGATTAATGAATAAAAAATATATTTTTATTCATTAATCAGCTTAAATACTTTAGTAACAAAACAAAAAGTAAGAAAATAGTAAAAAAAAATATATAAAAAATTCAATTATTCTTTTAGATTATAAATTAACAAATACATGCATGTAATATTTTTAAACTATAGGAATAAATGTGAATGAATATGTACTTAATATATAAAGGGATATATTCCACACTGCCATTACTTGAAAGAATTTCTTATAAAGATCTTAAATTTACCTTCACAAATGACAAACATGTGATAACTAATTCATGAAGTAAAAAATATTTTTAAAGTCTGGAAATTGGTCATGAAATTTAATCTCTAATAAATTTCACATTTATGTTATGATCTCAAAAACTTGAGATCATGACATAATTATTACAGTTTTAAATAAAATTCCAGCTTTTAATATAAAAATGATTTTTTTAATATAAAAATTTGATTTGAATAAAAAATGGAAGCCTTTACAGAAATCTTAGATTTTTCCATTACACTTAATATATATTTCAATAAAGTAAACAGAAACTCACAATGATTTACTTTTAATGCTGACAGAATAAACAATATGTAAAATTTTGTCACAAATGCAAAAACAATTCTCAAATTTAAATACATAAATGTATTAATAAAAAAACTTTCTATTTGTTTGTTTGTTTCTAAATGTTATGTCCTCATGTTTGATGATATATAACAATCTTTCTTGACATGCAATATTATGTAATTATTACAGAGTTGAATACCACTATAAAACAAAATTAGAATAATTTTTAAAAATTTAATATAGACATTTAAAAAAACTATAGAGTTATAATTTTCTAAGTTTTGTAAGATGCTAATCATAAATTTCTAAGAAAATTATGAAAACAAAATTCTAACAGATAAAATAGCAGGAAAATTAGAAAATACATAATTAGATAAGTTAGATAATATGATGATTTTCATTATCTTGAGAGTAGGAAAGTTTTTCATACTATAATCTGCTACTGCTTTTCCTCCTTTGGCTTTAATTTCTTTTACCACTGCATCTGCTGCAGCCGAACTTTTTCCTTCTCCACTCCTGGTTCCACCAAGATCATTAACTGCCAAATTAACACAACACATTAATTTTGAAGGAAAATATGTACATCATCAGTACCAGTACTAATGAGATGAGGGGTTATTGAATCACTAAGGTGCAAAATCCTATTTCTATCAATTTATTCCTGTTCATATAAAAGAAAATGGCAGTATTTACTTGCTTACACAAAGTGATACATTTTCTAACTACACTTCCAAGATTAAATTTTCTATAATTGTGTAAAATACATAAATCATAATTTTTGTCTACTTATATCTACAATCATTATTGGCCAAATTGTTATATTGTAAAAGATTTTTCATAAATTATTCTTGAATACAAAATTAAAATGGTAGAAGCACTTCAACAATTATCTGATAATAATCAATTGAAAATATCAAACAGGAAGAAAAACATGAACAATATTAAAAATTAGAGGAAAAATATTAAAAACATTATTCTAAACATAAAAGATATTATACTGAATGAACAAATTTAAAAAAAAAGCTCAGCTCATTGCATAAAAATAAATGTTATATAAAACTTATGACTAATTTATGATTTTTTATAGTTATTTTTTAATATTAATATTTATGTAATAACAGTTTATAATATTAATAAAGAATTCAAGAATTTTCAATACATTTTTTTTTAATTTTTCTAAATGGCAAATTTATTAACTAAAGTGTACTCAAATAAATTTTAAGGAAATATTTGAAAATTAAGTTAATCTATAACTTTGACTTTATTAATATGATCAAATATCTATCAATGAGTATTAGTTGCTTCAGAATTACTTTGAAATACAAAACAGCTAAAAATATTAATTATTAAATCCAAATAAAAATAATTAAGAAAATAAAACCATCAAGTCTATAAATAATATATTACCAGAATTTCAGTTAATTAATGATAGTTTATTTCCAGCTTCTAAGATGTTTTTATCAAAATTATTTAATATTAAGTTTTAATTCACAAAAATAAAAATTACAAAAAATAATGGTTTTAAAAAATTTTATAAATTCAAAATAAAAACAACTGGATGACCAACTACTATGCTACAATAAATAAACTAATTCATTAATTAAAAAATAAAAACGATAAAAGATATCTGTTTCAACAGCAAATATTGCGCAACAGACACACAAGTTTATTATGACTTTTGTTATCCTTAATGTTCCTTGGCAGAACAATTAACAATAGTTGCTCTATTTGTGATGCCAATATGACCTTGTTTTATAAAGGACAGTCTTATCTAATAAAAGATCTCTACTTTCTTAACTCTATAACTCAATTTGAAAAGTAAGATACATAAGTTCATAAAGTAAGATACAATTGAACAAAATTCATAAAGAAAATATGATCAAGAAGTAAATATATATCCTCTTTGTTCTAATAAAATATGGTTTGTCCAAAAGGTGCAAAATATTTTTATATGCTACATCTGCCTTTTAAACTATTATTATTTATAACCAGTTAACAGATTCAATTTACAGATAAAAACCAAAATTCTAGTGGTCCCCAATGTTACATAAATATCATTTTTTTTTTTTTGTACAACATTGTGAGAATAGCACAATATTATTGATTTCAGATAAAAGTTATTTAATTTAATAATAAAAGATATGTCAGAAAAAGCAGAAGAAATATTGTTATTCTCAAACGATCATATATAAAATATTATCATAAACTTACATAATACAATAATATATAAAACAAATTTATGTTCATTGTATAATTTTTTGGTTACATCTAAACCTAAATTTTAATAAAAATTACAAATTGGTTTACTTGTCTTTTCTTCCCTTCCCCCCCCCCCCTCCTCACCTTGCTAACAACATTGTTTCTCTTGTTTTTGCCACAATATTCACATAAATGAAATATTTCTGGTTTGACAGTATGATTCCATTTTTTTATATCTCTTTTATGAATCAATTATAATAGTAAGTTTTCTATAATAGATATAAATATTCAAGATAATGAATGAATAGATACAGAATATTATTTGACAAGCCTAGAGCTTTAATTAATAAAAAGTTTAAATATGTTTTTGAAATGCATAACTGCACTTGCTTCAATATACATATTCATATAAATATATTAGACATACATGAAAAAAACTGTTTATTTAACACTGTTAAAATGTAAGATTAAATAATATAAAAATTGTTGTTTAAAAAATATTAGCAGAAAAGATTTTGCTAATAATAATAAAAAAAATTTTACATGATATATAAAAATATAAAATTGTGAATAAAATTGTTTTAAGCATAACATGTCAGCAGATTGGTATATTACAGATGATCAAATAATTTCTAATTTCATAAACATTAAAGTTAACAAATTCTAAACAAAAAGGTAATAAAATTAATAAAATGTATTTTACCAACAACAGCCGCTCCTCGCTCAGCAAGTAGTAAAGCATATTCTCTTCCAAGTCCTAAAAATTTGAAACTATTAACTTTTTCATAAAAAGAAATTTTATGTGAAAATATATCTAATCTTCAAAGTTATAAATAAATTGTGACTTTTTATGCAGAATGAAAGATGAAAAATTCTTTAGAAAAATTACTGCATCTTGCAAAAGATAAAAAAAAAGAAAGAAAATAGAAAGCTTGATATAAGACTTTCTAAAAAATTTTACAGAAAAATGGATAAATGTCAGTGGGGATAATCTAAAAATATTACATACTAAATTCATTGACTAATTATACTTATTACTAGCAGTTCCTTCACTAACTTTAATGAATTAATCTAAAAAATTAACATACTATAAATTTTCTAATTTTTAGCTCAGATCTATTTTCTTAAATATACAAGTTTTCAAAAAAAGTGGGACAAACATTTATTTTCTTAAATATTGCAATTTGACAAATACTTTCAAATGCAAAATTTCAATAAAAAAATAGACAGCTACATGAAAGAAATTTTTATATAAATTAATAATAAAATGTCTAAAAAATTTAACTTTTATACACCACTGGCATAAAAAAGTGTCAATAAATAAAATGATACAATTCAATTTTAATGATGACTAAAAAGCAGCAAGAAAAAAAGTTGTGCCAAATTATAAAAATATATTCAAGTGCATCATTATTTATTATGAAAAATTTAAAATGTGCAAATCACATGCTATATAGTTTGATACTTGAAATCGCTGAATTGGCAAAATTTTTGGGGGCACTTTTTGGTCTCCATTACAACCAAAATGTACCAATAAAACATTTATCTTACAAATTTTTATAAGAACAAAATATTTTGCATTTCTGTTTGTGAAATCTATTGAGATATTAAAATACAAACTTATTGTCATTTTTTCATACCTCAGATTGGTATCTGAGCGAGTCTTTTGCTAGTTTTCAGGGATAATGCACATATCACAATAAGTTATTAACAGGGTGAAAGCAGTAAATAAACTATTTATTCTTATTAAATTTCAAAAATGGTTAAATAACATAATTAGTTTATAGAATTTGTTCAAAATTAACACTTTTAACACCAGTACAAAGTCACAAGCTTCTAAGAATATTTATATAAATATGACACACTTTATTCATGACCACAAGCAAGACAAGCCTTTTGAATTTGTAAGCAAAGTTTACATTAGCTGTGTCGTAAACAAATTAACTTTATGAAAGTCAGTAGCCATATAATCAGGTGATCTAGAAGAAAACTCATGCCCTTGTATACAAATCCATTTGTAAAAGAACTCTACATTCAACCATTATATTACAGATAACCTGTGGTGAAAAGGAGTATCGTCAAATTACAACAACACATATAGAAGAATTTCCAAAGGAAATTCACCCATTAATTCACACCAATGCCTTTCAAAACTAACTGAATATATGGGTTACTATTTAATGTCTTCTATGCAAACAACCAATATATTACAAAAATCCTATACCACAAATCTATAATAAAGTATGATTAATAATAAATCTCTGATATAAAAAAATAGATTCTTATCATTCCCAAAATTATTGTTTTGACAACCAATGCCTCCAGTTTTAATGTTACATTCATCTTTCCAAATTACATTTCTCAGAAAGAAAAAAAAAAAAGAAACTTCCTAAATTTATTTTTCTTTTTTTATAAAATCAAAATTTCAAATATTAATTTACCAACACTGTTGACTTATTAGTAAGTTTATTTTAAATCATGATTATTGATTGATGTACTATTACATATATATTTTTAAGATATTTTTTTGTACTGAATAATTTTGAATTTATGAATTATATCTAAATTAGTGTTAAGCCTTTCTAAATTTAGAAATACACATATACCTTCAAATTTTGTAGATAGATACAAGAAGCTTTGTATGTGCTTATATGAATGTAAGAGAAACATCTTGATAATAGATATTTTTATACTATATAAAAATTTCATATTTTTCAATTTTTATTTTCAACTTTCACAGAAACCAACATATTTTTTTATAGTGTATCAACATATTTTTCACGAAATAAGTTTCCCTGCCTCATTTCATGAATATAAGAATTATTAGAATTATATTTCCAATTGCAATATTTACAGAAATAAATATTGTCCAATTTTGAATAGAACCATGCATATTATGTAATGCTAAAATGTCAATATCTGTATCACTTGTATAATATCTTAGCCTCCCCAGGGAGGTAAAGTTCCTGTAATTTGAAATCACTACATGTTTTTATGATTTTAGTTGTTCTAAATAAATAGTAAAGTTTTTTAAAGTAAAAAAATTAGGTTTTTCATTAAAATTAAAACAAAATTAGCAATTATTTCTTCATTACAGAAGAGGAAGCTACTAATTTTATAGGCAGAAGGTTTTTTTTTAAGCAATTCAATGTCATATCCTTATTGCATACCAATGATGGGGAAGTATATTCATTACTATAACTACAAGCAATTAGACAAACAAAATTCTAGAAGAACAATGTATAGAGGAAAAATGTAGGATAGAGTAGTTACAATCTTTAACTATCTAAGCAGGAAATTAAAAGTTAACTCTCTAAACAGAATAAACTTGGCTGTTTCCTTTCGGCAAATTTAACTTTAAAAAATAATTCATAATTATTTGTGCATTTTCCTAAGCATCATGGTAAAAAATTCTTCATATCTCAAAAATTCAATTGTGGTTTACTTACTTAAACACTCACACCCCGTAGCTAATGTGATGTAAAAAAAAAATTCATAGATAGAAAGAAAAAGATATGGAAAATCAAAAATCATTAACACAAAAAAGTTTTTATTTTTGATTCTTTTTCGGTTAATTATTTTCTTAAGATGAAATTTCTCTTTATTCATCCGAACATAACAATATTCCTTAGCATTCAAAAGCATGTGCCTTTCTGTAATAATGTGATACTTGTTTTCTAATCCAAGGTAGTTAATGTTTTCAGAAATCTTATTTAATCATATGAAATATCTTGGAATTCAAAACATATTTCATTGTACATTACATGAATAAAGAAATTATATCAAGCTAAAACTAACAATATGAGTAAAAACTGTCTATTTCTACTAATATTGTCACATCTAAAGAAACAGACTAGGTATATTTATGCATCGAGAAACTACATTAATATCATTCAGAATTATTAAACACCTAATTTAATAATTCTGAATGATATTAATGTATTAATAAATGTTATTAAATAAATATTTTAGCAGAATTTAATTCTAAACACAAATAATATATATTATACTATAGAAAATTTATAATTTAAAATGGGAAATGTTTGATTTCAGGGAGGTTTGTTTTAAGACCAGAGCATTATATCATTACTGCTGACATGAAAAATTCTAAAAATGTCAATAATAAATAATAATCAGTATAATCATAGGTAAAAGAATCAGTCTAATAAATAAAGAAACTAACAGATTCAAGTCAGATTAAAGGTAAAGTTTAAATATTTGGAATTGGGATTTATTCCATAAATAATTGATAGCAAAGAGATTCAAAATCATTTTGACAGACTTTCACCATATATGGTTTTTTATGGCTGTTTGTTGCAAATAGTTTTTATTGATCAACTACTAAAAAACAACTAATCATGTCAAATAAAAAAAAATGCTAATGCAATTTAAATTTCAAAAATTCTACAATCAAATTTACTAATCTATAAGAATTTTTAATCTCAAATTAGCACGCAAGCAAAATGCAATCTTAAATAGCATATTCTGAATCCTTTTCAATTACATAAATTGTCATAATAGTCACAGCTAATTTCAGAAGTAAAAGCAAAAGAATTTCAATGTTTGTATTCCTTTGGATGAAGGAATACAAACATTGGATATTTATTCATTATGTATAATCAATTTATTATCATTGTCCTAAACCTTGTCTTCTGTAACAAAGAAGCAATTCAAGAAATATTTTTGGCATTGTAAAAAATGAATTTCAAATAAAATGATTTTTGAAGCTTTTGACAAGTATATATCATATTTAACTAATACCTTCATACAAAATATTGCCCTGCTTGAACATTTACATTTTTAATGTTTTCTCAATGTTTCAAAAGTTTATTATTATTATGTATTCGAATTAAGACTTGCACAATTAACATAAATGATTTCCCACAATTTACATTTTTTTCCCAGTTTATGCCACCATTTCTTTGATTCCTGAAAACTTCTGATGTTGAATAATCCTGCATATAATCTTCAACCATTTTTTGACTAGATGTAGTGATTTGTCTAAAAGCAAATTTATATGCACATTAAATAACCGAATTTAAAACACAATAGAAATAATCTGAGAGCTAAACAATTCAATAAATGGTTACATACATGAAATTTTCATTTTTGAGGTTAATAATCCACATACTAATGATATCTATATCAGAAATTAAGCAATGTTTTACAATGCAAGAAATACTAGAAACTGATTTATAATAATTATGAAAAATAAGAAGATTCCTTGATTACAAAATGAATACATAAATACAAAATCAATAGTTAAAATTTTAATTACAACAATCATTAATTCAAATTAATTAGAAATGAAAAAATCGAAGTAATATTAATATTCTCTAAAATTTGAATCACTGGTTTTTATACATTTAAAGTGCCAAATGTTCAGCTTAATACATATTCAGCTTAATAAGACAGTGAAATCAGTTATCCACTTCAATCAGTAGACTTGCAGTGTGAATATAAGGAGGTATACACTTCCTGCTAAAAAAACAGCGGGATAGGATACCGCCGGAGGCAAAGGTCAACATTTAAAATAAAACTAATGCTTTTAAAATATTTATTCATTTAGGATTTTGAAACTTTACCTCCACCAGCACCGGTGACAACAGCAACTCTGCCTGAATAACGTAACTGCCCGCTTTGGACACCCATATCTAATTCTTTCACAGTTTTTCTCTCTAAGAGAACTTAACGCGCAAAGGAGGAAAACCGAAAAGCTGGAGGTAAACAAAAACAAGAAGGAAAAAAAAGAAGTAATGACAAGTTGTCAGTCACGTGACTTGCTAAGCAAGTCAGTAAAAATTCTTCTCTCTACTTCTTCGCCTAAAGCAAAATCGAGTCACTAATTTTTACTAATAAAAAAGTTCAAAATTACAAAAACTATCGATATAAGTTAAATTGCTATCACTCTCAGTTTGGATTTCATATCTTTTATCGAATTCTCATCCGATATAAAGTTCAAAGTTTCTTACTATCTAAAAAAGAACTAGCTCTCAAGCCCAAATGTAATCGATAATTCTTATCAAAGATAAATAACTTGAAAGAGAAATATCATAAGATAAAACAGATAATACACTTATCTGTCTAGCTAAAAAATATTGGGGGAAGATATGTACCTAAAATCAGGAAAAATCTACAGTAAAATTAGATTATCATGATGAATGTGTGCCTGGCCTTTGGAAACGGGACCTTTTCTTAAGTCAAACATTACCATATAGATGAATGGAAGTCAATGATTTACGTTATAGTTGCCAAGATTATGATATATCTGTATGGCAAGAAATGGACCAAGCTAGTCAGGATATTTCTTTGATCTAATAAATACAGTCATTTATAATGTCTCTGAGTATTTCACATATAACGTTTTTATAAACGACCAACAAACTATAGAGATAGAGAAATAGTAAAATTTAATATCATATCTCTTTAAAAGATCTTTAAAAAAGGATAAGCACCGCTCTCTTAGCACAAAATATTGTACGATATCGTTATGATGTTGCTGAATTGAATTTTGAAAGCCGTACTCTATCGTAAAGATAATTTAACAATATTAAACAATTGATACTACCGCCTTACTGGCACAAAATATTGCTCGATATTTCTAAGATGTTGTTTGTTCGATTTTTACATGCATTCATGAAAATATCCTACGAATATTGTTGGGCATTTTCTGCTAATAGAGAAAGAAATACCAATATTTATATTCAGAATCAGAATTGAAATAAAAAACCAATTAATTTTGTGGTTAAAATTACAATTTCTTTGAGCAAGTTTGAATACTACACACAATCTGATAAATGAATTTTTAATTCAAAATCATACAAGGGACAACAGCATATGTTATTATATATTCCATTATTTAGTCATCTTGCCTGAAAATATTGCAAAAGGAATTCATGTGCTAGTTATGTAATCAGAGTCTATCGGCTATTAATTTTAAGCAAATTCATAGCTCCTTTTATTCTGTATACAGCTGAATGTATATAAATTTTTTCACTAATACAAAATGCAAAAATATGCATCATTGAAATAAAGAAAAATGCTCCTTTCCATTAAATGGGAATAAATAAAGCAAGAATGGATTCTCAAAGCATGCAAATAAGTCTTAAAATTTCTTTTAAGAAAGGAAAACTATAGCTCCGAGAAAAACAATGTGCCTTTACAAGACAATTTATATGAACAGTTGATTCCCGTTTTTGAGTTACTATGATATCGTCGACTCAGCTTCATTAATTTTTCACAATAAACAGAACAAATGTGATATTTATTAGCACAAAACGTCCACACGATGTCATCACGATAATCTCCAGCATTCAGAATTTCGAATAATACGACGTACGAACGAAGAGATCGTACAATATTTTGTGCTAATAAGGAGGTTATTAAAATAATATTTCGTACATATATAATACAAAATTTGATACGTAAAAAGACTTTTTTCAGGGAACTATGAACATCAAGTTATGCATAAGTGATTTGATGAAAATTAAACACAACCAATATTCATATATAACCAACTAGCCGTCAAAACCAGCTATACGAATAATAAAGGAGAAGGTATATGTATTGGCATTCTACAGGCCAGAACGTTTAATTAAAAGTGCCAAATTCGGCATATATGTATTTTGGAGTGTTAAAATCTGCACCTAGGAGCGATTTTTTTTAAATTTTTAATTAACTAAAGATTTAACGGAATCTTTAAAGGTTCTTTTTTTTTTAACGATAACTTCTGAAAATATATCTATACAAAAGAATTTTCAATTCTTGTTAACGTTGTTAAAGTTCAATTTAATAACTATAAAATTCTTTAGTCTGATTAAATTAACTTTTTAACATAGTTTTAAGTACATTTTATAGCAAATGAAACCTGAACTCTTTCATTGTTTGAAATATTTTATCGTATGGTTTTCCTCAATTGCTGAAAGCTAAGGAAAAAAAAATTAATATTTTAATAATTATGACTGCTATTACTAGCAAAGTAAATGCGTTTCAATATATAGAAATGCTATACATAATTTTTACTTTCTCGCATACGAAGTTTAGAGAAAATATTATAATCGTCAAAAAAATTTGAAATAGAGATTTTGGCGAATCTCCATGTTTTAGACCGCCCTGCGTTCAAAAAACACATTTTTTTAGAAAATATCTGTCTGTCTGCCTGTAACAAAGATAACTGAAAAGCGCTTTGAGCTAGAAAGTTGAAATTTGGCATTCGGTTTTTACACCAAATTTGAAGATTTCTGTCAAATCTTGTGCAAAATCCCTTCAGAGAAAATGGGTCTATCCGACAATTTGAATATATGTTAATACAATTAATACAAAATGAGGAGAGCTAGATAGATCAAATTCAATACACAAATTTAATATCTGTATTGTAGATATTTATCAAATGTTCATACAATTTCAACAAGGGGTTAACCGTCTATCAATCTTTACTTTCAAAAGCATGTAAACGAAATAACTTAAAAACACAGTGCGTAAATATATAAAATATGATACAGGATTTTATGACTACAAGTGCAGTTCTGTGTCAATTTTTTGTTTTAATCGATTAGGAAAAACGTGTCTAAAACACGAATTCGAGTTTCGGTTATTATTAACTACATGCCAGAGATTAATCGAAAAAAAAGGTGCCAAGGATCATACGAAAGATTCAGTAAAAATGCTAAATGATGAAATCTAAATAAAGGAGATCTTTTTAATTGTCGATGGTGAAATTATACACTTTTTGATATGCTACGAACTAAAATAGTAGCTCTAAAATTTTTAAATTCAATTTTGCATCCTCTAAAATGTGAAGAGAGCATTTGTCCTACTTAATTCAACCCTAGTAATAATACTTAACAGAGCTGAGACTCAACAAATCTGGTATGGAACTCCTAAAGCACAGGGTCCAACTGAGAGAAGCAGGTGGGCAAAAAGTTGGCCTTAATACAGTGTTTAGTTGTTTAGATTATAATATGCAAGTTGGATAATTCTGGCATCAGAAGTTCGCAGTTCCTTTTGTTATTTCTCTTCGTTGAAATATTAATAATCCTTACAAAACAGAGGAGGAGTTCAAAAGTGAATATCGTTTACTTTATTTTTACTGGCTTATTATGGTTTTTGCTAAATAGTATGAGTAAGTAGACCACTGTCAGGGCACCAATGATGATCATATCCCCATACTAATTTATGCTATGAAACTGCATTTACGTTATTTACATTGTGGTTCTTTGTGCTATTTTAATAGGAAAAGTGTAATATTTTTCAGCTTTTATCAGCTATAATGCAAGAGAAAGATATTAGTCCTTATACAGAAACATCTTTCACATATATTTTTACAAACATTTTTTAAATTTAATTTATTTTTATTTATGTTTTTACCTAGCAAATCTGAAGTACAGAGAACATCGATTGTAAGAATTTGGAGAAGTCCTTTAGTTTAATTCATAGTCTTTTTTCTCGCTTTCAAATATAAAAGTTTTTGTAACAAAACTATTTATTCAATAATTTACCTCTATTAGCAATAGAAATATGTATATTTAAGTATTATTATATACATATGTATATTTCAATTTGAGTATATGCCAAGGCCGGCCTTCGGGGGGATACTGCGAATGCTATACGCCGGGGTCCCGCATCTGAGAGGGCCCCAACATAATCAAGAGCTAAGATACTGTTCTGAACGCTAATAGCAGGATGGAAAAAAGAGGGGAAGAAATTTAACTGGAACAATTGATGGCTTTTGAAATATACGAAGTTTACATCTATATTATAGTTTAGTGCAAGTGTGCAACATATTATAAACATAAAGTACGATCATTTAGCTCGCCTAATTGCATATATTATTTTCATAATTCATAATATTTTTAATTATAAGTTTGTCCATGTCAAGAATTTATCCCTCTGGTTGAAACGGCAATGAAATTGCTTCGATTTCAGAAGTTACAATTCGAGCTACAACTGACGAAGAAAGTACCGCACAAACTACACCATCTTGCAATGAAAGTGTAGAAACTGTGAAAATCTTTGACCATATGTTTATACAAATATGATTGAATCAGAACGACGAAAATGACAATAACAAGTATGATCAAGTGAATATAAGTGATTCAGGTTTATGACCACTTATATTCACTGATAAGTTTAAAACGTTTTATGTTAAAAACAGACCTGAACAATTCAAGGGAGTTTTTTCTAAGAATGCTGAAGGTATATCATTTTCGACTAGTTACTACTTTAAAAAAAAAAAGTGCCAAATATTGAAATGCAGCTGGTAGATTTAATCAAAAACCCAAGACTCGGTAGTTTGTTTTTGCTGTACATTATTTTCCAGAGGAAATGAAAAATCTCCATGAACTAATTATAGGTAGATATAATAACTATAGAAGGTTCTGAATTGTAATTCAAGATCATGTGAGTTTTATTTGTCACTTAATTCATTTATTGCTTGGAAATAATTGCTGAAACGACTAAATTTATGTCCGATTGTTGATAAAAGAAACCAAGTTAATATAAATAAAGAAACGGAACCACTTAAATTATTATTTTAAAGAATTGTAGATGTGATTCTATTTTTAGCATATAATAAGAGAGAAGAGAAAAGATTAAGTATAAATGAGTCATTTATAGGGATTATGGAAGTAACTGATGTGATTGGAGAAGGACTAGCAAAAGTTCTATTGGAAATATTAAGTGAATTTGATTTAAATATTATGGATTGTAGTGGACAAGCATACGACATATTAATTTCAAGCATTATATTTCGAATCAGCAGAAGATGAAATAATAGAAAGCCGGTTGTGGAATTTTAACTCTATAACTGATACTGTTATTGTATGGATAGAAGATAGATTTAAAAATATTACAAATTAATCACTGATATAAAAACTTTAGAAAAACATGAATTTGAAATATGTTCCAAAAACTTTGTAACTTTTTATAGTAACAATGTAGATGAAAACCTAATCCAAATCATTGTTTTGTACGAGATTTGATTTTGAAGGAAAGGAATGTAAATAACCTTCAACAAATATTACGATACATATTAATTTATAATTATAATTATTTATTTTCTAAATGCATAAATTGCCTTAAAACTTTTCTTTACATTGCCAGTGACTATAATAAGTTCTGGCCGCTCTCCCAGAAAATTAAAATTAATAAAGAATTGTATTCGGTCAAGCACTAGGTTTTAGCAAGTGCATAACGTTTAAATACTCTTGGTATACTAAGCATCGAAAGAGAAATCGCAAAAAATTGTAATTTTCCTGAAATTATTAATATCAAAAACAAAGCACGCATTAAAATAAATATGCATAGAGTTCGCATTTGATATTTTTAAAATTTATTTTGCAAACAAATTTGGGACCTAAATGGTTTCTTGCACCGGGCCCCTTCATAGAAAAGGCCGGCTCTGTGTCTGCCCATGAACTCTATACAGGGACTCACATTTAGAGAATTACATTTTGGAAACTAGTATACTTTACAACGAAGCGTGCCTCTTAGTGACTATTTTTTAAGGTTCCCATTAATTAAAAATTAAACAAAATTTTAGCGTTTTCCATCGTTAACTACCGGAAATATAACTCTAAATATACTTTTGCGTTTTTACAAAATTGATTTTCGGTCTTAAATAAAAATAAATTAATCTTTTCAAAGTTTCCAAATGTGGCACAATCTTATTTTTTTTTTTTTTTTTTTTTTTTTTCGTTTTGATAGCTTTTTAGAAATCTTTATGTACAGGTAGCAATAATGCCTTTTATTGCCGTATTTTTATTTTTAATTAATTGTATAATTTTTAATTGTTTTCACAATTATTTAATCGGGGTTTTTTTAATATTTTAAAAGCTAAAAAATGGAGATTCTGTTTATGCTTTTATAATTTTTGACAGTGACTTGATAAATTTTTACTTTTTTTTAACGAAATTTCCAAACAAAGGCTTTTTAAATAATATATCCGATATGCTGAATGATTATACAAGCTGTTCTTTAATTTTTATTATATCAATATGTTCAGTACTGTTAAGAGTGCTCTTATAATGCAAATAAAATGCACCGTCCCATTGCGAATAAAATGCACTGCATCATTCATTAATAAGATGAGCTGCACCATGTTGCGCTTTCTGCATGATGAGTATATGTAATCTTGGATGACAAGACAGATTTGTTTGTTGTTGGTGTTGCTACAGTCGAGTCATTACTATCATATTTTTTTCGCCGATTTTAGTCATTAATATTGGTTTATTCAAAAGTGATCACTACATCCGAATGATCAATACAAATCAAAATGCCTTAAAAATACTTCAATTTTGTAGCAATACAAAGCGACAGAAAAAGAAAAAAAAAAACCAACATTATTTGTATTAATTAGAAAAATGATACAATGTACAGAACTGAAAATTGTACATACTTTATTTTTAAGCATTTTCTTATAAAGTTTTCGAGATTAGTATATATATTTTTTAAAAGTTATCAAGCATTCATTGGATAAATGTTTCATGCGAATATTGTTCGTCAAAAGATTAAGCACGCTTTCAGTGTATTTGAGGAGAGAAAAGTCTACTTTTTACTTTCTCACATAAAACACATATGAAGAGTAAGTATTGTAATTGGCAAAATTCGTTGTATAGAATTTGAAGAATCTCCGTGTTCCAGACTTTCCCGAGTGCGAAAACGCAATTTTGGTATTATGTCACTCTATCTGTTGTTCTGTAAATCAAGAACGTTTTGAGCAGAGCAGATGAAATTTTGTATTTATACCAAATTCGAAAATTCCTATTAAATTTTGAAATAACTCCATCCCCAGGAAGTTTGTATTCTCTCTGTCCCCAAGTACAAAATATAAAAATCTAGATAAAATAAAATTTAGTAAATAGTTTTTGCGTAGATCTGTAACATTCCAAATCAATAAATGGGCTGGGCGTCTGTCTGTCTGTGCATTTGCATGCATGTAAACGAGATAACTCAAAAAAACGTAGCGGCTTTGACAAATTAAATTTGGTTTACGATCTTCTAAAATTTTAAATGTTAAGTTTTTCAAACGTAGACAAAAACGACCACTAAAATGCTATCTCATTTTCTTTCCTATAAAGCTCAAAACGTTCTTGTGCAGACTCTGAAAAAAAAAATTTGAGCACTCTTGGCACTCACGGCCTTACCCAAGATTCACAATTTTTATACATGAGGAGGCAGACTAACATTTTAATAGGGAGTACGCGAGAAAGTTTCTTTGAGCTCAGTTCCACTTGTTTAAGCTAGAATAATTGGTTATCTAACTATACTAAAAATTATTAAGATAACCTTCGGAAAGATATTGTGGTTATAAATTACATATCGGAATTTTTTTGGTCACTTATAACTTTCTATTCAAATGATGAATACAGCGGTACTGAATATTAAATATTTCCTTATTATTCAGGCCAATGAAATTTAGTAGTCAAAAATAATCTCAAATCTGAATAGACAGCGATTTAACGATTTGTACTTTAGTTAAATTCACGTCTTTCGCTTTAATTCATTTGTTAGATATTTCAATAGAAATCAAATAATTGATAAGTTTGGCAAATTTCTTTGAAAATTGTAGTTTATCTTTCTTTTAATTCTTTTGTCATATGACACCACTGGAAAAATGAAATATTTCCGAAAGGCATATTATCTGAAGGCTAAAAGATGAAGCTTATCTGTAAATTACATTTGATAATATTGTTTTTAAACTTTTGTTTTCTGTAACTGAGCTTTGATAATATAGTAACTAACACCGCAGTTCAAATTTTTTGTTCATAACGTGAAATTTTTTTATTCATGTTGCCATTAATAAGCTTGCAATATGTTTTTTATGAATGATATATTCTTGGCTGACGAATTTAACACTTTGTGAAATATCCTTTCCGCTAATGGATCAAAAATTCTGGATGTGGCTCATGCAACAGAAGCTTAAATTATAGAGTAATATTTTTCATGCAAACATTGTCATTGTTAAATAGTAGAACAATTCGTTCTACAAGTGTGCTATAAAAAGGAGTACAAAATATCAGGTGAATTTAACATGGCGTGAAAAATGTTGCGAAAGTCCACAAAAATATTGTGTAATTCCCTTCTTTTGGGGCAGGTATTTCCACAAAAATAAAACATTCATTTTATATACAAAAGATAATGGTTTAAGAATTTGTCTGTAGATATTTTTGATGGAAAATAAAAATCGCCTGTTGTTATTAAACACTATTTTTAAAATAAGTTCACCTAGAATTTTTTTTTTCGTATTGTTAAAGAATTCTTTTTCTGTGTTCATCGAATCTGTGCCCATTAATAATAATGAAATAGGATTTTTTTTCGAACAACATTTAAATGCCTCATTTACTTTTAAATAAAATTAAAGGCAACAATCAAGAATTTCGATAAAAGATGACTCGAATGTTAATTGCTTCCTTCTCTAGGGAATATCATGTAATTAACATAACATGTAGAAGAACATAAAATCAATATTTGAGAAATTAAACAAAAATTATCTATATATCAGTGTATTCCAATCCATACTGAAAGTTGGTTGGATTGAATTCCTCATTATAACCGAAGGTTTGCACTTTCCACCTACCAAATAATTTGGATCATATAGTATGTGGGTTTGAGTGTGATATTCAAAGCCGAAAAAAACAAAATATATAAGGCATTATAAATAGTTTTAATTAAAATTTAAAGGACGAACACAACAACAATTAAATAAACAGGGGAAAATTTAAGAAAGCTGACTGTCTAAATTTAAAAAAGGGGGAAAAAAGGGCATTACATTGTCAACATCGAACAGCGTCAACACCTAATTCTGCTTCTTCAGGTTGCCGAGCGGGCGAGAAGATATAAGCCCCATGACGTCACTCCATATATTGTTATCGTGTAGAGTTTAAATCCCATTCTACATGGTATTACCATTCAGTTTACATGACCAGTGCATTTTCCTGAATATTTATCATAAGTATTTAAAGAATGCTGCTCAAACAAAATTCTACGAAGCGCTGAAAGACGAAGAGAAGGAAAATTCCATGGATAAATGAGCTTATAAAAATGTTTGAACATGCTAAACAAACCAATTTAGCCTTTTACTCTTATGAAGCCTGGATCCCCCTATTTTCATATAAAGACGCCTCTCACTAGAAAATATAAGCTTGATGTTGCAACAACTTGAATGTATATTCAAATGTAAAATTTTGAAGTCAGAGAAGCAGTGGTGTATTCACACATTTCTCGGCAGAGAGAATAATAAGGCCTCTACATTAATATACTTATCAATTGAATTTCATATTGCATCATTTTTAAAATTTATTCAATATGTTAATTATTTTTTAGGTTACATTTTTAAACAATCTGTAAAATATACATGTTATTATCTTATAACTTTAAACGATCAATTCTTGTATTCATATAAATTTATTTCATGTATCTCGGCAATGGCTCCAACGATTCGGATCAATATTTAGATAAGGTTTTGCTTTTCAAGTTTTATGTACATAGGTGTCTTTCTTGAAAAAATGCGATTTTACATAGAAATTTCTTTTACAACTAAATATTGACATGTGGCTATATATGATCTGTGTAAAATATCTTCAATAATTACTATGGATGTGATATGAGAGAACACTTTAATTGCGAATATTTACATAGAAAGTTTCGAAAGCATATTTACATCTATTCTACTAGATTTCGCTTATAACTATAAACGAGCCGTAGGATAGGATTTTATATACTGTTTTACCAAAAAAAAAAAAAAAGCTGCCGAGTGAAACTTTTTTCTCCAAGTTATTTAATCCGACCCATGACTACGCATTCCCGTTAATACACAACATTATTTAATGATTATCTCGGTGTTTATTAATAATGAAATAATAAAATGAATGTAACAAAACAAATAATCTAGGGTTCACATTACTGAAAAAAATTTAAATAAACTAATTATTGTCGTACGACCAAAAAAAGACTAAAGAAATGTAAAATAATATAGGGGAAAAAATTAACTTTTTATAAAATTTATTTGCTAAAAAACTCACTTAAAAATAAGTGTTTATGCATGGGTATTACATTATTATTCTGCATTGTTTGAAATTTAGCAAATTTGTTACTCCTTGTTAGTTACTGATCTTGAAATAAGAGTTTTGGTTAAAATTTAGTTTAGGGTGCATCATCACCTCGCCATGGATGCTAAAACGTAAATCTAGATAAACAATACAGCAAAAGTTATTATTAGCCATGCCTATTTTTGACTTCGACGACTTTACATCCTTGAAAAGCGATGGGGCACCCTAAACGAGATTTCAATCAAGTATAACTAACTCCGAGACCGAATGTATATTTAACAGATTGAGACTACAAAACATAACGAAGTATAGACAAATTTTTTTAAATTTTATTCGACAGTCATCAACATACAACAGGGCTGTCCTCTGCAGAATAACATGCTTTTTTCCATCATAATGTGAACTCATAAGCATTTCTTCTGTAGTTGTTTACATATATACTTATACATATAAAGCACTAAATGACAGTGCTGCTTTTATTTACAAAGCACAACATGAGAATTTCTCTTTAAATAAAGCTTTCAGGACAAAAGTGCGAATGGTATTTTTGGCTAACAAAGATGACATAATTCTATGATAAATGACAAAAAATTTACAAATAATGAAATTATACAATTTAACCTACCAATACAAATGAATATGAAAGAAGAAATGTATTATTTCTTGGTAATTATAATGCTGACATTTGGTTAGTTAAATATGAACAAAATGAACAGAACTAGAATAAAAAAAGTAATTATCTGTATTCATCGAAAAAAAAAAACTTTATAATTAAAAAGAAAAAAAATTACCACTGTATTTTCAAATAAACAAAAATGAAAACTGGAAATTAAGTTTGAGAAAATTTTTCAACATTCTTGCTATAAAAAAAAAAATACTTAAATGCAAATTAGATATAGATCCTAATTTGTTATACTTCAAGATGCATACCTCCCTATGTTTTAATTGGAAATATATAGCTAATAAAAAGAAATGGAAAATAAATAAATTAATACAAATTTCATAAAACTAACTGCACTTACAAAATGCAGGAATTAAAAGTTAACAAGCAAAAAATATTTCCACTAGTTATTCTTAATGTCTAAACTACTTTTAAAAGTAAGATATACATCTTTTAAATAACTTGAATATTCACATTTATCACAAAGCAGAATACGACTTAATTTCATGCACATCACATTTACAAGCCAAACTTCTTTTAAATGTGGCTATATATAATATTCAGTTTCAAGATATCAATTTTATCATTTTGATTTTTTTAAAAAGTTTAGACTTGCAACTTAAATTTGAACATTTACTTTAATGAAAGACACTTATTTTGAAGAGTATACAAGGGCGGATAAAAGAAGGTACTACCTTTCTTTGCATCTTAAATTCAAATTGAACAGTATGATAATTGTTCATTTTTTTAAAATTCATATCTCTACTTTGCTGGAAAGCAACTGGTCATACCCACGCGAAAGTTTGTGGAGATAGAATGAGCAAAGAGGACTCCTTAGTGCAAAATAATGGGCGACTTTGCTTTACTGCTGTTTGTATAGTTAGATAGGTAGCTAGTGATAATTCAATGTTAAGAGAACTGCATTTCAAGACAAAAAGTTTACCATTTGTATTTTTCTAATTCTTTTTTCAACTAAAAGGTCTCAAAAGCCTTACAAAAAATCATTTTCAAATCGAATAATGCAAAAAAGACAAGGCAATAAAGAAACTAAACTGAAAGCAGTTTGTCTTCCAAAATGGGTTGAGAAGTTGATCAATCCCTTGATGTAATGATTACCAATTAAAACAACGTCAAATAAAGCATGCACACTAAGAGAAGAAGAGACTTCATTGTTGCTTTTGAAGTGACAGCTTATTATCTTTTTTTAACATTGAAACTTAATAAAAGGCTACAGAATTCTAAATTCAACCTTTCTCACACATTGAGCCATAAAAAGATGAAGACTGATGAATTAAAAAAAAAATTAATTCCAGATTATTTTCAAACATTTTCTAAATATCTGACAATATTAACAGAGAAATAAAGGTTGTGGCAAATAAAAAACTAGAAAATATTCCTGCAGATGAGAGGTAAATCCAAATACATGATCTTTATATAACTAATTATTTTATTTTATCATATTTGAGTTAAAGTTTGGCAGGGGCCTTATTGAAATTTTACATTTGGAAGGCCTTATATTATCAAAGAATTCAATCCACAATGACAATATTATTCATGCACTTTGAAATATAACAGTTTTTCTCTTAAAATCAGACTTCAAACTATGAAGAACAAAACTGGAATATGTGGCTAGAAAAATCTTCAGATATTTCTAACAATTTCTGTGAGGACAGATATAAGTTTCACTGCATTAAAACCTCAAGATTTATTTATGCAGGCTCAATGGGGTAGTCTTTTATTATCACTCTTAAAAAAAAGTCAATGATAAAGATATAATTGATATATAGTGCAAGAAAAATTCAAGGACAGTGACAGCAACCAATTGTCCACCTCATGAAGATGATTAAATTCATTAAATAAAAATATCAAATGAAAACAGTTCAGGTGACAATATAATATTTTTAAAAAATTAAAAATTGGTTTTTCTGCAGTATCCTCTATTGATTCATAAAGATGATCATGCATATATTTTGTAAATTAAATTCAATTAGTTTAAATTAATAATTAATTCAATTATGTAATTCTTAAGTTGCAAGGGATTAAAAAACATTTATATAGAAGCCTCACCCTTGAATTCTTAAATCCACCCTTGAAGAAATAATTAAAATTCTTAATTATCTCAAATAGCAATCAAATATTGGTAATATAATCAGTATTGACCATTAATAATGTTTGCAATAACATTTCTACTGTAAAATACTTATGATATTACTATTCAAAAAAAGAAATACAATGGCTGCATATTTAATATATGCAAATATAAAAAGATTTTTTTAAAAAACAAAGATTAAGAAAGATTAATTGGATAAACTTCTTAGTGCCAAATATTAGTATATGTTATAATTAATAATCTATTTTTAAATTTGGAAAAAAATTGTTATTCATAACAAAACTAACTTAATACTTATATAAGAAACAGTATAAATAATGACATTTTAACTAACAATATTGCAATATATATCCTCCATCTACCTTTAGTTGCTCGATTTTGATATTTTTTAAATCCAAAATTTGACACAATTTAAAAAAAAAAATTATTTATTTATTTCAAAACGTATGAAAACATAAAAAAACTGAATTCATTGATTTTAAATGGCATATGAAATCTAAAAATTAAATATATAGATAATAGAGAGCCTTTGTCATCAAATTCAAAATATTCTAGAAAAGAGCTGACTGTTTCTTTCTAATCTCTCTTTTGTTTATATGTCAGTAACAGTAAATATTATTTCAATAATTTTTTAAATTTTTAATTTTGACCATACATGGCAAGTGAACCCAAAAAGTACTTATTACATAGCTTAATAATCATTTATAACTTAAAAAATTGTATTCAAAATTTTTTCTAATGTTAAAAAAAATCAAGACAAATGTAATGTAATGTAAAAAATAAACAATTCAAGACAAAATTGATGGCATCTTAATATGCTACCTTGAAAGAGATATAATCGTTTCAAATGCATATTTTTAAAAAATATATGAGGTCGTTTATCAAAAGTTGATTTTGTTTTTTTAACTCAATATTATAAAATATTGTAATATTTTCATTATTATTATTTTTTTCTTCCCGACAATTAAAGTAGGAGGAGGAAGTATATTAGTGGCAAGGGAATAAATCAAATGGACACAATTTTGCTTCTTTGATGAAAATTAATTTCTTTTAAGAAGAGGTTTGTATTAAAGAAAAATTTAGAAAGGTAAATAGATTAAAAGTATATTTAATAAAATAAAATCATTACAATCGCAACAGCTATACATCATGCAGAACCTCAATTTAAATGTCAGTTAAAGTATCCCATTTCCACTGTATTCATTTCACTGTCTAAGAAATGCTACAACATTTATTCATTTTAATTACAAATATTATCACTTTTGGCAAATAACAAAAGAGCCTATTGAAATATAAGTATGGAAGGGTAAATACCTCCAACAATAAAATCTGCTAATCACTAGTACTTGGCAGGACAAACCACATTTTAAATTCTATGTACAATTCGTTTTTGTTGTTGCAAATGTACCATCTTCATCATTCCTTTATACACATAAAAATCAGGACAAAAACTCCAACAGAATTGTAGTTAATTAAAAAAGTAAAAAAAGATAAATATTTCACACACGTATAATTAAAGTGAACCTGTTCTAATGAGAAATTAACAAATATGTGAAAGGATATCAATGATTTCATAAATAATGAAGGCCCAGTGAAAAAAAAAATTTGACTACAAAACCAAAATAAACAATATGGTCATACAGATAACCATTTGATTTACTTAAATTTTAACAGGACATTTATTAAAAACATTAACAATTTTAAATATTATTAGTATATTGAATATATTTTTATTTGCTTAAATTATGGATATATAAATATCACACTTGTATTTCTTTTAAAACAAAAAATACTCAATTTAACAAAAGCTCGTTAATACCACATATCATCGGATGTAGCTATTACACTAATAAATCTTGTAATAACTACATCCACATTTGTAAAAGTATTTATGTTAATATTTTTCAACAATTTTATTGGAATTTTCATTTTGACTAATTATCTATTTATAGTAAATTTTCTCTCGCATTATCACACATTTTATCTCAAACAGATTAAATCTTGTCATTCAATTTTAAATCATACATCAATAGATATTATTTATATTACTTTTATAGTTTTGCATTCACTGATACATACATATATATACATACCTTTTAGAAAGTATTCTATTAATCACTTTTTATTAATGAATTTCAATCTTATAGATAATAGGATATTTTTATTTTTTGAAATTAATAAATTTTAAGGTTAGTTTGATTTCTACTATCTTTGGGAATAACTCCCTGGCAGTGCAGTTGGGACAGTGGGCTAAGCTAAATATTATTTGATTTGTTCAAACCCTCATCACTATTTCATTCAATCGAACACCTGACATACTTATACAAATATATGAACACACATGAAATAATTTAATATTTATTGAAAATTGTCAAGTAGTATATTTAAATAAAATTTAAACAATTTTTAGTGAAAAGAAAGACAAATTATTTTTGCCCCATAAGGAAGAAAATCTCCTTCTCTAACTTAACTACATTAAATTAATTTACACAAAAACTGAAACAGTTTCAAGTTTTAAAATAGTCTTGCTTAATGGTAATTAAATGGGAAAGGGCAGAAGTATTTTCAAAAAGGTAATTTTTGTTTACCATA